>JADPYA010000217.1:0-328224 GCA_017654825.1 Cryptococcus sp. T15_22C | reverse complement strand
CTAACCCCCCTAACCCCCCTAAGACTGTCGATATGGAAACTGGCAAGTCTATGGTTGGCCCTAGTCTGTCACATCATAATTCAAGCATCATTCAATCCGGTCCTAACGAAATGCAAAAGGGAGCAGAAGGAACCGTTTTTTCAGTCTCCCGCTCAACACCCCCCTCATCGACGGAAACATCGGGTATATGAAGCAACCATTTGAGCCATAGATGAGGGACGGGAGGACTTCGATGAGCAGAAGCACAGAATTCCACTATATGCTAGTCAAATTGAGCAAATGGAGTAAAACTCTCCAAGCATGTGCTGTAGTAGAATGAAATCCGTTTAGTTTTGGTATTTCAGGCATATGAATATTTTGCTCTAGTAATAGGAGGCCCACGAGCCACTAAATGATCCTGTGCAACAAGATATTCTCCATGTCCCTCAGCTCTACATGATAGATGAAGAATAGAAATAACGATTCGTATATGGTGGGAGACGCAGTTGATGACATCTTCAACGATCAACAATGCGTACTTGGCACGGGCCGACCGCATGGGCTAACTCACGCCAGGGCCTTCCTGCAATGGCAGCGTGAGCATGAACCCGTCTAGAGGCTGCCCGACGTTGTAGTATGCCAGCTGATGATCCTCGTCGATGACCCAAGGGTAGATGTCGATGACATACCCGTACCTGTCCAACACATTGTTCTTTGCAGCGCGACGTCGATGATGCCAGTGATATATGGTCCCACGGAATTGGCGGCATGCAACTTGTGTGGTGGAGTGAACCCCGTCGATATGCCATTCACTTCGCGTTCCAGGTTCTCGACAAAGGCGCTGTTGCCACTAAAGTTCGATCCTAGCTTGGGAGGGCTATCACCCTCGGGCTACTGACGGCGCCCAGCACCAAGGAATACGGTCTGCAATACGACGGAGGTGAGGACGTCACCCACATCCGCTTTCACTCAAAGCAACTCCAGCTCGACGGCGTTCCCGAACGCCATCCTCTGCGCATCGATTGTAGGATACATGCCACTTGCCGTTCTACCCCTGCAGCACGTACCGCAAATCGGATAATCTCCGCCCGGTGATTCCAGCCGTCGGCGCGGGAGGTCACCAACATCATTCGCGGTCAACGTGGAGGCGTACTGTTGACGTTGTCTCAAACGTGATAGTGGTCGGAAGGCGATCGTACGGCAGGGCGGGTGAGTGGTGAGGCGCGGAGCGCAACCTCGTGGAACCCACCTCGTAACTCAGGATCTCTGCCCGTTAGGGGAGGAGTGGGAAGATGGGTGGGAAGCGTGATCGTTCCTGATGGCCGTGGGCCACTGCGAGAATCCTCGTGCGATCTTCCATCCTACAATGTCAACGAGATCAGACGATGGAGAAACGATCTTTACTCCGCCCTTCACCTGAGTGCGACATCGTCATCCAGCGAGACTGACAGCAACGACAGTCAGTGCCGTTCGTTGGCCGTCGCCACGGGATCACGACCCACCCGGTGCCGGAAAAAACATTCTGATTCTCTCCAAACCTCACGGTGTATAGACCATTCGGGCTCCCCACCTCCTCTCCACCCTCCGTCGTCACGCTCAACTCCTTGGCACAGTCACTCGCGTCTTCCGGGAACACGCCTGGCCATCTTTCCTTGCCCTCTATCGCACATCGCACAAAGGTTAGGACGAGGTCATCCAGGCAGCCGAGCGCACTCACTTTCAAGAACGCAAACCGTCTGGCCTGCTCTGGCCATGCGGGATGCCGCGACACCCGCACCGTAGCCAGATCCAATGACGACGACGTTGTAATATGGCAACATTTGCGGGATAGGCCTGGAGAGGCGAGGTGGTTTGCTATCCGGCTGGAGGTAGGGTGATGAGGATGCCATGTTGAAAGGCTGGAGGGTGGGGAGGGAGCAGGGAGGTAGGAATGTATGGCAATATATCTCTCAAGGCCACAACCCGCCTTTCAAGCTCATCCGCAAAACACGGGGTTGTAGAAGCGCATTCAGTCTGATAAGAAAGGCGGATCGATGCGGTGTTACCTCCCCGCGATGTCGACGCTTCCGCACCAATATAACAAAAAGGTACCCGACCGCCTCCTCATGGGTGGAAAACTGCGACGAGAGTTTGCGAGCGGTATCCCACGGTACGGCTCACACATCACTATACAATGATCATCGTTTCAAATCGTTAGAGGCTGCTGAAAAGGCCCGTTTCCCAATCTCGTACCAAACCACCACCCCTCTATCCCTCTCCTCCTCCGCTCCCTCCCTTCCCTCCTTCCCTCTCTCCTCCCATGACCACTCCCCTCTCTCCCTATCCACCCATTTCCATCTCACCTCCCCCTTCTTCGTCACCCACCCACCTCCTTCACCCTCCCACAACGCGAGGAATCGGTCTACCGCACCTCGACCGTGATGTAATCCGGATATGACATGTGCGATGCCGTCTCGAGCGAGGAGCGAGCGGATCGAAGCGATGAGTGGAAGATGTGATGAAGAAGACCAGAGGAGGTCTGCGAGAATGAGAGTTTGGAATCCGGTTGTTGAGATCGGGGCGAGGACGGGTGCTGGGTCGGTGGACCACGTATGGGCGAGAACAGACCAGGCCATGGGATCAGTCTCCGGCAGAGCATCTGCAAAGTTCCCTCGAAGGATGTCCAGGACGTCTGGCTCGGTCGACCTCTCCGCGGATGCCGCCCTCACGTCGTAATCCGTTCCTACGACGTAGGCAGCGCCGCATCTCGCTGCCGCGACACCTGGCAACCCAGCTCCCGCTCCCAACTCGCACACCGTCCTGGCGCGTACTTGGATGTCACCGCGATGTATGAGATCCGCTGCGAATATCGAAGAAAGCCAGATGTGCGTGAGCTGAAGTGTCGTGTGGAGGGAGGATGGTGCGATGGGGAGGTGGAGAGCGATGGGTTGAGATCGGTCAGGTGGGTGATAGATGTATGGTTCGGAGGGTAAGGGTGTGGAGAAAGCGATGGGATGGTGCTGGAAGAGTGAGAGGAGGGAGTCTTCGAAGATGTCCTCTGCCATTGATGGTGAGTGGGAGGTGGGGTGAGAGTTGGGGAGCAATTATGGATAATAACATTGAATGCGACGGACGGACATGGATGGGTAATCAGTCCGCATGCGGAGAATCTACACCATCCACAACACACGTTGTCCACTCTCGAAGACCTCGTCGATCTCATCCCCCTCTGCCATCCCATCTCATCGTCGATGCACAGACTTTCTTACATTGACGATGAAGATGGTGTAAATAAATACTTTAACTGAATAGCAAGTTTGGGCCCGGGGGTCGATCAGTGAATGACGTGGCACTGAGATCTTTCACGTGCTGTTCTCTTTCCCCCCCCTCCAAAGTCGCTGCACGTGACCCTACTGCCGGCACGTGCCCTGGAAATTTCCCCGCCCAATCGTCTATATAAATTCGAGGTCAGGCGTGAGTGAGAGTGGTTTTTTTCTTTTTTTTTCTTTCAATGATCATAGTGCGTATCTTGTCTCTCCCTGTTGGTTTCAAACGAACGAGAGTGCTGACAGTCATCGTCCTTGTCGTTCATTTCACTTCCCTCTCATCATCTTTTTCTCCACCTCCCCTCCCCTTCCCTTTCCTTCCCTTCCCTTCCTCACAATCACCTCTCTCGCTGCTCCCTTGAAAATTTTCCCTCTTTTTCCCTCTTTTCCCTTCCCTCCTCACAGCTCTGCAGGATTTATTTCTCGGAGCTAACTGATCCTCGCTTGTTCATTCAAGCCATCTAGCTTATATCCAGTGGATGACTCAAACCATCATCACCCTTTCACGGAGGCACTCCTTTTGGTCTTCCTGGTTGATGTTCTCTCTCTTTTTTTTTTTGAGAACGTTGATGGAAGGAGACCAGCGATGAAGTTCGGCGGAGAGGAATCGTCTCATCGTCTCGTTACATGGTCGTTTCGTAAAGAATTCGATCGAGCGGTTGAGATTTCCTTCTTCGTGGGTGTATGATGCGAGTCTGATGGATTTTATATAATATAAGATGGGTGTCGGGTGTCGATGAATGGGTGACGGGGACGTTGTCGTTGTAAATAGTAGACCTGCCAATACCATATGCCGTTCTACCTCCAATTTTGCCTCCAATCCCGTTGCGATGTCGCATTCTTCCACTAGCGGCTGCCCACCTGGGGCAATCTTCACGGCCGCACGGAGATTTGCCACCCCATGTCCGTGCTCTACCAAGCAAACCGACGTCCACAACGTTCAATACCAATCTCCTCGACGTCATCCCAATCAACATCACCTCAATCACACACCTTTTCGCAGTGCAGGTTCGTTTCTATCCCAACCCGTCCTCCCCCTCCCACTCCACCATGGATTTGTCATCGTTATATACCTCCCTTGAACCGGGTCAATTAGCTCAAGCGGAACGTCAGATGATGGAGAATTTCAGAGGTGCGTCGTCGTCGTCGTCGTCGTCGTCCTCTCGCGAGAAACAACGATCGGGAGACGACGAGAATACTGACGTGATACGAGGACGTATTACAGCCGCGGCATTATCCATCACGACGTTGTATAAATCGTCGTTGAACACTTCCAAGGTGAGAGCGGGTGAGCGTGCGGCGCAGGGTGAGGAAATCTGACTTGGTGATATGCAATCATCAACCACACAGCAAGCGTATACGGCGGGATACTCTGCGTGTCTGTGAGTTGATGTCGCGGCGTAAAATCGTCAGTCTACGACTCATACTGACCAACAACGTCACCCTCGCAGCAACGACATCATCCAAACCCTTCAAGCATCCTTGGCCACCACATCCGACAGCCAACATCCTCAAAACGCAGAAGAGGCGGGAAGGACCGTTGGTCGATTGATGGATTGGATAGAGGCGAGGCAGGTGAGTAGCAGACCTCGTTCACCCCACGCCCACCCTCTAACAATCTCCCCTCCCTCCCACCTCCCAGGAAGCACTCAAATTACAAGCGGAAGACGAGCGGGAAGAGCAGATCAGTGGAATGCAACCCGAGTCATCCATGCAAGCGGCAGCGCGTGATCGTGAGAGAAACCGGGAGACCGCTCATTCCAGAGCGGAAGGATCGGTTCGTGGACGGCCAGAACCGACGGCGACGGAGGACTCGACGATGGATGGTGGTGATGCTGACTCTGAGAGGAGGAGAGCCGTCATCCCTGCGATACATCCGAAACAAAGGGACGCTCTGGTACAGGCGGTGAATAGGCAGCAACAACAACAGAGGTCGAGAGGGACCGACACTCCATCACGCCAACCAGACATTGAAAGTCCACCGGTGTTTTCAGGATACCAACATAGGTCATCAATCGATTCCTCTTCTCCTTTACAGCAACTGACAACTCCAACCTTCCACACGAGACCTTCTCGACCACTACCTCATCACAAAGGCAAATCGTCCGCAACGATGATCACCGCACTCGACCCCGATCCTTTTAACCCCGACCTCCCTCTCGATCTACCTTTCCTTCCATTGTTCGACCCGAATGCGACCGAACACGACGACGACGCCACCGACTTCGACTTTAGAATAGGAAGCAAACGACCGCTCGAGGCGGTAGCGTTGACTGGTTTGAAGCAGAGGGAAGGAACGGCATCGGCACCGCCTACTGGGAAGGCAAGGAGGAGGCAGGTCCTGGGTGTTGATCCGGCGTCTGATGGGGAAGAGAGGGAGAGGAAGAGATTGACGAGGAGAGGATGAGGCGCACCAACACCCATTCGCAGCATGACCGTGATTACGCACATCGTTTTGTAAACAGTAGCAGCACACGAATAACAGCATTTCCAGGTAGATACCTCGAGGGGACTGAATTCCCTCCCTCACGACATTACAAGCATCAACCGTTCTACTCGATACAACCGCCCCGTTTTTCACGGCAACACATGCTCCGAGTGCTCCTTCTCCCACCTCTCCGCACCGTAATATTTCCAGTTAAAGTCCCTGAACCGCATAGCGTCGATTCCCTTTGCACCCGCGGCCTTTCCAGCGGCGATAGCCTTTGGTCCCAGACCGATGAACCTCGAGATACGTTGAACTTCCGAGGCTCGGACGTATCGAACCTTGAACACTCGTTCCAGAGCGGCAGGGACATCTTCTCGAGAGACTCCCTTGAGGAATGCACCGAGAGCTTCGGCGTCTTCGAGGGCTGCAGACGCGCCTTGGCCTTGGTGGGGAAGCACTGGGAGGATAGGCGTCAGATTGAGGAGACCACGGCTTGAACCGACTACTCACTCGCATGGGCGGCATCGCCGATAATAATCAACCTTCCCTTGACCCACGTCGGCAAAGAATCTTGATCTCGCAATTGCCACAAACCGACTTCATCGCCTTGTCTGCGGGGGGGCGAGGTGACGTTTTCAGCGGCTTGGGAGAGGACGACGACACGGACGGACAAACTCACCCCAACAACTTCTGCCAGACCGGCGCAAACGAGCTGAACGATTTGACAAGGGCTTGAACGTCACCTTTCGCGGTCCAAGTGAGTTCACTGATCTCGTTGAGCTCCTCATCGGCTAGAAAGAGCGGTCCCGCAGATGTCAGCCACGTTCCTCCCCCCCCCCCCCCACCCCTCCCACACACTCACGCAAACAACAAACGAAATTCAACATCGTACTATTCCGACATGGATAAGTGATGATCCTTCGATCTCCGCCGTCGACCATCGTGATAGCTCCTTCCAACAACCTCAATGCCATCAAGTCTTCGTGAGCCCTGATCTTGTCGGCGGGGACGAGCATTCGGTATGCACTGTGATGGGAAGGGGAAGGTTGGAGTTCCGGCCCGACAACGGCAGCGCGGAGTCGAGAACGGATACCGTCGGCGCCTAGGTGGAAAAGACAGTCAGATGGAGTAACTACAGGGCAAAGACCTGACACGTACCGACGATGACATCTGCAGTGAAGACTCTGCCATCCGTCGATGTCACAGAACCCCCCTCGGTATCCTGGTGGATATGAGGAGAAGGAGAGTGAGCGAATGACGACGAGCGACCCGTATGCGCACGCGCACTCACCACATCGACGATCTTGGTGTTGAGGACCAATTTGCAAGGCGGACTCCGACCATTCTCTTCCGTAGCTAGCTTCTTGAGCACTTCCTGGACATCGACTCGATGACATAGGACCTGGAGACGGGAGATGGAGATTTCGGTTTACGAAGGAGAAGACGGAGATTTCGGTTTAGTCGCTCCGCCAGGCCTCTCTCCACCCTTCGTCTCCCACTCACCCATTCGGTTCCGAAATCCTTTGCAGGATCAAACGACGAGTCTACCTTGAGCACTGCATCGGCCGACCACTCATGATAACCTTCACACCTGACGCTACCGTACTCCTCGATGAGCTCGCCACCCCATTCTTTGATGAGTCTGTAGGCGTTTGGTGCAAGATGGACCGCAGCACCGATCTCTTTGATTTCACGGACACTCTCGAGGATCTGAGGAGTGGGAGGGGAGAGTAAGTTAGCGATGGTGGATGTGAGGACGAGCGACGGCGGAGAGTACAACGCACGGTGACATCTGCGACGTCTCGAAGGGCAGCGCCACAGGCGAGACCGCCTAGACCAGCGCCGACGACGATGACAGAGAGACGTGGAGTAGCAGATGGCATGGTTATTGGATGGATGATGATGTGAACAGGGAAGTGTGGGTGGAAAGTGTTTGACAAGGGGACGAGAATCTACAGGGCTGGATACTACATACTTGACCGGTTAACAGTACATTTACTTAATTAATGCAAGAAACGGAAACGCGCAGATCAGCGGTCCCTTCAAATCCGGGTCGCCGCGGCGGAATGTAGGAAGAGGAGGGAGTGAGAGTGAGAGTGAGTGAGAGGGAGGGAGTGAGTGAGAGTGAGTGAGAGAGAAGTGACATCTGCTCGGGAGACCGGCTGCCCCAAGTAGTCATCACGACGCCATTACTCTGTTGTCACACGTCTCCTCGTTTTAACCGTTCCATTCGCTTCCATGGTTTCATTTTCCGAGATATCCACACCGATGTCCACCAGGTGATCCAGGTATTACTGCATAAATGAGACGTTCCAGACAACAGTCTGACCTCGATGGCAACGTTTGTCCGTATTCATGCACTCGAAGAACTCGCCTCCCAGAGCCTCGAGCGTGCGTGATCATCCGCATGTGATGGCATGGGCCGACCATCATGTGCGGGAAAAAAACAGCTACTTTCAGAACGCCGTAGGTCAAAAATTATAAGACTGCTATGGAGAGAATCTATAATAGACCAGCGAGGATCGCCCTTATTTGGGCGTACAAGATTCCATGCGATATCATATACACACATTGTCCTTCCTCGCTGGCTTGTGCGATACTGAAGCGCTTGGACAGTCTCGATTGCTCTCCATCGTCGCCTTCCGAGTCTTCACTCCGACGCCACCGCGACCGCAGAATCGAGCTATTCGCCTGGAATCATCGCCACGATTTTCCCCAGCGGGAGTTCCAAAGAGACGCTTGTCAGGAGAACAGTATCATGCCTCGCAAGTGTCAAGACCGCTGCCTGCTCAAAATCTGGATTGAGTCTACCGAATCAACAGGATAGTCCTCAAACGAGATATCGATCGGCTATACAATAGTCTCGCCTGCAATGTATATATATCCCCACCGGAACCCTAACCCCGAACGACCCTAACCCCAAACAACTCTAACCCCCTGACGACCCTAACCACCATAACCAATTCATTCACTTCCTTCAATGCCAACCGTGTACGCTTCCGTCGGGACACTCCCAAAAGCGTCCTTGCGCGCGCATTCTGAGAGAATACAGAACAAATCTAGATATCTTCGGCGACGACATTGCCTTGAGCTCTCGAGGCACTTCAGCCCCACCTGGGGGAGGATGCAGTCGTGGAGATCTGCGCAGAGATCTACGCGGTGAAGCGTTCGTAGGAGTGTGTCGACGACCGAGGAGAATTGGTGGAAGATGTCTGCGTAGTACGTGGATATGAGCCTGGCAGTCACCGATTGACCCGAGCTGATAGTTCTACCCAATTTCATATTGCGAGCGTCAGAGAATTCCGAGTGAAGGCCCTCGTGGGGTACAAAACTCGTAATCAGGTATGCCTGCCGAATCTTCGATGTAAAACGTAGCAAGAAGTATCTAAAACGTACTCTCATCCCAACCTATCCACTGGATGTCATCTCGCTGCCTAGTATCCATCTATTGTAATGCAATGACAAGATTACAAGTTGTTAACGTTCACATCCGACACTCCTGTCAGCCTTCGCGAATGACCTCCCCGCTCCTACTTCCCTCCATCATCTCCCTCCAACCCTCTCTCCGCCGACGCCGCCGCCGCCTCACCCAGATGTCTTCTGGTGTACTCGCTCCCCCACATCCCGCCACCTGCGACGTCCCCACCCATCTCCCTCGTCAATTTGACGAAATTATCGAACATGGGATACAATGTGCGGAAATCTGCGGCAGTCAAGTTGTGCTGTTTTGCCCAGTGAGGACGGCCGGCAAAGGATGAGAGGATGGATGAGAACGAGGAGAGGAGTTTGAGATGTGGGATGGGGAGGCCGTATGGTCTGCGAGGAGTGGAGGGTTGGTCATGAGAAGCGAGCGACATGCCCTTCCTATGCACTCACTTGTATTGAACCATACCGATATACGTCCTCATCCCACCATACGAGGGCGACAGCCAGATGTCATCCCCCTTGGTGAATCGGATCTCGATAGGGAAGTGTATACGTTCACCCTTCGGGTTTGCCTCTTCCGATTGTAGCCATTCATCTAGGGCTTGAAGGCAAGGCCGTGTTTGGTGATACGGGATCGACCATTCCGTGGTACACTGTGCGTACTGTGGTCGCGATCACACCGTCAGCTCCTGCGTTATACACCTGATTCCCTACCGTACCACTCACAAGACAATCAAAGGTGAACACCTTGTACCCGTCATCCACATCCTCGCTCTTCTTTGAAGCCCACCACCAAGCCCATTTGCCGACCAAGTGAGTGAAATTCCGAAAGTACAAAGCGATGAACAGAAGGAATTGAGTGACGTGGAAGATGAAGAAGTGGTTGATGTGTGGTGAGAGTCCGGATGGTGGTCGAGCGGGCTGATCGGTGGACGATGCTCAGTGACCCTCCATCCGAACGCGCACGCAGACTCACATCCTGCGTTCTATTCGATCGGGATACAACGACACCTCTCATTTGCGGATACCACCACAACCTAACATGTTCTGCGCTCCTAGCAATCTCATCGATCGGACCACCAGTCATCTCCTCGTTGTCATCGATATCGACGGGCTCATCGGTGTAAGCAGGCGCGGCGACGAGGTCATCGAATGACATGGGCATTTTTGTTTCGCGAAGACGGAAGGCTGGCTCGACTTGGAGTTTGAGGGAGACGATGAGTCCGGTCATACCGAGACCGCATCTGGAGCGTAGGAACGGCGTGAGTGAGGGGACCGCGAAGTCACGACGTCTCACTCACAGCGAAGCCAAGAACAACTCCCTATTCTCCTCCCTAGAGCATTTCACCACCCTCACGGCCCCTTTCTCACCCGCACCACTTTCCACCAAGCATATGTGCATTTCCTCAATCATTTCCGACATGACCCCATATTCCCACCCGGAGCCGTGCGATGCCGTTGATACAATCCCGGCGAGAGTTTGATCGGATATGGAACCGACGTTGGACATTGCTAGTGGGGGAGAGTGGGATGATAGGACTTGGTGCAGCTCATGCAGGAAGATACCCGCTTGGACGTGGATCGTCGGTGGAGATGAGGTTGCGTCGATCTAAGAGGCGATGTGAGTGAGTTGGCTTCCACAAGCGGGCGACGACCACACCGCCTCACCTCGTAAACATGATTCATGAGATCCATCCTGACCATCCACCCTCCATCCTCTTCGAACCGCCGATCGATAGCTTCTTCTTCATCTGTGAATCTGCGTCCTTCCGAGGTCCGACGATCGAGTTTGGAATCGACGCATGCGAGATCGGAGGGAGAATGGCCTGCTCCTGCTGCTCGGAGCTGCTTGGAGGATCGATGTGCGAGGGTGACGATGTGTACGAGGTCCTCGACGGATGTTGGCATGAAGACTGCGAATGTAATACGATCAGTCGGTTGAGCGGTGGGACGACCAGATCGATCTCACCCAACCCTGGAAGACAATCGAACGTCTTTGCCCAATTCGAGAATCTAGCTCGTGGGTGATTGGAAGGGAGGACGATGGGAGCGAGTTTGGATCGGAGGGTAGAGGAGGAGAGGGATGTGATAGCGTTACCATCGATGGAGAGTGATTGAGACATGCCGCCTCTTGGAAAGTACACCTTGGTTCAACGCGATTCCCTGTATGAGCGATGTTGAGAATGGCAATACCCTCGTTTCTATATCCTATTCTCAATGTCCTGCTGTGAATGATATGGGCTGCTGAGCGAGCAACTCCTGAACCGCCATCGGGCCACACACAAAAATAAATCGTAAATAAACACCCGATCGAGATCGGAAAGTGTCGATGGGACGCGATTGCGCACGTCCTCGCCGAAACTTGAACGTGTTCGGGGGTAACCCCTTGGTCACGGTAACTGTGGTCTAAACCGAAACATTGTCCATAGGCTAGTTGTTTCTCTTTATATACATCTCTCTAGTCAAAAAAGCAGGAGGAATGAGCGGAGTGGATAGGACCGTCCGCCAAAATGTCTCCATCCGTGTGTGAACGTTCGATCCTACGCTGTCCCTACTTGTGCGCAGGTGTTCGTGAAATTGGTGGTCATGCAGAAGAAAAGAAGGGGTGGCATCGAGTCGTAGAAGTTGTCATGTCATTTTTTTTTAACGTTCGTAGTCGTTGTCGTCGTCGTCTTCATCGGGAAGCGTACGATGACCAGTGAACTATGGTTTACTCTGAGGGAAAGAGAAGGCACGCGCGCATCCTACCAGTCAATCACCGTCGTCTCACTCCGAAGAAATCACTGAACACTCACCAATTGCTCGCGACGGAAGAAGACAAAGTAACCAATGACGATGATGATTTGGCATATCAGTGCGAACCAGAATTCCCATTTCTGAATGGGAAAGGAAAAGCGTCAGCGTGAAAACAACGAGGGCATGTATACCCGCCAACTCACGGTCAACGGGTTATATGGGTCTGACATGGATGGCCAGTCCCACAAAGCCGGGTTGGGGAAGACTGGGCCTGGACCGACCTGATTGTGAGAAAAGTAGAGCATTAGCATGCGGCCCTCCGAGCCACCCCCACCCCCTCTACTCACCTTATCAGGAGCGGTAGCTCTCGCAATGATGACAACAATCGACCCCAACATCTGCGCACCAGCCAATGTCGCACACACATGGAGACGTGACAGCGTTTGTAGAAGGATCATTCCCAAACCGACTCCTTGAATGGAGTCGAGGACGCCGAGCCATAGCCAAAGACATGTACCACTGGATAAACGGAGAAGCCCAGCATCAGCCTCGGGCGCCCTCCCGTCATCGCATCAAGCGACTCACATATATGGACCGACCGGACCTCCCCATGGAATATACAGCGCGACACCCGACGTCCCCCAGAACATCTGACACCACCTTGGACAACCGAGGCCGACGGCGAAAACGGGTAATAGCCATGAGTGTACCTTGGAGTAGCCTGTAAGAGACGGATGTTCAGTACCTATATTCCCCGCCATCGCGCCCCCCAGCACACTCACGAATCAGCACACCCATAATGAGACCCCAAATACCGATAAAGAAGATGGCGATCATCACGACGACGGCCCATTGTGGCACACGCTCGTTGCTCCACAAGTAAGTCCAATTCCGGCCGTACGGTCCGCTGAGCCAGTAGTCCCTCAAGATCTCGGCTACCAAGAACCAGAGGACAAGTTTTCGCCTGAACAGAGTTTTGAAAAAGTTGGGTACGTATGGCGGAATTTGTCGGTAGTAATCAGGTAATCCCCAGAACATCAAGTACGCAAATCCAATGGACATGGCGGCGAGTGGCCAAACGGCGTAGATGACATACACCGGTGCGACGTACGCGTTAGGGTCCTTGCCGTTGAGTGATGCTCCCCAGTACCAAAGTGCGGAAACTGATGGGGGAGAAACGTCTGTTAATTCATCGCCCGGACTCTAACGACGCCGTGTGCCACTCACCCCACACCTGCTGCAGACCCTGAACGATACAAGCACGCAAGATCCAAACCTCGGTGGCAGCGCCGGCCTCTTCACCAAAGTTGAGACCGAAGAAGATGAAACCGGCGGCCGAGGCCACGGCGTAGAACCAAGTAGCGACCGAGGTGATGATCTTTTGAGGCCCGGTGAATGGGCCGTGCAATGAAGGCAAACCGATGAGGAAGAATGCGATGGCGTAGCTGGGCGGCGAATGGAGCGCAATCAGCGGCGAGCAAACGATGTGACCTCTCGCAATCTGCACTCACAGGATCCAAGGCAAAGATAAAACCCAGACGGACGGTCTCATACGGAACAAGGTGTACCATGCCAAAGAAGCGACGCAGAAGATGGCACCGATGATGTAGAGGTCGACGTCATTTTGCGTGTTGTTACCCGTCAACAGAGTCAATTGGAAAGAGGTCTGTGGGGCGGAGTGGTCAGTAATCCTGCGTCGTCTCCCCCCCCTCATTCTAACTCACAGCAGCCAACATCTGACCGGTCGAAATAATGATCGTGTACAATGGCCAACCTCCGTACGTTCGTTGCAAGAAGATCTGTAGACGAGTGAGCGGTACATCGGGTGCATGCTCCTCTTCGCCCATGTGGTCGCCATAGTGCTCTCCCGGTGACTCGTGAGTTCCCATGGAGAACGGAGCTGATTGAAGTTCGTTGACATCTATGTGTGAGTCAGGACCCCAAGGCATCGTCGGATGGCGGGGTGTTAAACTCACATTCTGGTCGATAGCCGTCGATGGGACTGGGGGCACGAGATCCACCCATGAAAGAGTCACGCGAGGACTTGACACTCATCATGGCTGGTGGCGCGGAGACGTGTCAGCTTGGGGGTGATGACAATACCCACTCACACCAACACTCACAAGACATTCTCTCCTTCTTGACGTCGCTGAAAAACGCCTTCTCACTCTTCATCAGGTACTTTTCAATACAAAGGTCCTTTTGCGAGTTGTCTGCAGACAAGTTTTGAAGTTTTTGCACAAACGATTGAGCGACTTCACCATCCGAGTCGGTGAACTGTGGAAACAATCGAATGAGCCGTCATATTCTCGCCACCCCCAACCCACACACTCACATCAACAATCGCCTTGTTCAACGGCGAAGACGCGGCCTTTTCATCCATGATGGATGAGATGGAATCGAACGAGGATTGCCTGCTGTGCGTGGTAAACGGACGATTCGGCGAGTTGTTCAAACTGTCCATACTCTGACGATGCTCGAGGAATGGATCACGAGTCCCCTTGGACTGTTTCGCGATCTGCCGATTGGCGGCGGCCAAAAAGTTGTCGTAGGCGTGAGCTCCACCAACGGGTGTTCTACTTTGGACAGCGCTGTCTCCCATGTCGGAACTCTGTCCCGAACCCGAAGGGTATCTGTCAGATCCCTCGTCATCCTCGTAAATGTCATCATTTCCAGGCAAATATCCATCCTGACCTCGCACAAAGAACTTGGGGCCTTTGGCGGCGGGTGCGATGGGATTGCGAGCCGGGTTGACGTCCGCCGATGGACTGCGATCGCCGTCATAGTAGAGCGGCGGTACAGCGACGGGTCCACCCGATCGCCTATGCTGATCGGGATCGTCGTCGTAGAACGACTCTCCAGACGAACGAGCGGATATCCGCCTGTCGTCCTCGGGAGCGGACAGGTTGCCGTTGTTGCTCCCCTCGAAACGACGGTGGTAATTGGAGGGCGGGACGTTCGATGCGGCCATGGGAGCGTTGTGATTGTACTGCTGCTGGAATGCCTCGGGGTTCGGGCTGGCGAGCGGGCTCGGTGTCGCCATCCGACGGTCGTCACCAGGGTTGGGAGAGTCCGGGGGTGTACCGTAACCCATATCCATACGGTTGACGCTCGCGGAGCTACCGAGCTGTTGCTGCTGGTACATCTTCGCGTCGCCAGAGGACATGGCGGTGTCGTAGTACATGGCGTTCTCGCCGGCAATCGACCTACTGGCTTGAATCGATCTCCTCTGGAAATCTTCCAAACGCTGACGCCATTCGACGACGGGGAAACGCTGGACGGCCGAACGAGCACGCAGGATAGCACGCTCCTCTTGGGAAGACTTGAGGGCGAGCTTGATCGTCTTGTTGAGTTGGGAAAGCATGTGCACGGTGGCGCTAGACTCGACCGGGAACCACTGGAGAACCGTCACGCGACATCAGAATCGCATACCTCTCACGCAGCCCATCATACTCACCCAACCAGGCATCAGACCGAGACCACCCAAACGGGCACCAACACCGAGCGCACCCTTTCTCCCAAACTCGACCGCCACCAAACCGAAAGGCTCATCTCGCGATGGAATGAGAGCGAAATCGGCACCACTGAAGAGATACGGGGGAAGGGAAGTGAACTCGGGTTTCGAAAACACACGATCCGGGTACATTTCCATGAGACGAGCGAGCTTTTCTGCCGCGAACCTTCCATATAAATCGATGACGGGACCGACGCAGATCAATTGAACATGCGGTTTCTTGGAAAGTATCGAAGGCATGACATCGGCGATGAGATCGACACCTTTCTGCTTGGACCAACGACCGACGAAGACGAACAGGTCTGCCTCAGGGTCCTGACCGATACCGGCCCATTCCTGCGCCTGTCGTTTATTCTCCGGACGCTTCGCCTCGGACTCTTCGTCGACTGTAATTTTTTCGACGGCGATGGGTTGGGCGTCAAGAGCGGCGATATCCGTGGGATCCGGGTTGGGAAGCGAATCGATGGTACGGAGTGTCCAGAGCGCAGGGTAACGAGCCCAAGAACGCTTACCGTACTTGTCAGATACACCGGCGACACCGACCGACTTTTGATGATCGGAGATGAAACTGGCAGCGGCATGGAGCAAGTTGAACGTGTTACCAAACTGCACATACTTGCTGCAGACCTCCTTGGAGATGTTGAAAGCAGCGCATACCTCCTTCATCTCGTCCTTGGTACGGAGCGGCCAAAGACCCTGGAATTCGGCGTTGTGAAGAGACAGGCAGACGGGGAGGATGCGTGGAAGCAGATAGAGCGGAGCGAGCGCACCGTGGTAATCGTTAATGTGATAGATGTCAATAACCGGGTAACGACGGATGGCTTCGGCGATGGCCTGGTTCCAAGTCGAGTAGAAGATGGCGGAGCTGAGATCGTCCATACGTTGAGGGTAAGGGTCGGACTTGGTCTGCGCACGGAAGACTGGACTGTCGAGGATAAAGTACGTGATGTGATCGAGCTGATGAGTCTCCACCTCGATGAGGTATGGCTCGCCGAATATGATGACCTCGATAGGTTCCGCGTAATCCCCCTGTGGGTACTCGAGATCCTTGACTTTGGGAACAACCCAGATGAGATCGACATCCGTCATCGCTTTCCCCATCAACGTAGACATGACACCGAGACCACCGATTTTCACCTTGAGTTTCCAATCGAGGATCTCGTATTCGAGGGTGGCGATGAGGACCTTTCTCCGCTTGTTCGGGTCCTCTGGCCAGCCAATGATCTTGTCCGGCGTCCCCGAATGCTTGCCCGACTTTTCGTTCAGCGGGATCACCGATTTCTCGTTCATCGACGTCGCGGCCTTTTTGTCACCGATCGGGAAATAACTCGTCTCCTTGGTCGGCTTGATACCCCACTTGTTCACCTTGATGGCGTAGAATGAGTAACGGAAGATGGCCGCGGCGGCAAAGGCGGTGATGGGCGGGATGGCCAGCAAGAGGGCGAACATGATGATTCCGACAATGTAGTGGCCACGAGGGGTCGTGCTCCACACCCCGGTGGCGTCGTCCAGTACCAAAGTCCAGGCGAGATGAGGCGAAGGCGGGGTAGACATGTTGAGGTAGTTGGGTGATTGGGAATTCGGGGGAAGCCTGTCGATGACGCCGTCACCGTCAGTATCCCCGTAGAAAAAGTCGTCGTACCCGTAAACGTTGAGTTGGATGATGGCTGGCCAGGAAGACATGAGCGGGAGGGACCATGTGCCGTTTTTCACGGCAAGGCTAGAAGCCGTTCCTGAATCGTATCCCCACTTGTTGAACACTCCACGAGCGAGAAGTTGAGGGAATCGACGCTCGCCGGTGAAGCCGTAATCGGCGTGGACCTCGGTCGCAGATGAACCAGCGATCTTGGACCAGTACTGGACGATGACATGCTCGCCTTCCCAGTACTTGCCATCGAACCTCGTAGCGTTGATCTGGGTGACGCTCTCATAATCCTGCCAATCAGACCAGGTTTGTTTGTAATCGCCCGAGTATCGGAACATGTCGGCACCGGCGGCGGCGTGATTGATGTAGTAATTACCGCTGTCCATGGTGAGCATGTTGGTGCTATAGGTGGCATCGATGTTGACCATGACATTGTCAGATGCACCCTTGCGAACAATAACGTGATCGGTGGTCCCAGTCGACCCAGTTCCAGTCTGCGCGGCGACGTTGCCAATAATAAATTCGTAGATGCCATCCGGAGCGTTCTCGATGGTCGCAGACCATTGCCATTTGGAGGGAGGGACACCGAGGAGTACTGGATCTGGTTGGGTAGGGAGGTCACCGCAAGTCGGCGTACCCTGTATGCTGGGCTTCAGGGTGGAGTTGCCAAGCGAAGAGTTGATGGTGAACGCGTTGGTCAAGGACTCGCAGTTCATCTCTTGGTCATATTGGAAGGCGATCTGCAGCGTGTTGTCCGCGTTGCTAGGCACACGTGCGTCGTGACCTGGTGTCGTCAAGGTCATCATTGGCCTAAGCTGAACCCAATTGGCCACAGGAACCAATGCCTTGAACTCGTAGGGTCTCATGGTGATCGAGCCCAAGCATCCACGCCATGGAGACTTGCCGTCGTAGTTGTAAGCGTCTTGCGAGTCTTCAAGCGTGTAACTGTCGTATGGGTAGAATAGGTTCTTGACCGTGGTTTGCGAGGTGAACGGTGACGAGATCCAATCGGAGCTTTTGCAATCGTACGTGTACGGGACGGTGTCGTTCTCATTGGTGTAGATGAGCCAGACGTATGAGGTGTTGGAGAACTGGGTCATGTTAATCTGCGACGGCAAAGGCGATCGCTGAACGGACCACATCCCGAGTTCCGTCTCGGTGACGTTGGAGCCTGGAAGCTGGATGAAATGAGTCCAGTTTCCGAGTTGGACGAGATTGAGACCATCTTGAACTGCCGGGAATTCCTCTCGGATGTTCATCATCATACCCAAGAGACGACGATTCTCCGCTGTGGGGTCAAAGTGATCGAGCGAGTTCCAGTCGTCATCGCATCCGGTCAACGCCTTGTCATAGGGCATATTGTAGTATTGCGATGAACCGAGCTTGTAGCATCCGTGACGTTGCCAGGCCTTGGTCGATGTCATGGCTTGACGACCGTACAAGTAATTGCTCGCGCCGTTGTCGTACAGGTACAAACCTTGCTCCTCTCCGTACCACAAGAGCGGGATACCAGGCATGAGCAACGAGGTGATGTAGTTGCCGAGCGCGTTCTTGAAAGTACCGTTGGTGAGGGATGGCCATCGGAACACATCCTGATTGGTCGTCCCGTACATGTGCCTGGGGTCGAATTCGTTGGTCTGAGAGTTGAGGAACTCGTTGCTGACTACCATCTGATTCCAGGCGGTTACAAAGTTGATATCCACATCGTAGGCCACGTTCAAGTTACCGTCCATTCCGAGGAAACGACAGAGGGAACGATAGATGGAGTAGTGGAAGGCGGCGGAATCGAGACCGGACATACCCTCTGGACGGAGGAAGTACTGTGACTGATCTTGTGTAAGGGTGGTGGCATTGAGGAACCCGGTCGGTTGAGTGCTCGGAGTTCGTCCACGACCGATGTAAAGCGCTCCGAACGTGTCACCACCCGTGATCTCACCGGGGATAAAGAAGTTGTCCTTGTTAAACTGTCGAGCACAGGTTCGAGTGGAGTTACCCCATCGAGCCATCGAGTCGACCGTAAGCTGGGTAGCCTTGTCGATACGAATGCCATCGAGATCCAACGCTTCAATGGCGAGACAAGCAAAGTGCTCGAGACGAGCCATGACGTCTTCGTTCCAATCACGAAGACGGTCTTGCACGGAGGCGAACTTGGCCAATTGACGTTCCCAATCGGGGCTGTGGGAGTTGTGAGGTGTTCAGTGGGGGCGAGGCCTCTAGCGCGCCGCCACGCGACGCTCCAGCCAACTCACAAGACACCGAAAGCTTCGACATCTCCATACTGGTCAAAGTCACTAGCGTAACAACCGGTGTGCTGGACGTCGATGATAGTGCCGTCATCCAACCAAAAGGTCGGTAATTCACAAGTATCGTTGTAGACTGTGCGGGTGAGTATGTGCAACAACATTGAGTACCAGGGTTCATTCACGTCGTCACTTGTGTCAACGCACCATTGTTGAACTTGAAATCCGGGTACTCGTTCAATCCCCACGGCGAATAATCAGGCTTTTTCCATTCAACCTTATATTCGTCCATACTGAACGGCGTGGAAGAGTTGAGATGGCCTTCGAAACCGAGTAAATCACCCATGGTACCGACAGTGAAATCGGCGATTAGGTACATTCCTTTCGCGTGCAGGGTGTCGATCAGGTTGACCCAGTCGTCGAGTGTTCCGTAATGAGGATCGAGGAGACCAAAATCGATAGCAGAGTAGCCTGGAGGAAAATGTCATCAGACTGACATCGTTTAATCACCCGCACGCCACCAACACCCACCATCAGACTGCCAAGGCATGTTAACCCAAGGCGTTCCCGCGATATAAATCGTCCTGATTCCCATCCCATACAGGTAATCCAACGTCCTATCGGTCGCCAATCCAGCGGCATCACCGCCGTATCGAAGTTGGGTCTCATCGATGTCGTATTCGTATTTGAGACCGAAGAATTGATCGTTGGCGGGGTTTCCGTTGTGCCATTTGTCGAGAAGGATGGTGTAGGCGGGTAGAGACTGACGGGTAGGGAAGAGAGTCGTCAGTGGTGACGACGATGGAGACCAGAAGCAAACATCCCCAAACTCACTCTCCAGTTTGTGGGACTTTGGTGGTAAGTCTTATTCGCTCGAGTGGTGGTGTAATCGAGGACCTCCGTTGCCTCTGTTTGGGAGAAAGAGTGTGTGGAGTTAGTTGGGAGTTTAGCTCATGGAGTTCGTTCGTCGTGTACGTGTCTATGTTCGGGTCATCGACATGCGTAGGTCCGGAGGTCTCTTCTTTCGTAGCGATGATGGCTACGAGGAATGAGGAATCCTCCCGACCACCGCTCCCTCTCCCTATGCCACCCCTCTCTGCCACGAGAAACACTCACGTTGATTCTTATTGATATTCCAAGGATCCAGCGTCGCGTTATACGGAATCGCATCGACCTTGATCAACGAGACCAACCAGCCGATTCCGATGAGGAGAGGTAAGAATCCCATCGTTCGTGGTGGTGGTTTTGGTCGTTGAGGATAGTGTGGGAAGGGATCGGGGGTTGGAGAGAACCTCGACCCGAATCACTCGTATCTTGTAGGAGGGAGAGTGAAGAGCGAGTAGATGGATATTAGACAGGTGGGCGTGCGAGTCGAGAGTCGAGGTGACGAGGTGTTGGGGATATCGTCGAGGATTTCGTTGAGGATATCGTTGTCAACTTTCAGTAGACGTGGATGAGAGATCCAGGCGTTTCTCCAAAACTCCTATCCCGTTGATAAATAACTTTGTTGAGTCTCGCAAATTCAAGTCCCGCCCGATTGAAGTTTGAGAAGAACGTGAGGTTTGTCGAATCCCTGTCAAAGGAATGAATGAACAACTCCTCGTCGTCCTTGTCGTCGTAGGTGTGAGTGGTCAATATCCCTCTTATACCCTACTACTGCGTTGAAAGAAATTCCCCTTGCACGAGACGACGTTCGTTTCGGCTGGCAGCTAGTCGTCGAAAAACCTCTCCGCCCTCGATCTTCCCTGTAAAGAAAGAAAAGAAGGACTGGGTTTTCCCAATATCGTACTGATGCTGGGTTGGTTTGGGTTGGGGTTGGGAGTTTAGAGATCGTAGCGAAACAGCGTCGTTCTCGCGGGATGAGGTATGGAACAAAATCTGCTCTAAACATACATACATACACCAATAGACGAGGATTCCCTCACGTCGCGCTATACCTCTCTCCCAGCGCGTCGTCGTCGTCGGTTCCCCCCCCCCCCAGCGTGGCCTCAGCGTGAGATCCACAACCTACTCCCTTCATCCCCACACCTCGGCACACGGCTCAACCTGCCTCCCGCCGCTATGACGGGCCAGTATATATAAATTAAAGCGTTGCTCTGCTCGTGCGTCGGACCAGGGAACCAAAAGTCAGTGCCTCTTTTTCTTTTTTTTTTTTCAAGGGAGCCGCCCAGGCCCAGCCCACCGACGCGTTCAAGCAGCACAGCAATTTACAAAAACAAAGTCCACTAGGCATTGGGATTTTCTAGGATTGTTAGCAATCCAATCCGAGTAGCGGTGTTTTCTCCGGTGATCGAGCACAGCTCGGTCGTATCGCATGGGGGACAACAACGAAAGTGCTATAGACAAACACATGGAGTCATGCGGTTTGAAGAAGTACTGGCATTGCAAGATTCACATTAGGAACGTTGCCCAAAACAAAAGAGATAGGATAGATGGTCATGAGCGCTGGATGATGACACCTGTCAGAGCTGGAGGGCTTGGTTAATGCTAGCAAGCGAGGTGATACCAGTTCCAAGGCGGGCCGGGTATTGAGCGTACTTGAACGGACATGAGAAACTTGATGTCCGCTTCATACCCGGCTTAACGAATGGTGCCCCGCCTCGCCTCAAAGGGAACTTCCTCTATCGACCAGCAGCTGAGCACCCTCGTCGTTCGCTGCATCCTGTTACATCGTGGTGAGCATCGACACCGACACCTCCAATACTCCAACCCCACCATGTACTCACTCCAACGATCATCCCATCCAGACGATTTCACCACAATGTCAGCTCCTCCTTCCTCATCCTCCACAGCAGACCGCTACCAACTCACGCGAGACCACTTGCAACGTGCAAAGGCGTTGGCAGAGGATGGCAAGTCGAGTGGGAGGTTGCAAGGGAAAGTCGGGATCGTTAGTGGAGTTGGGAGTCTGAAAGGGATTGGGGTGCGTGCTTGCGAGCTTGCGTGCTTGGGAAAGTGAGAGAGCATATCGTAACTGATAGGGTGTGGGATTTCATTCAAATAGAGAGCTTCAGCGCTTTTGATGGCTAGAGAATGTGTGTTTTCCCTTTGTTTTCTCTCCCTCAAACTCCCACTCATCTCATCTCTTACCTTGTTAACAGCCGTCAAACACCTCTACCTTCTTGACTTTGATCCCACCCACATCCCGTCACTCCGCCAGACGATGTCCCAGAAGTACCCCAACGTCGGTGTGAGTGCTCTGACGGACCCTCTGATAAAACTGCTCTCAATGACGACCAGACCATGCGCTGCATATCCCCAGGCTTCCTTCATCCAAGGAGACGCCGCATCACCGGATCTCATCGAATCCACCTGTAATCGCGCCATAGCCGAACAAGGTAGATTGGATTTCTTCTTCGCCAATGTGAGTAGCCTGCTTGACTTTCACTCGTCCCTGCTCTCTCGCATGCGGTCCTGACATCGCGGCCACTTTACAGGCCGGGATAGCAAGAGATGGAAAATTAGATGGCATGACAGCTGAACATTTCATGGAAACGATGAGAGTCAACACGTTGTCGTACGTTACCTCTCGATTTCTTCAACCTTCCAACTTCTGATGAGAAGAACGAAATTCGTATACCAATCGCTTCAGATGCTTCCTCGCAATCCAACAAGCTTCCAAAGCGATGTCAGTTGTCAAATCTGGATCAGGGAAGACAACTCCGGGAGGAAGTATCATCCTAACTGCCTCTGGTGCGTCTCCATCCTTCGCTCCGGAACACCCTAGCTGACCCTCCCCCCTTCGTAGTCGCTGGTATCAGATCAGGAGCTGGACCTATAGATTACTCGGCATCCAAAGCCGCCGTCATCTCACTAGCCAAAGTCGGAGCGTACCAGTTGGCGGGAAAGAACATCCGAGTGAATGCCATCTGTCCAGGGTTGATAGAGGTCGGTTCTTTCACCCACGGAAGTGGAGAAGCTGCAAGTCCGAGACTGACCCTTCTTGATCCTGGGTGTTGAAAAAGAGCGGCATGACGGAATCTACGTTCGAGAGCGCTAAATCTCGAGGAACAGCATGGAAGATCGGACAATTGAATCCACTCCAGCGATACGGTGTGGCCGAGGAGGTCGCTCAACTCGCTTTATTCCTCGCGTCTGGTGAGTGGGGGTGGGGGATTGGGAGCTGCGGATGGCATCAGAAGAGCTGATGGCGCGAAAATCGGGGATGGAAGAGGAATCGTCTTATGTGAATGGACAGGAAATGGCGGTGGATGGGGGGTTGTCGAGTAGTAGTCCTTACGTGATGGGGAAGATGCATTGAAGGGGAACGTTGTAGGCCAATCCCCCGCCCCTTTTTTTTCTATGTAATTTCACACCTCTCGTTGTCCCCCATCCATGACTTGCTCACAAAGCCACGGTATCAGCGAACAACGTAGCCTTCATGGCTTCCGGGTACCTGTCTCCCGCCTATCCCGGTCCAGAGAAAACAACGTCAGCGCTGGACCCCCGACATCCCCGGCCCTCCCCACACATTCCACTCACCACTTCCGCGCCTTCTACCGCCGTCCTGATCTCCTCTACCTCCTCCTTCGACAACTTGACCTTCAACGCTCCCCAATTCTCCTCGAGGTATTTGATACGCCTAGTACCGGGGATAGGGATGATATCGTCTCCTTGAGCGAGGAGCCAGGCGAGGGTCAGTTGACCTGGTGTACAACCTTTGCGAGAGGCAAGGGAGGAGATGGAATCGACCAGCTTGAGGTTCTGGGGGAAGTTCTTTGGGAGTAACGGATGACATCAGTCATTGAATCTCCTCAGACGCCCAACCGCAACACCACCACCCCACCTCCTCGGAGTACCTCGGCAAGAACTTCCTGAAATCCCCGTCCTCAAAGTCGTCCGGAGACCTGTATTTCCCCGTCATGAAACCTCTTCCAAGTGGGGAATACGCTACGATTGCGACTCCCAATTCCCTCGCCGTCCTTAGCAAATCAATATCCGGTCGTTCAATGTCCAACGTGAAGGGTGAGTACTCGATTTGGACGGCGGAGATGGGGTGGATGGCGTGGGCGCGACGGAGGGTAGAGGAAGACACTTCGGAGAGTCCGAGGTACTTGATTTTACCTGCTCTGTGGGGGGGGGGGGGTGGACACGTTAGTGCGGGTAAGGGTGAGACGGAGAGTGAGAAGGGCAAAAAACATACTCCTTGAGTTCAACCATAGCCTGAATCGTCTTCTCGATCGGTGTTTTCTGATCAACCCGGTGACTAAATAACGCTCCTCGCATTAGCACTTCAACATCCCATCTACGCCCCCCTCCATCCTCCTCCACACCCACCAATAAAACAAATCAATACACTCAACACCCAATTTCTCCAAACTCCTCTCACAAGCAATCTTGCAATACTCTGGAGAAGAATCAATCTCTCGTTTCCCACCTGCTGGATCGTATTTGTTTGCGAATTTGGTGGCGAGGAAGATGTGAGAACGGTTGTTGGTTCGAGCGAACCATTTGCCGAGGAGGGATTCCGAGTCACTGGAGGAAAGGAGAGAGGAGTCATGATCGTGGTGGGGAGAAGGTAGATTGAAATGCTAGGCCGACAAGCTTACCCGTAGATGTCGGCACCTGGAAAGAAAACCCCACAACATTACATTCCCAATAAATCAGCCTTCCATCCCACTCCCTCTCTTCTCTCCCACTCACTATCCCAATTCGTCAAACCCAACTCGAACGCCCTATCGAGGAGTTTGAATCGTTCTTCATCCGAGTCAGGTTTGCCATAGAACGCTGATAATCCCCTGTGGATGGGAAGGAGAGAGGGATGGGATGGGCGTGAGTGGAGTGGAGTGGAGGGCAGGAATGACATGGAAGGGAGACTGACATGAGACCGAGACCGATGGCGGTGACTTCTGGACCATTACGACCTAGTTTACGTGTTGGGATTTGGGAGGCCATGATGTACTAGTAGGATGGATTACAAGCAGGACTGGAACTACTGCTGCAGACTAGGAAAGATTAATGCACCCACTCTGCTAGATATATACTTAGATACTTGACTGGCACTGTGTGTGGTGGGGTATCAAATAGTCAGTGTGTCACTCGGGGTAACTAACTGGTCAATGGAAATATGAAACGCCGCGTCCTAGTTGATCCGCGGCCGTGCGGGGGGGAAATGACCCGGGGGGGTGGCCGGCGGTGACGTGTCACTCCGCTGTGGTATGACGTGTCACTATCACTTGCCTACCCTCTGTTCACCCCCCGGCAATGACGTGTCGCATGACTAATCACCTCTGCCTCCACTTCCGGCTCAAAGCTCTGATTCCGTCACCCGGCTAACGCAAGAAAGTAGATGAAACTGTACTTTTCTCAGCAATGCTCATCGTCGCCCTCCCACGGCGCTTCATATCCATCTCACCCATCTCGCGCTTCTTCTCCATCTCACTTCATCGCACCATGTCATCATCAGCAGCTCCTCGTGTCCCCACCACCATGAAGTGTATCCTCATCAAGGATGGGAAAGGTCCAGCAGAGAATTTGTATATCGGTCAAGAGGACGTACCGGTCCCCAAGGAGGGAGAGGCGTTGGTCAAGGTGAGATCAGATCGGATAGGAAGCGAGCGCAGCGAGCAATCTCTCCCTGAGCGAAGCGAAGTCTATGTTCTGTGGCGAGCGGAGCGAGCGATAATGTCTTGCGCGAGCGAAGCGAGCGATATCGTCTTCCGCGAGCGAAGCGAGCATTACCCTCTCTTCCGCGAGCGAAGCGAGCATTACCCTCTCTTCCGGTGAGCGGAGCGAGCAGTATCGTCCTCCGCGAGCGGAGCGAGCAATATCGTCTTGCGCGAGCGAAGCGAGCATTACCCTCTCTTCCGGTGAGCGGAGCGAGCAGTATCGTCCTCCGCGAGCGAAGCGAGCGATATCGTCTTCCGCGAGCGAAGCGAGCATTACCCTCTCTTCTGGTGAGCGGAGCGAGCAGTATCGTCCTGCGCGAGCGAAGCGAGCATTACCCTCTCTTCTGGTGAGCGGAGCGAGCAGTATCGTCCTCCGCGAGCGAAGCGAGCAGTACTTGTTCTCTGCCGCGAGTGGAGCGAGCAGTACTCACTTCCTGTGAGCGGAGCGAGAAGTTCTTCTGCGAGTGCAACGAGCATTACTCTCTCTTCCGCGAGTGCAGCGAGCAATTCTGTCTTCCGGTGAGCGCAGCGAGCATTACTCTCTCTTCCGCGAGTGCAGCGAGCAATTCTGTCTTCCGGTGAGCGCAGCGAGCATTACTCTCTTCCGCGAGTGCAGCGAGCAATTCTGTCTTCCGGTGAGCGCAGCGAGCATTACTCTCTTCCGGTGAGCGCAGCGAGCATTACTCTCTTCCGGCGAGCAAGGCGAAGCAGTACATCTCTTGTCTCCAGTGAGCGAAGGGAGCATTGATGTCCTTCCGCGAGCGGAGCAAGCAGTACTTCTTCTCTCTTCCGCGGAGTGAAGCAAGCAGTCATTCTTCTCTCTTCTGCGAGTATAGCGAGCTGTAATCAGTTCCGGCCAGCGGAACGAGCAGTATTGTCTTGTGGCGACCGCACCGACCATTACTGCTTTTCTCTTCCTCAAGTGAAGCGAGCAGTAATATCTCTCTTCGGCACCCCACACACACACACACACACACATTCTCTCTCCCTCTCTCTCCATCTCTCTTTCTCTCTCTCTCTCTCTCTCTCTCTCTTCATATCTTACACTCTCACACTGACGAAGCACACCCTCACCCACCCAGATCAAAGCATTCGGACTCAACAGAATGGACCTCCTTCAACGAGAAGGTAAATACCCACTCCCAGCAGCAGCTTCACCCACGATCATGGGTGTCGAATTCTCAGGTCAAGTAGTAGTCACTCCTTCCTCGTCGTCATCATCTAACAAATGGAAAGTAGGAGATGAAGTGTTTGGATTGGCGTATGGTGGTGCATATGCAGAGTATATCAAGGTTGATGAGAAAATGATGGTTAAAAAACCAGAAAGATTGAGTTGGGTAGAAGCGGCTGGTATACCTGAGAATTGGTTGACAGGTGTGTTTCAACCGCACCCTCTCTTTCTTCTCTGAAATATTACAGAGGAATAGGTTAAAAGCTCACGTCCACCGCCGAATAGCATTCCAAGCCCTCTTCCTCGAAGGCGGTTTGAAAAAAGGTCAAAACGTTCTCATTCACGCAGGAGCTTCAGGTGTGGGAGTTGCTGCAAATCAACTTGCATGTACGTTTTGTCATACCATTCTCTCGTCTATCTCTTCACGTATTTGTCCCTGACTGATATCTACCCGGTATACATCCCTTCTCTCCCCCATCAGCCGCCTTTGGAGCAAGTAAAGTTTTCACCACAGCTGGGACAGATGATAAAGTCAAGTTCTTGCATGAATTGACAGGTGGCAAAGCTATCGCGATCAATTACAAGACGCAAGGTGAGAAAAGAAACGGTCCTCGTGATCCTTTTCACTTGATTACGATCGTGCTGACGACAACGACGACGACAACAAATGTGACACTGAAATCCGTCATTCGCAAGGATAGATTTCGAAAAGGAGATCAAAAAAGTAGCACCGGAAGGAGTGGATTTGATTGTTGATTTCGGTGAGTTCCGAGGGAGGGCTGAGGTAGTTAGGGTTTTCTAAACATGAGAATTTCCATTCTCAGTCGGTCCAAATTACTGGAATCAAGTGAGTCTCTTTCCCCCTTCCCCTCCTTGTCAAACCCTCCACTCAACCCACTCCACCTACCAGAACATCTCTCTCCTCCGACAAGACGGTCGTCTCATCCTCCTGGCTCTCCTCTCCGGAGCTACACTACCTCCTTCCTCTCTCGGTCCTATCCTCTTCAAGCGACTCACGATTAAAGGCAGTACGCTACGATCTCGGACCGCCGAATATCAAGGTGAATTACTCAAGCGATTCCAGGAGGAAGCTCTCGATTTGATAGGAGGAGAGGGAGAGGGAAGATTGAAGGTCAAGGTTCATGAGGTATTCCCTTGGGATAAGGTAGTGGAAGCGCATAAAGAAATGGAGGCGAATAAGAATAGTGGGAAGGTGAGTGAAACCTGTTTCGATCTCTGCTTTGCACTGGCATTTGAAGTGGAAATAGATGTTGATTGGTAGCGTTCGCAGATTGTCTTTGAGATCCCAGAGTGAGCAAGCGAGAGGAAAAAATCGATGATGCATAGGGTCGTAAACAAGACGACCTCCAGACGAAGTGCCTGAGGTCACAGAATGTATGCAAATGTTTTCCTCTCTTTTCCAACGATAAAACCTTCTCCAAAGAATACCGGGACCAGATATTTCTGGCAACTAAACCAATCCCAACGCTCTCATCTCCCTCGTCAATCCCTCCACCAACATCTCCACCTCCCTCTTCACCATTCCCCCCTCCTTTCCGAACCCAACCCTCAGCTCATCCAACGCCTTGATCAACGTCTCCCTCGCTAAGCCCATCCTCCCCCTCACATCACGGGGTAAAAACGAAACCACCTCTTGATCCTGACCGGCGGGCCCTCCTGCCGCTGTTTCCAGATTGAGCAGCTTTCCCAATTCCGCGAGTACGATACCTCGTATGGGGTGGCCAGGAGGTAATAACGCCTGCATCCCTTGGAATGAAAAGGAAGAAGCTTGGATAGCTTCGAAGAGGTGAGGGATGGTGTCGGTGGCGTCTGGCGCGCTCAGCGTGGTGGCTTCAAGGCGGAGAAGGGCGAGCAAGGGATGAGAGCTGAGAGGCATGTGTGTGCGGAGTTTCTTGGTGACAGCACGCAGTTCGTCGACTCTTTGAGTGGCTACTTAAAGGGGATGTCAGTCAGGGGTCTATGAGATACGTCATACCGTACTTACTGAGCGACGACTTGCCACTTTCCGCTAGAATCGCATCTCCAGCCTCTACTATCCTGTTGACCTGCGCCACATTCACTTCAAACCCTTCTCCACATGCCGAGCATTGTCGTGAGATCTTCCCAAGGTTCTGCAGTTGGCCTGCCAGTCGCGAAAACATGAATCAGTCATGCCAAAAGGCGTCCTCACCTCCCTAATCCTCGACTCACTAGGCAACCTGGCTAGTCCATTCTGTCCGCACCCCTTATGCTTCACGCACCACCTCGGATCCACACCATGACCCGACCTGTCCCGTATACAAAGTCCACATTGACATTCGAAGCAGTACCTCTCGAGGTCTTTCTGTCGAAGATGATACGGTTGCGTTACGTCGATGTATGCTGTTACGATCTGATCCATTCATATCATCAGTACCTTTCTCTACCCTGCGACGCGACGACGACCCCGCACTCACCTCCTCGCCCTCGGCGATATCCCTCAATGCAACAACTTCCATCGACTTCCTATCCCCTCCTCGTCCCAATCCACCATTCGGATAAACAACGACCGCATTCGGTTCACACGAGTGGTTGAACAGCGCGATTAAAGGGGAGATGGTGAGTCCGAGTGGAGTGAGGGAAGGGGATGCAAGTGTGAATGAATTCGTAGCGAACTTTTGTCACATTCAGGTGTCAGTTGATTATCAGTCCACATATTCCGGTGAGCAGTGTACTTACAGCACAACACAAATCCATCACTTGCCCAACATCTTTGAACCCGAAACGCATCATCCCATTCTGCTGACCGGCGGATGGAGTTGTTTCGCTGGCTGCAAGGTACTGTGAGAGTCGAAGGGCAAGACGCGCGAACGGCTCTCTTTGAGATGGAGAGAGGTCTAATCGATCTGTAGGGGGGAAAGATCTTCGGAACCGTGAGAATCACGGATGAGATGGAGTTTAAGTTATCTGGCGACACTCACGAGACTGCAGAGCTTCCACTTGTTTCCACTACAGTATGAAAAGTATGACGGGCGAATCAGCCTACCCCGGTCGCTCGCTGCAAACCCAGAGAAGAACAAACCATCTGTTCTCCCTCCCCAGTAGTCATCTCCTTTCTCCGCATCCAGCAGATCCTTCCCAACGCCCTAATGTCCTCATTTGGTTTCCATTCCGCTACATCCCGGGATTGGTAGGAGCGGGAACGATATTGTTCAGAGATTCGCTGGAGAGAGATACATTCCGATTGGTGGGATGGCCAGTCCTTTGCTTGACATTCCTGGAAAATTCCAAAGTATTAGCACAGCAAAACCCAAGCTCCGTTTCGATTCAACTACCTACTCACTCGACTGCAATATCTTACCACTCCACATCTGGAGCATTTTTTGATCTCTGGGATCTTCACAGTTTCTACACCTCTAGCGTCCACCGCAAGTGCTGAAAGTGTGATCAATTCGGATCGCGAGAAATGGCAAGATGAACAGTGTGTAGCGAGATGCAGAGTCGAAAGGACTGATGAGAGAGGTGTGGTGCGGAGGATGGTTTGTGCTGTTGCATGGTGGAAGGTCGACGTTAGTCATGTCAGTTTGCAATACATACGTCGTGATACACAGCGCTCACCCTTCCTGATGGTCTGTCCGACCTTTAAATGGAATCCTCGACCAGTAGTTGAGGATTGGCGAACCTCGAGAGTGGGAGGGAAGTCATTGTATCGTGGAAGGGAGGAAGGGTTGACGATCGCTGACGGGACAATTTGGGAAGTGGATGGTCCAGCTTCCGCATCAATGCGAGTAGTATCGTCTTCATTCTGCGTACTCGTGGGTCGTAGATCTGGATACCCTGTATTGGATTGGATGGTCTTTCCAACTACACCTTGGACCTTTGCCTCTTCCAATGCCGATGGCTCTAGAACTACCTCCACTTCATCACCTGCTGCCTCGCCGTGGTCGATATCCATACCACCTGAAGAGGAAGCGAGCGACCTCTGCTTTGCCCTCCTGTCCTCCTTGAGATCTGCGAAGGATGACATTGGAATAGGAGGATGATTATCAGAAACTATCAATGAAGCCTGTCAACTAACTTCTGTCAGCTAGTCAGTCACCTTGTCACGTGCCAGAGATTATCATTCAACCCCTTTCAACTTTTTTTCCCTTTGAATTCGATTCCAGTTTCGTTTCAACATACACTTCCCTCTTCTACAACATCAACCGCCTTGCTATTTTTCTTTGAGAGGACTCGCAAATGGCTACCTATCCTTCGAAGAGATACGACGTGTAAGGTGTCTGTATCTCTCCCGTCCCTGGTCACTCACGATTCAGCGACTTGGAGCGACCACCTTGCACATCCCTATTCATTTCTCTTCACTCCTTCATCCCTCTGCAACAAAGGGTCACTCTCTCTTTCCATGAGAGAATTTCGATCCTTAAAGGCTCAATACCGTCCTCAGAGGGTATATCAATCCAACCCCTTCTTTGATTCCATCAATTATAATCGGGAAGGTGGGGATCGTTTATATTCGAATGTTTCTGGCTATGTTCACCGGGAGGATTCTTACGAGGCGATCGATATGTAAATTTTTTGTAATGGAAAACATGTAATGTCATTTCCAGTCATACCTTGACGTTCTAAACGTATGACAAGATGCCTAGCTCCACTAGTCGCTATCGGAATCACTACTGTCCACAGCATTCCCTACCGGGCCATCCTCATCACTCGACTCCTCATCCTCATCATCCTCTTCACCTTCTGGGACTCGCTTGACCTTTTGACCACGCATAGACGCAAGTTGACCAGCCAACGTATCTTCTTCTGGGTCAGAGATATCGTCGTCCGAATCGTTGACGTCCTCCGATAATGGTTCGACTTTGAGCTGATGTTCGCAGAAGTTACGCATCAGTGGCGAGCCCCTTCAACGGCCATAGGTGAACTCACAGAGACCGGCTTCATAACATCGACCCCGACATACGTATCTGAGATCCAGTAAGCCTCAAAACGATACTCGTTCGCCTCAGGAGGAGCTTGGAATTGCATCTTAAATTGTTTTGGTTTAGCGTTGGGTTCGGAAGGGATATCCGTGATGCGTTGGGGTTGGACGACCACGCGGTTGACAGTCGGGTCACCGATCATCACCCACCAGTGGGGTTTACGATGCTGCGAACAAAGGCAGAGTGGGTTAGCCTGAGAAGATATTCGAGGGACGATTGCAATGCTTACAGCTGGCCATCTTGGAGCATGAGCAAACGCAATCTCCTCAAGCTTGGTGGTTTCTTTATCATCAACAGCACCTTTAACCTGCTCGGTTCCAGCGATACCCAGCACGGTAGTCTTCTCGGCTTCGGACACCTCTCCATCCGATGAAGATTCATCTTCGTCCTTGGCGTTTGGAACTTCCAGCTTCTCGGAGGAGGGTTTGGGAATTGGCAAAGTCCCGTCAGCGAGACGGACTTCGTAAACCAGGTTGACGAATGATCCGGGAGTGACGTTTCGTTCGCCGTCGACTGTGGAAATGGGATAATCAGCGTGAAAGAAAAGATAAACCACGTCAAGAGTCCATGCACTACTCACCCTTGAATGACACGTTCGACACCTCCAGCACGGGAATCCTTTTCAACGCAGCCTTCACATCATCTCCCTCGATACTCAATCCGAAAGCCTTCCTCAACTCCTCCTTTGCATCATCGTTCATATCCGTCAAGTACCTTTGCCAATCCCCACCCTTCAATTTCTCATCAGCACGTCCTGCTTGAGCGGCTGTGTTGATGTCCAATCCGGGGAGCTGAGCTATCGGCGCGTCCTTGAGTGGAGTTGCTTGGACGAGACGGGAAGAGAGGGACATGATCAAGGTCGTGGTGGAGAGCCAGTGGTGGGCGAGCGAGATGTTGAGCATGGAGTTGAGGATTTTTGGTAGGGCAAGGAGGATCCGTGTGCGCTCTGCGGAGGCAGGTCGGGGAAGGTTTAGTGAATCGAAGGAGGGAGCGGGATATCGACCGAACGCACCATCCTTAAGATCCTGACTGATCTCATCACATCGTAAAATCTGACTCCACAACAAAGCCACCGCACGTCTGCTCGCGGCGGTGGAAACAAAGTCCTGTCGAGCATCGGGGAACGTCAATTCTCGCTTCATCATCGTCATCGCTTGGTCCAACTCACCTGCTGAGCAAACACATCACCCAAACCCAACTCCTCTGCCTTTTTCCTCACGACCTTCTCCAAATCTTCCGTCTGTGAAGCTTTGAATTTCCTCTCCTTCTTCGCCATTTTCTTCTCCTTGACGACGTTACCCAGCGCATCTCTGACCTCTGGATCGGCAAGAACGCCGCTTGACCCACGTCCACCTGGCAGTCCGAGAAGAACACGGAACTCCAAAGCGCAGGCAAGGAGAGAAATCAATTGCGCGAACGTGATATCCTCGAATAGCTCGTGGAAGAAGAACTCGGCGGTCGTGTTCAAAGCTCCATCCTTGGTGATTTGCTTTTGAGAGAACCACCAGCGACCCTGATGAAGGAAAAAGACGATCAACGATCGCATCCATCCACCCGTCAACCCTCCACGTCGGCTTTCACTCACGACCAAGAACGGAATCCCGCCGCCCAATCCTAATCCATAGACGGCCAACACCCAAATTCCATTCTTCCCCTCTACAACCCATTTCGGAATCGCTATCTTCTCCTCCCTTGACTGCACGCCATCGGGATTGCCATATAATCGGAGATTCTCGCGGATGGCTTCGTCGGTGAGACTGTATTCATTGTGATACGAGGTCAGCACCGAGCGATGTGAACGGACTGAGGGTCACTGACGATTTATAAGCCTTTGTCAACTCGACGAATTTCGCGTCAGCCGCTTCTTGAGTCTCGTTGCCCTTCAAGCGGATCTTGTCTGGGTGGCTGAAGGACCAGAATAGCAATCAACTTGTCAGCGACAACATGACTCGAAAACCTTTCGTTCCCTAGACTCACAACTTCAAAGACAACTTTTTGAAATGTTTCTTGATCTGTTTCTCCGTCGCAGACTGAGCAGGCGTAGTCGTCATGCGCCATCAGCAAAGTGATCTCTCTCTATTGTACCAAATTTTCTCCCACTCACGTCTTGAATGCCTAGAATCTCGAACGGGTTGTAGATCGTCACTCCTGATACGGGAGCTTGGTAGATGAGGTATGCGAGACCGAATGCCAACGTCCAACCGAGAATAAGAAGGGTTGTTCTGCAGGATGCAACGTCACTTCAGAATGGGGACAGATCGAAACAAGGCTGATGGTTCCATGTCTCACCTCTTACTAAATCCAAACCTCCTCACGCCCTTCCCATCCCTCTTCCTGAACCCGACGATTTCCTCGTTCTTCCTCTGGCAATCCACGCATGGGCATTCCTGTTTCTTCGCGCTCAACCCGTGTGATCCTGAGAGACCACGTCGGACAGAGACGATGGTAGTAGGGAAGAGCACGAGAGAAAGGCAGGTGAGACCGAAATAGGCGGCCAAGGAGCCGGAATCATCGTATGAGAGTCCGGGCATGATGATGAAGGTGTTGTTTCGAATTGAGCTGCTTGAGGAAGTGGTGGCGGTGCGAGGGCCGTATCTGAGTTGTTTTGGCAAGAGAAGACTGTCGCTGTCGAGCACCAAGTCTTTGCTATCTTCCTATTACAGACCCCCAAGCCACCTCGATGAGATGATGTTGATGATGACAATGACCATCCACCTCGTCGTTCAATCAACTCTCGCTACGTGTCAGGGAATCCTAAAGATCGAAGGAATATTACGTCAGCGCGACGAATGTTGGATGGAACATTTCTGAACATGGGTATGTCAACTCAACTCTATCGATCATTCCCATCGCACGACCACAGCAGGACGGTGTAGCAGGACAGATACTGGCTATCAAGGAACTACTGGCCGGATCGGTGGTCAAAACAGACAAAAAAAATCGACCTCCAACAGACAATCAGAGAGCTACTGTCTCGTCGTGCTTCGGAGCCGAAGGGAACCTAGGAAGGTCGAGGAATGACACTCGGTTGAGACGGTGGAAGTGAGACTTGGCATAGGATCAGCAAGGTTTGAGGAGTGGACTGGAATCTTCGACTTGCTCAGTCCAACGTAGTATCTATTAAAATGGCCGACTCAAGCTCAACACTTACCCACCATGTCCTCAACCTCATCGCCTCCAGTTCTCAAGCAGGACCATCATCAAGCTCTCGCACTCACGATGAGAGCACATGGAAAGACCTTCTGGAGATTTGGGAGTCGGAAGAGAGCGATCGAACCTCACAAAACGATGCAAAAGCAACGTCACCACCCAAACTTCCACCTCCAACTCCTTTTCCTACCTTGTTGGATTATTACCATCCACTTCCATCGGCTCCACCGGCTCAGCGAACTCTAGATACAGCTTCAGCGCCTCGATTGCATCCCACATCATCCCAAGCATCTCAAGCGAGCCACCTCGCCGCACGCTTGCAATCCCACCTTCACGACCCTTCCCTCCTCTCTTCCTTGATCTTCCTCCTGAACTCTAATCTCTCTCCCGATATGCTGCAAGATGACCTCGTATCACTATTAGGATTCGAAGGCGATGCGCTCACATTGACGGAACAAATTCTTACACTCTCCACCGATCAGAAGAAAGCCGTCGTAGCGGCGTTGAAAGGAAAAGGAAGAGGTGGTGGGAGTCGTACACCAGCACAAGGAGGCGGTAGAGACGATGGTTTGATGGGTTTATCGCAAGAAGAAGCAAATAGAAGAATCGAAGAGCAGCTGAGAGAGAATGAGAATAGACCGTTATGGAGTGGAACGGGGGTGAGATGATGCTTTATTGGCATGTTGGGAGGACTGGGACTGATCAACCGGATGACCGACAGCATACCACTCAAGAAGAGGTATACCCGCATGTCTACACATCAGCATCAACGAGCGGAATGCAATCCTATGGCGGTCGATTGGCACTTCCAGTTGGTACAATACGGAATGAGAACGATGTGAGTGGACCTCCTTCCAGCCTTGCCAAGGACAAAGTAGCTAACGCAATGCATCACAGATCGCGCAAGAAGTCATCATACCTCCAGCTATCCCTATCCCTCCGAAAAGTTCGGACAGGCTCATCCCAGTGAGAGAGCTGGGACCGTTGGCTGCTGGTTGTTTTCCTGTGAGCGTTGGTGGAAGACAGTGTGAGGGGCAGACAACTGATATGTTATTCCTGCAGGGGTATGAATCTCTCAACAGAATACAGAGTATCGTTCAACCGACGGCGATGACTTCGAATGAGAATATGTTGATTTGCGGTAAGTGGATGTCTGGTGGAAGGGCGGGAATCGCGCTCACTTCTTTGGTTGCCCTCTGTGACAGCTCCGACTGGTGCCGTGAGTCTGCATTGTCTACCACCTGCCTGAGAGAAACAAAAGCTAAGATCCTTCTGACCCCTCCAGGGTAAAACCGACGTCGCCATCATGGCCATCCTCCGCGTAGTCTCCCTCCACATCCGGCCCGGCGCCACCCTTCCATACAACCAGCATACCATCGACCGGGACAAGTTCAAAGTGATCTACGTAGCACCGATGAAAGCTCTTGCTGCAGAGATCACTCGCAAATTCGAGAAGAGACTAAAATGGCTAGGTATCAAGGTCAGGGAGTTGACGGGAGATATGCAGATGACGAGGCAGGAGATCGCGGAGACGCAGATCATCATCACTACCCCGGAGAAGTGGGATGTAGTGACGAGGAAGCCGACGGGTGAAGGGGAGTTGGCATCAGTGAGCGCTTGAATGCCGGGGGACCTCATTCCCCTCTGGTTAACGAGACCGTTTTCTCACCCTCGCAGAAAGTCCGCCTTCTCATCATCGATGAAATCCATCTGCTCAACGAAGATCGTGGAGCAGTGATTGAAACCATCGTGGCCAGAACACTGAGACAGGTTGAATCCAGTCAATCTCTCATTCGAATCGTCGGTTTAAGTGCTACGTTGCCTAATTATATCGACGTCAGCGATTTCCTCAGGGTGAACCGCTATCAAGGCCTCTTCTACTTTGACTCCTCCTTCAGACCGGTACCACTCGAACAACGCTTCATCGGAGTTCGAGGCAAAGTCCGAAGTGAGCAGTCCAAGCGCAACATGGATCAGGTGGTATTTGAAAAGGTGGGTTGGATGTCAAGCCCTACGTTCTTCCAGCGCTAATCACGAACACTCCCTTCTCTTCCTGTCAGGTATCTGAAATGCTTGCCCAGGGTCATCAGGTCATGGTATTTGTCCACGCTCGTCGTGAAACCGTCAAGACGGCTGAAAAGCTCAAGGAGATGGCGATGAGTGAAGGGGCTGCAGACGACTTTGACCCCAGGTTGCACCCCCAGTTCGATTTCTTTCGACGAGAGATTGGCACATCCCGAAACAAGGAAATGAAGCAACTTTTTGACTACGGATTTGGTATTCATCACGCGGGTATGTTGCGAAGTGACCGTAATATGATGGAGCGCATGTTCGAGGCGAATTGTATCAAGGTGTTGTGCTGTACCGCCACGTTGGCATGGGGTGTCAACTTGCCAGCGCATGCGGTAGTCATCAAGGGAACGCAGGTTTACGATGCGGGTCGAGGTAGTTTCGTCGACCTCTCCATCCTAGACGTTTTGCAGGTGAGCATGCTGCGAGACGTTTTGTTACCAGGACCTGGCTGATAACCCTATCCCCGCCTGGCGGATTAGATCTTCGGTCGAGCTGGTCGCCCTGGGTACGAGACTAGTGGTGTTGGATTCATCTGCACCACACAGGATAAGCTGGATCACTATCTAGATGCTGTGCTCTCGCAGGTGAGCACGATGGCTGCGGCCATTCCACAGGTACAGAGCTAATCAGGCATCATACACGTCGAAAAGCATCCAATCGAGTCGAAGTGAGTGGTACGAGGTGATTCAGCCAGAAGTTCACCCTGACGATTGCCCTTTGCCTGTAAGATTCGTGCCGGGTATGGTGGATTCACTGAACGCCGAGATCTCGCTGGGAACGATTCGAAACATGCAAGAGGCGATCGAGTGGCTCGGGTATACCTACCTATTTGGTGAGCTTGTTGATTTATTTGGGACGTCGGGACCACTCACCGATGACACCCCTACAGTGCGGATGAAGCGAAATCCTTTCGTTTACGGTGGGTTCTGGTATTGCTTCGAGTTTTGTTCCGCACTGATAGTCGAAAATATGCTCCAGGTATGCCACACGACGAACCAATCGACGACCCTCAACTTGGGAACAAGCGAGAGGCACTGGTACATACCGCGGCAGGACTGTTAGATCGATTGCGGATGATCAAATACGACCAAATCACATCCACGTTTTCGATCTCCGATCTAGGACGTGTTGCGGCCAAGTACTACCTCAAGCATGAGACAGTGGAGATATTTAGTGAGCTGATGGGTGCCCGCCGGCGACTCGCGTGAAGCTGATCGGCATGCAATCTTCAGATGAACACTTCAAAGCCAAGATGACTGAAGCAGATTGCCTCGCTCTCCTGAGTATGAGTACAGAGGTGGGGGTCATTCTCTGTTCCAGGGGTATTCTGTGGCTAATTCTACATCTCCTATCGGTGTGCAGTTCGACCAGTTACAAGTCCGTGAGACCGAGGTAGAGGAACTCAAGAACCTCATGAACAACGTCATTCCTTGCCAAGTCAAGGTGTGTTGACCGATCTTCGCGGAGTGTACCCGTACTGACCTGCCGCTGGATATACAGGGTGGTACGGATACCACACCAGGCAAGGTCAACATCTTGTCAGTTCAATGTCGATATCACTCACCCTGCCACCCACACTAACTCACAACATCTGTCAGACTCCAAGCTTTCATTTGCAAACACCCTATTGAGGACTTTGCACTGGTCTCTGACACGGCCTATGTAGCCCAGGTGAGTCTGATCCTTCTTGGCCCATCTCACATCTCATGAGAGCCCTTCCCCCGGTCACCCCTGGATAGAACGCCGCCCGTATCATCCGTGCTCTCCTTGGAGTCGCACTGAGCAAAAAGTGGGCGAGCGCTGCCGGTGTCCTTGCGTCCATGAGTAAATCCATCGAGAAACGAATGTGGTCGTACGAGAACCCCCTGAAACAATCCAAGCTTCAACAAGTCGTTCTGCACAGTCTCGAGCGACATGCGGACGACTACACGCCGGCGGAGCTCGCACAGCTCAGCCCTGCCGACCTCGGCGAGATGCTCAAGCTCAACGAGCTTCACGGGAAAGCGGTACTCGAGGTCGCTCGACAGTTCCCGGCGACTACCGTAAGGACGCGCCTCCGGCCTCTCAGTCATTCGTTACTTCGAGTCGACATCGCTCTCGATCGCAATTTCAAGTGGAATGTCAACGTCCACGGACATTCGGAGCCGTTTTACGTCTGGCTGGAGGATCAGGAGGGAATCGACATCCTCCAGTGGTCGCACATCAACTTCAAATCCACGTCGTCCACGATCGATCTCGATTTTATCGTTCCCATGGACGCGAGCGACCTTCGACCGCTCACCCTCCGAATCGTATCAGACAGATGGGTGGGATGCGAGGAAACGATACCGGTTTCAGTGGACGACCTCTTGATGCCGGAACTTCCAGCGCCGAACACGCCCCTTCTCAACATCCCTTTCCTCCCCATTACTGTTTTGCAAGATACCAGCCTACAAGCCACATTCAGCCCCATGTTCACGACCTTCAATAGCATTCAATCACAGGCATTTTGGACCATCTATCACACCAATCTCAACGTGCTGCTGTCCGCCCCCAACGCTTCTGGCAAGTCTACCATGGGGGATATAGCGTGTCGGTGAGTTTGCGGCTGTTTCGGGCTTTCGTACCATGTTCTGATCCGGGATGGACCTTCAGCCGGACTGCATTCAAAGATCCTTCTGCTCGCATTCTCTATCTCTGTCACCAGCGTCAGTCTGCGAGAGAGACCGTGGCTCGTCTCAACACCGGACGCCAAAGAACCAAAGCACAGCTATTGTCGGGGCCGAGTGATGTACAGAGGTTTGCTCGAGGCAGCGGGGGTATTGCAGTCTGTCATCCAGGTGTTCTGCTCAGATCCCTTCAAGATCTGGACTTGCTTTGCAGCGGTCTGAGATTGATAGTGTCGGATGATCTTCACTTGCTGGACGACGAATACGAGCTCGCAATGACCCTGACTCTATTCAACATCCAACGACGCCAGCAATGTCGTGTTATCGGGCTCTGCTGTACCATTGGCGACCCGACGGATCTAGCTGCTTGGTTGGGTGTAGCCCCGGAAGGCCTCTATGCCTTCTCTATCGCGAACCGGGCAACTCCGGTGGTCACCACTGCTCGATCATTCAACATCCCTCACTCAGCAACGCTCATGAAGAGCATGATGAAGCCTGTCTACGCCGCTGCGAAAATCGGGATTGCAAGGCAGACTATCATATTCGTACCTTCTTCCGGGCAATGTCGGACGGCTGCAAACGATCTCATCACGCAGTCCGGGACGGAGATGGATCTGAATGGCTTCCTTCAAGCTGCTCGTGAAGATGTCGAGCCGATGCTTGTGCGGTTGAGAGACAGCTCGTTGTCGGAAGCCATTCTGCACGGCATTGGCGTGTTTTACGCTGGCATGAATCCGTCCGACGCTGCGATCGTCCTAGAGCTATTCGCCTCCGGAATCGTCCCCGTCCTCCTTGCCTCTCGCGAGACATGCTGGACGCTTCCCGTACAGGCTGGGACAGTGATGGTTATGGGAGCGCAGTATGTCGAGCTGCCGCCTGTAAGAGCTCGTGACTCGACTGGTCCGATGGAACGCAAACTACGCAATTACTCTCTCGAGGAGCTCGTCAAGATGCAAGGTTTCGCTGCTCGTCCCCCACCCTCGACTTCTCAAGCACTCAAGGACGGGAATGCTGGCGGCCAGTTCCATCTCATGTGCCAGGACGAGCAGGTGGACGCTTACATCTACTTTCTCAATCAAGGTCTACCGCTTGAGTCCAAGTTGCCGGAGAGTTTGACAGCCACCACGCCGACGGAGGTCTTAGGCACCATCTCGGACCTTCTCGGACCTGATCCGCAAAGGCAGGATCTCGTGGACTTGCTGTCGTGGAGTTTCCTCTGGCTACGAATGCAGAGCAATCCGACTTACTACGATACGAAGCCAGGCGAACAGTCTGCGAGGCTGTCTCGTTTGGTGGACGAGTTCTTTGCCCACCTGTTCCAGAAACGGGGGGTTGCCAAGCAGAATGGAGATGACTCGAAGCTGATCGAGCCACAAGACGCCATTGCGAATGTCACGGTGGGGGACAATCACCTCGACGCGAAGGCATCGATGTTCATGCCAGCTCTTTCCACCAAAGGGCAAGTGAATCGCAAACAACTTCAAAAGGTGGCTTCTACGCCCAGTAAGCCTACACATCCAATAGCAGGGTGAACTGGAGGTTCCTTGAGTGATGCAAGGCCATCTAGGTCAGCAAATGATGTGTGTACTCCTTTGTGAACTGTATCCTTAGGGGACACGTTATAAAAGCCAGTACGCGATGCACAGCTGTAAATCGCGACGAGCATTGACACCTGACACATTCAATCGATTGCTGGTGACGATTGTGTTGTCGTCCTCTTGTTCTCAAAGGGTTGATACGTCTCGTCATCACGGGTGAACCTACAAGACAACTTGATGGAATATTGTACGATGCCTACGACATGCGAGGTCTGTTCTACACGCGTTCCAGAACGACAGCGACTCCCTGACCACCACCTACAGTAAAGCGAGGAGGGCGTCAGGCAACTTTCTCTCGGCGCTTCAGCGCGCGCACGCAGGCACTCACCGATACATGCGCTTCCGATAGCCCATTTCTTGTTCAACCTGTGCAGGTTGTGTGTGAGGTTGGCGATGATTCTGGCTCCAGATGCACCGAGTGGATGGCCTGGAGGTGAAAGAAATAGCAGGCAGGGATCAGACCAGAGGGCAAAGAATTGCAAGAGATCGAGTTGGACTCACCGAGAGCGATTGCGCCACCTAGGAGATGGGTGTTATTGTTTATCAGCTGCTTTCAAATAGTGGAGCAGCGGATGCAGACCGCCGCCGACATCAAGCTTACCAAACATGTTAGTCTTCTCATTTGGGAGCTCAAGTTCCCTTTGAACCGCGAGCCATTGAGCTGCGAACGCCTCGTTGACCTCGATGATATCCATGTCTGCCATGGTTTTACCAGCTCTGTCGTGAATCCATCAGTACCAACCCGGGCACACCCGTCACTCGGTCAAAACACTCACCGCTGCAAAGCCAACTGACAACTGATGACCGGACCCAAACCCATCGTCGCTGGCTCACAAGCGCTCCAGGCATATCCAGCAACCCTAGCGAGTGGTGTGACTCCATACTTCTTCACCGCCTCTTCGGACATGACCACATTAGCGGCGCCACCATCTGAAATACCCGATGCATTTCCAGCGGTGACGGTACCGGTTTTAGGTATGAAGACTGGACGAAGACCAGCTAGACTCGATAGCGTAGTTTGAGGACGTGGGTGTTCATCCGTGGTGAACATTGCCGATGGGTCCTTTTTCGTAGGTACCGGGATGGAAATCAATTCAGCCGTGAAAGCTCCAGCTTTGTTGGCTTCTGCCCATCGAGCTTGGGATTGAGCGGCGTACGCTGGAAGAGAAAAGGGGGTATGATCATTCTTCAGTTAGCGGGGATATCATGGCAGTGACGACTCCACCACTCACCATCACATTCTTCCCTTGTGATTCCATACTTTTTCGCAAGGTTCTCCGCGGTGACTTTGAGAGTGCGAAACCACACAAAAGATCAGCCTGAACATTGCTAAGCGGAAATCCCTGCACATTCCACCACTCACTCCCCATAGGAGTCTTCTCTCCATGACCAACGTTATGATCCACCAAAGCACCACTCAACGAGTCCTGTAAACTCAAATCCACTCCATATTTAGTCCCCCATCGAGTTTCCCCAGAGAGTACAAATGGTGAAGTTGACATGTTTTCAGTTCCTCCTGAGAGACAGACGTTTGCCTCTCCTAGGGAGATAGTTTGAACTGCGTTGATGAGGGATTGAATACCGGAACCACAGAGACTGATAGAGGTTGGTTTAGTCATTTCGCAGTACTTTAAGAACAAAAGGGAATAGGCGATAGAAAGAATCCTCACCGGTTGACAGTCAAAGCGGGAGTATCAACTCCACATCCTGATAAATGACCAACGTGACGAGCGAGATAAGGAGCAGTGATATCCGATGCAGTGACGTTTCTGTGGAAATCGGAAAAGATACGGACAACAGAAGCGGGAAAGTGTCAATATGTTTGAAAAATATGTTGAATTTTATCAATGGCTTTGTCAGCCATGCAAAGGAACCGGATGATGGGGTAGCGTTACCCCGACAACGTCCGAACAGTGAATCCGGTTCTACTTCTACCATCCGCTCAGAAGATCCATAACTCTTTCCCAACAGCATGATTCCCGCCTTTAACAGACCTCCTCCCAGAATACTCGCTACTCAGCGGCGGACGGCGGCAGCAAAGTCCGAGCTCGCAGACGCTCCTATGAGGTAGACCCTCTCGCTCGCTCAGCAAAGAGAGAGAGACAGGAAATGACATAGCGAGAACAGTATAAAGCTCTCTTCACTCCCTAAAGACCAACTCCCAACCCACTCTATACCGAGTGCTCCCTACGCACATGCTACTCATCTACGGATTCCCGGTGGTTTTCACTCATCCCCACTCACCCAAAGAACACTTGATCGACTTTAACACCTTCTGGTAACTCGGCTAACGCAGCTTTCCCTGCTATACCACCTAGTTGAGAAGCGGTGAAGGATTTGAGTCTGAGAGATTGGAAACGAGGAAAGAAACGAGGTCAGGTCGGGTCGGGTCGCGGGAGATGGGATGGATGGGTGGATGGATGAATGGACTTGGACTTACTTGCCACCGAACGCTCCGAAGGGAGTACGTTTCGCTGCTACGATGAAGGATGAAGGTACTGGAGCCATGTTGTGAAGGTGATGGAGGTGATGGAGGTGATGGAGGTGATGATGATGATGATGATGATGTTGTTGTCGTCGTCACGATGAATGATACAATTTCAATATCAGGAACAACATTATTAAACAAGAATCCACCGGCTAATCGAATCTCACTCGGATCTCAATCTCAATCTCGATCCGGGTTGCATCCACCCGAACAGCCGGGGGTTGGGAGGGAGGGGGACGGGTCACGTGATGCGGACATCAAGTACTCTGCATGTCCGCATGTCCGCATGTCCGCATGTCCGCATGTCCGCATGTCCGCCACTCGCCACTCGCCCGCCCAAAAGAAACTACAGATCCCTTCTCCCCTCAGCCTTATCCATCTCCTTGCTCCAGTCTATCCAAAACAAATACACACCCAACTCAATCATCGCAACCAAGAACAACCCGAAACTCTGACCGGTCCATAATCCGACTAGTCCCCAACCAGCGTGGAAGGCGAGGTAGTAGCCGAAGGGAATGGCGATGAGGTAGTAAGCTATCAAGTGGATGGAAGCTGCTAGATTTTGTTTGGCGAGTGCACGGAGAACAGCACCACCAGCACCTTGTAGCTGTTGTTCCCGTAGTAGAATGTAGAATCGATCAATCATATATCCTCTATTAACACCCATTCACCTCTTTGAACTCACCGCATCCCAAACCTGATACGTTGCCATCGGTATAATAACCCTCTTAACCAACTCAATCGTCTCCCTGTCATCTGTGAAAACCCTGGCAAGTCCTTCTCTCCCAATCACCATCGCAATCGCAATAACAATAGCCGATACTCCCAACAACGTATAAGCTGCTCTAACCATGATGATTGCAGATCGAATGCCAGATTGACCGTGGCCGATGATATTACCTAGTCGAGCGAGGGTAGCAGCTGAACCAGCGTATGGTATCATAGCGAGGAAAAGATCGACTGAGGAGGAGGAGGAGGAGGAGGAGATTACGTCGACGTGGTGTTTTTAGTATCGCATACAGCCGGGGAAAGATCTAAAGAGTGTTTATAAAAAAAGACTCACTATTAGTGATAGCTGCTTGAGCTGCAACTGGGATCTCTCCTAATCGTCCTGCCAATAAAGAAACAACCTCGAAGCTCCTAAATAAAGTCAATCCCAAATCCTGGGTCGGTAAACCTGGTGACCATGACATTTTTAACGATCAACCACTCACCACCACTCTGAACCGTACATCTAAGACATCAACACCCATCCAACCCCCACAATCATCAGTCCCAATCTCTCAAACACACACACACACCCCCCCCTCTCACGACTCACAAATATACAAGGTATCATGATATGCAAATACGCTCCCCAACCATTCAAAGCTCTCCTATCCCATCCACCCCAACACTCCCTCGCCTTTGATTTCCAAATCCAACAAACCAATAACAACCCAATCATCCAATTCGACGTCGTTAACGCTACCATCGCACCGTTAGCGCCTAGGGATGTCTTGTGTACGAGGAAGTAGGTAAATACTATATGGAAGGGGAGGACGATGAGGACGACATAGGTCGCCGGGTGGAAGATCCCTTGAGCTTGGAGGTAGGATTTAGTGGTTTCCATGAGAGCTGGAGGAGGGGGAGGCGGAAGAGTGCGGAAGGTTAAGATCGAGGGCAGGAGGGGTGAACAGGAAAAGGCATGGAAAGAAATACTCACCATATCCAGGTACACTCAACGTCGCATATCGCATGTACGTCTTCAACCCCTCTGCCAAACTCTCCGGTTGACCTAATAACAGCATCACCGGCTTAATGTACCACCACAGTACAACGATAGGTATCGCGGAGATATTAGCCAGTAGAAAAGACCGTAAAGCAATCACTCCCATATCGGTTTTAGCATTCGTTTTAGAAGTATATAACGGAGCTGATAATGTCATTTGAGCGGAAGTTGAAGCTAGGACGATGAGGAAACCTGTGACTCCGGCGATTTGATTACCGTTCCCGACGATACCTAGCTCTACGGGTCCGATTTGACTGAGAAGGGATGGGTACGTTGGTTAGGATACATGAAGGGACTACTAAAGATATATACTATGTGACGGGTGATGAAGTGACGCACCCTGCTATCGCTGTCGTCGAGATGTTCAACAAACCCTCTAGGAGAAACCCCAACACCATCGGTAATTGCGACTTGACCAACAATTTCATTCCCTTGTTGTATGTTTCAACTTGAGTGCAATCGTCATCGTCGTCTTCCTCCTCATCATCATCCGTATGTCGCTTGACGAGCAACGAGGTGGTCTCATCTGCGGAAGTCTGGCCGTCGGGATCGAGATGTTCATGCGGCGATAGTGTTGGAGAACGTTCTTCATGCGGACCTGCGCCCACACGCCCACCAACGACCGGTCGATGGATGTGCGGACGAGGCGTAATACTGCCATGGCTTTCACGACGAGGTAGCATGGAGGGATGAGTGGAAAAGGGTTTTGCAATGGTGAACAGCGGGTGACATCCGCTAAATGGAACTTTTGGGCCCAAGTTAATAAGATCTTGGCTAAATCTCTTATCATGGAAATATATTTTAGCCGTGCCGTGACTTGCAAAAAAGGGTTATGCAAGGCCTGGCAGGTGGACTGACTAGCTTGAAGTTGGGTCATAATCATCTCGAAGACACTGCCTGTCGATAATGTCGATGACCTGGTGGATACAAGACGAAACGACCGAAGCGGTCGGAATTCGATTACCTTGGAGGGAGTTGATGCAGAGCGAAGCGAGGGCTCGTCGTCCATTGAGAACTTTGTTGATGCAGTAAGCATCGGGCTCCAGGAGGGTCGGTGATCAAGCAGACCTTTAGTCCATTGCGACCAAGTATCACCATGAGCCGCCTGCCCTGTCGCTAGGTGAGGTAGTGCGGGGAAACCAAAAGTGAAGCAGTCGAGCCAGATGGACGATTTGGGGAGACCAAGAACGAGAAGGCGATGGACATGGAGGCGAGGACCGGGGAAACGCAAAAGTTTCTAAAACTTGATATTCATCACTCGTATTGTCATGACACAAGAAGAACGACCCATCGTGATTCGCCGTGGATGCCACACTGCACTGAATGCCGGTTTCGGGTGCAGGGATCCTAGCGATGGACCTTCCGTCTCGATTGATCAGATAGGGTAAGGAGGACATCCGTGATGGAGGGAGGAGAATTCAGCTGATCCCAAGTCAACTCGCCTGTCGAGTCGTCTATCGGTAGCTACGATATTGTCAACGATATGAATTTGAAACTGAAGCCATATCTCCCCCGCCAACTCCTCACCGCGGCGCAAATCGCGCGCCCCCGTCATACGCTCGATATTTCAATTCATCATCTAATCATTCTCCTACAAAACTCCCCGTTTTCCTCCCAAGATCCTTACTTGCTCAAAGCAGCCTGTAGACTCTCAAACACTTCGACCTCGATCCTAGCCTCAGCTTTGTCTTGCTCTGAGGCGGATGATGAGATGACTTTTTGAGCCTCTGAGAGACCAGCTCGGATACTCTGTGTGTGTGTGTGTGTGTGTGTGTATAGGTTATGTGGGAGTTTCCGATCGTCAGATGGGTATATGTCTCGTGGAGGTTCGAGGTAAGAGTACGCACCTCAGGGGAGAATTGATCAAGCTCGTAAGCCTCAACAGCGTTGATAGTCAAGGAGTTGTTACCGTGAACGGTAGCGAAACCGGCGGAAACTATGGAGTGCGGATGGCGGTGGGGGGATGGGAGGAGGGAGGAAGAAGTGTGGTCAATAGACGTGTCGACGACGTAGGCCCGTTAAACGCAATTTCCCTGTCACCACGGTTGTCTGCCACCCGTTGATTTCCACAATTTCCTCCATCTTCCCCTTGTCTTCCACTCGCTCATCCTCTAATGAACATCATGGTATGCAGAACGATCAAGAGCATACCGGCGTGACCATACGCGCCGAAACCTCCTCGTGAGATCCTCACCGACAGCTAAAAGGTCCTTGGCCGCACGTAAAGCTTCGGGAGTTCAAGTCTCCTCATTCGGCGGAGACAGGCGAATCTCACACTCCACTATGTTTAACCATTCACTAAACAGCGGAAACGATCACAACGTTTCTTGCGTTCCCGTACTCAAGACAATGCTCCGTCCAACCGCATCTTCTCAATCCAAGATCTCTTCTTTTTTTTTTCCTTTCTCAACGACCACCAAGGACAAGACACTCACCGAACCACTTCTTACTTCCACCACTGCTCTCGATGATCTCCAGCAATCCAGGCCTCAAAGCCTCGACGCTCGCGACGTGGTTGGCTAGGATACCCATGTCTCCGGTGGCCGCAGGGATGTTGACCTGGGTGACTGATTCGGAGGTGAAGAGAGCCTGTGTGTGGATGGATGGGATTGAATTCGATATGGAATTGTGGTCGGACGGACGGCGGATTTGTTAGAGAGAAGTTAGAGGAGGAAGGTGCATGTTGTTTTGAGTTAGTAAATCGATTTTGCATTTCATTTCGGTGGTGTCACCCGAGTTTGAATCATGCCACCATCCAACCTCGCTCCAGCCATTCCCTTTCGACTTGCTCCTAGCTCCTTGCTACTTCACCCTCCAATCCAACCTCGGTCCATCCCTCCAACTCACCTGATGCGGCAAGACCAAGCTCAACTTCAATGCTCCATCCGCGACCTCGGCATAACCCCTCTTCGCGACCTGAGCGACCGAACGCTGCGCTGAACGAGTGACGATGGGACGAAGAGCTGCGAACATGGTTGATGAGATTTAGAGTGAGGGATAGTTGAGATGGAGGGGATGTGTTTGAGGAAGATGGTTTTGAACGAGAATGGTGATTTATGGCCTAAACCTTCAATGAGATGGGTTCCAGCTCGGGAAAAGTAGGGGATCACATGCGGGACTCAGCGCGGCGGGGGCAGGGGCGTGGCGGGGGTGGGCGCGTGCGGGACTCAGTGGCGAGTCGTCGCCTGGCACGCGTGGGGGGGCTGGGTGAACATGGGACATGGACATGGTGATATATGCTCACATCCTCCCCGGAATGGACGATGAAGAAATACAGTTACAACACATCAGCAAAAGACATACGACGTACTTGGGGGATACCAGCCTTCCACCCGCCACCGATCGACAACTTTTCAACCCGTCCGTCCAAAACAAATTACCCACTCCTCCCCGGTTCCTAGTCCCAACAATCACTCCCCGACTTTGAATGACTGACAAACATACGCACTCCCCACTCAACGATGTCCACCACCGTTGATCAACAATCTCTCCTTTTTCGGCTTGAACGAAGCCGCGACAGGGATATGACTACGCAGACCAAAAAAAAAAAAAGCATCAGTACACCCGCCACACCCCCAAACTCCCACTCTACACTCACTCTGACGGGAAATGAGGGTTCGGGAATCCCACCACCCTCTCCACATATCCTTCATCCACACTCCCCAACCTACTCGTCACTCCCAATGTATTACTCGAATACCAGATATGATCGATGGTGCCTACGAATCCAGGGGTATAATTCGTGAACGAGATACCCTCCTTATCTTCCTCGGTGTGATAAGCGGATCGCAACGACATTCGATGGGTTATCCCCTTGGCTGTGTAGTGCCCGTATTGATGAGACATAAAGTCCTCGTGGTTGTGAGAGATACGACCCCCTTGCAGAAGATCAAAGACGGAGGAATGTTTTAGAGAATTCAAATCGCCACATAAGATGATTGGGATCTTGTTTCCATCCGAATAGGTTGGTGATGGTTTTGGAGTATTGGAATCGACGACTTGACCAGGTTGATACGCTCTATGCTTCGGTGGGAACCTAGCGAATCTCAACGCCACGTTCTCGATCTCCTCGACCAACATGGACATTTGAAGGAGTTTGACGTCACGGAACGCTTGATCCCAGTAGAGATGGGCGTTGGCAACAACGACACGAGCGTCCGTCATCTTGTTCTCGAACAGACAGATCAAAGCGATGTTATCCTTCGACATGACTCGGTTGAAAAAGGCATCGGTTCGCATGTCTTCTTTCTGAAGAGCGAGTTGATTGAATTCCATGACCTGACGTTCGATGAGTTGGTATCTGAGTGAGGAAGGGGGAGGAGCGGGAAGATGAACGGCGGATCAGTCATCTCCTCCCCAATCACGAAATGGGACTCCCATCGCCATCACTCACTTATCAGCCTTCCAGAACGTTGCACAGCCATCCACATACTTCTTCTCGTCACTCGTCATCGTCCGAGCTCGAGATCGCGCGTTGAAAGCACCATCGTAACCGAGTTCGGAAAGACGAGGGAGGAAGGTTTCGTGGTATTGGTCGTCATCGACTTCCTATTTTGAGCGAAAACGAAAGGGGGAACGCGCACGTGTCAGCGGAGTTGCAAGGATGCGAGACCAAGATGAAGAACAACGCCACCCACCTGCAAACAGATGATATCCATCCCATGCTCCGTAATATCCCTCATAATCAATTCCTTCCTATAATCCCAACTCAACGCCCAGCTCGGGGTGTATCCATATGTCTCCTTGGTGGCATACCTCGGACAAAGTATGTTATAACTCAACAACCCGAAACTTTCTTGCTCCATCCTCTCCCTCTCTTCCTCGGTCTCAGCTTCCTCGACTTCATCCACCACTTCCCAAATTCGAGCAGGTGGATCGGGAGGCATCGGTGCGCTATCCCGAAATTCAGCAATCAGACCTTGAGTTCCCTTCTCGGACATGATGATGCGGATCGGGTCGATGAGTGGATTACCTTCGATCCCTAAGAATTCCAGTTGATGGAGGGTTCCCAGTTCGAGAGGGAGGTCTGTGAGGTTATTATCAAAGAGGAGGAGTTCCTTGAGTTGAGTGAGGAGACCTAATTCGGGTGGTACGCTCGACAATTGATTACCAGTCGCGTCCAAGTGAGTGAGTTGTCGTAGTTTGGATATCCCAGGTGACAAGACCGTCAGATGGTTATGATTGATATACAACGTTGTGATGTTGGTGAAAGCGAACAACGACGCTGTCAAAGTCTTCAATCGAATACCACCTAGGTCAATCCCAGTCCAAGGAGTTTGTTCATCCGCCCCAGTCGTCGTAGTAACCGACCCAGCATTAGTCCTAGCACCAACACCAAGACGAGGAACGACAGCCGTAGATCCAGGAAGAGCAGCTGATGTCGCTGGAGAACTCGTCCCATCCGTGGCGGCGTCATCGATTAATGCTCCATTCGCACCACTACTCCCGGATGTCCCGATGGTCGCTACGCTTTGATTCTTTCGATGAGCTGCAGAAGTCGAAGTGGACAACGCTGATGAAGGTCTGTTCGGATCCAGGATGGGTAGAGGATTCTTTTGCATTCGAGCTTGCATGGCTGTTGCTCTAGCGCGATGATGTGGTGATGATGCTTGTCGACAGTACTGGTGTGATGAAGAACAATAATTGCATCAGCCACTTCCGTTCAACCACCACGTTTTCACATCATCTCGTCCGTCCTCCACCACGCCAACAACAATAACTAACTCACATCAGCTCTCACCAACTGCTCCTGCCAGTAAGCCGAAGTTTCTCCTCTCCCACCCGGTGGACTTCCTCCACCTCTCCCACCATGACTCAACATTCCCATCCCGCTCATATGACTTCCCATCCCATGTCCTCCCGCACTCATCATCACGTTATGACCAGCATGATGCATCAATCCTCCACCACTACCATTTCCATTCCCCATCAACCCATTCCCGAAATGTTGACCATGCTGACCGGAGTGAGCGTACGAATACCCATTCATTCCGTAACCAGGTGATGGTGGTGGTACTCCTGCTCCTCCGCTACCACCGCCGACTCCACCACCCCCTCCCCCTCCACCACTACGCTGCCATGCGCTCGCAGCATTCATCGAACTCGATCCTCCTCCTCCCGGATCTTTTGTCGCCAATCCAGGCGATGGTGACGGATAGAACATGCAATTGATTCGTCGTTGGACTGAATGGCTCGGGAGTGGATGTTATGCTCCGTATCGAGTGATTTAGATGGTGGTGGATCACTATCTCCGCTGTTGAAAGGTAACAAGCTGACGTCGGTGTCGTTGTTGATATCTGAAATGAATGACGAGGTCTTGGATGAGAGGGAAAGGAACCGTCGTTCTCTGAGAAGGGACATAAGGATCGAGTATCCTTCGTCGTGTGGAGGAGAGGTAGAGAGAGTGTGTTCCGTCGGGCTGATTCGAGAGCGAGACGCCGAGGAGTCGAACGGGACGAGGAGGATGAAACGTGCGAGAGTTGTCGAGAGTAGGGTTGGGTGGTGGTGTCAGTGGTGCCGCGTCGACGTGGTGAGTTTGAAACGGGACGTTGGATTGGACCCGCTGATGGAGAAGACGGGGACTGAGAGCAAGACGCAAGAGCTTGAATGTAGACTCTGTGTGTGGAAAATATGCTAGAGCAAGATGTGTCTCCCTTGATCGATGGTGATGATTGACACCTTGGACATCTTGACTACTACTACTACTACTTGACAGCACTCCCGTAGGGGAAGATGGCGCGGGGCGCGCGGCGGGGGGGGTGGGCCAGGGCCAGGGCCAATCGAGCGCGCTTATTTATGGTCAATGAGGGTCGTCGGATAGAGTATACAAAGCCCCTACCCATCATCGCTCCTTCTTCCCTTCTTCTCCACTCCCACTCCCGCTCCCATTCCCACTCCCACTCCCACTCCTACTCCCATCCATCTCGCCATCCAACGATAACTTCTCCACCTCCCCAACACCACTCACTCCATCCAACACCAAAGGAGAATTCGCCAACTTGGCCAACCCTCCTCGCCCACCACCCGCTTGACCATCACCTGCGTTCCCTCCTACGTCCGGAGAGAAATGCTCAACGTGAGGAGATACAGGTCCAGATTGGGAAGGTTGAGATCCACTCGTAGCCGCTTCCATTTCCTTTCGAAGCTTCTCCAATTCCCTCTCGAATCTGAGCGAACCACGTCCGAACAAATCAGTCAACCCTTAAGCTAATCACAAACAGTCTTTCCAAAAGAATCAACTCACTTCCTTCCAAACACTTCGACATAATAACTCGCTCCATTCCACACTGATACACTAAAGATTGCAATCAAGAATACCACGCTACCCCTGGGGCTATGTACCAAGAAACAAGCCGCAGGGAGCATGCAAATGATCGAGTAGACTGTTTTTGTACGCATTTAGCTGGGTCCATCCAACCTTTGATTTCATCGTAGCGGAATAGAACGCACCGAGTTGACCACCCATAAAAGAAGCCTCTCGATATTCAGGAGAGATACCTTTTAGCATCTTACCGACTGGACCCCGTTTATCATTAAGCATGCTGAGCGAAGTACATCGGAGTCGAGTCAGTTTCTCCGCAGACTAGGCGATGAAACACGTAAACACTCACTATCGGAATGACGTTTGACGTTGTCCAGATTCAATCTTAATTCTTTGATTAACGATGACGAACTATTCCAAGTGTTTGTTGTAATCAGCCTCGTCTTTCCCCAAGATATAACGCGCGAAAGTCGCCCTCACCTTCCAGTACAGTAATTGCCAGATGATATCTATTCCCACCCATATCATCAGCTATGTGATAGCCACCAACGCGACGTACGGATCTCGTAATTATCCACTCACAAGGTATCGCACTCAACAAGATCATTTGCCACCAACTATATTTCATGACTTTAACAATAGCTGGATATCGCTCCTCCCTTCCGGGACAAAAGTGCCTAGCCGCCGCCAAGTTCCCCTTTCAGCTGTCATCCAACCAACGAGAGTCGGAGACAATGACACTCACATGATCATGCTCAACACCAAAGGCGGATACATGTGAATAAACAAACTCGTCACTTTATCGAGGGAATGGAAGACGAGTGAGTTTCTCCAAGTGACGATTGCAGACGCGATAGGACCTGGTGATGCGATGATGTGGTCAGCGCAAGGGATGGTCGGTAAATAAGTTGGTTGGGGACTTACCGAGGGTTAGGCAGTAGCAGGTGATGAAAAGCGCTGCGCTGGATGGGAAACACCAAAGCCAGACGAGGTCCATGATGTTGACAAAATAACAGAGGCTGTTGTGAGTTTGATCGGGTTAGTCGTCAAAGGTTACGGCTTTAATTGAATCACCAAAGACATGATCAACTCACTCTAATAGTATTAAAAGCCACCGCATCGAGGATTACCCAAACAGCCATCAGTTCCTGGTCACCCTCCTACTTCCCATCCATCGACGACCCACCAAACAAGAAATAATGATACGACTTCCTCTTATAACTCCAAATCCTAGTCGTTAAATAGAACATACTCTGAACGGTATACGCGAATGGGACCCATTCCGGCGCGAGACCGATAAGAAGGCATGTGAATGTGAGAGACATGACACCGAACAGGAAAGCTATTCCAATAGGGGTTTTCCAAGGTCGCCCGTTAGCGAGATCGACAAGATCAAATGGATGGGGAAAGAACAACCTCGTAGACTCACAGACTTTATCCCTCGTCCTAACGATCTGAGCTGATCTCCAAGTCGTACTTAAATCGGTGACCTTGCTAGCGAGCTATATATAACTCAACCAGCAAATCAGCGCTCTCATTCTACATGTCCCAACTATCTTTGCATGCCCACCTTCAACCTAAACCTCTGCACCTCCTTCTCCACGTCTCTCCTATACTTTCTAGCTCTAACACCCTCCCGCCCTTCTCCTTCTTCGATTTCTTCCACTTCATCTGCGGGTGTTACAGCGCCAGTTCGAGGCGTTCGTAAACCCTTCGGTATCAGCTCGGTGGCTTTCGCTTTCAGTGATCGGGAATGCGCTCGGAGTTGTCGCTCGAGGAGGTCGAGGCGAGAGTCGAAGAATGTTTCAACGACATCTGCGCGATAAGGAGAGGTCAGTCACCCATATGCTATGAGATCTTCGCCATCTCAAAGCCACAGGCCACTCACCCAACAACGTCAAAGCCCCTGCCCAATTGTCCTTCTCATCGGCATCCCAACCACCTCCACCTCCGGCCAACAAAGAGCTGTAGCTCGAGTTCCTGGAGATGGATGGCCGAGGAGTAAATGAGAATCCGAAACCCTTGGAGTCTTCGTCTTTTGGTGACATGGTAGGGATGGAGAAAAAAGACGTGTGGCAGGAAGGTTGGTGGTGTTAGGATAGGAGATATGTGCCAAGGTGAAGCTGTTGATGTATAGCTATCAAACAGTTGACAATGTGATACTTTGTAATAATTATAATTGTTACTAGTTTGATCCTTATTTACTTGATGTTGTTGATGACGACAAGCTTGGATTACGTCAGCGCATCTCTCCCTTTCCCAACTTTTATTCGAAGCCAAGTTTCAACTCGGCGTGAGTTAGAGACAGCTTGCAACATTCCTCCTCAAACAGGGTAACTCAAGGATGAGCTCGTCGTGCAGGTCGTTGGCGAAGGCGGGTGTCGGCGTCGGCGTCGGGCCAGCAGTCTCGATCGAGTCGATCACCGTCAAGGAGCTGTTCAACTTGGGTAGTCGATCGAGAATGAATCGGCCTTGTAAGTTCCATCCTTCCCGTCGCCTCCACATCCGTCTTCCCTATTACTGACTCTTCCATCCCATCTGATAGACTTGAATCCCATTCTAGCTCTTCCTCAACGATGCCGATCTCGTCAACTCTCCTTCCCTGCTCGTTCGCCAACTCTCCGACTTGGCCCTAAACCTCTCCTCTCACTGAGAAACGCTTCCAATCAAGCGGTATTGCTCTCTCGGGTTGAAGATGATCACCATATGGGATCTGATAGCCGCTCCAAACAGGAAGAGGAGGAAGAGGACGATCAGAGGAGTAGATATAGGGATTCCTCTTCTGATGTAAGAGGAAGAGGGTGGATGGAATCGCCGATGCGACCACTTCAAGAGAATAGTCACATCCTAAAGGCAAGATATATCCAACGTGATATATCTCTGGACTCTTCAAATACGTCACATCCTTCTCCACCTAGTCCACACGCTACCCTCCCAGATCAGCAGCTGTCAAATCTCGGCTCAACCGCACAACCACCCACTGCTTCTCCCGAATTTCTCATCACGCTCTCCACGCAACCAATCATCTCCCTCCTCCACCAACTCGACTCTTCAGACCTCGGAACTCTTTCTAAACGTCTCATATCCGTACAAGCGATACGTCCGCTTAGAATCATCGTCGATACTATATCAACAGAGGCATCTGTCGATGAATCGAGCGTGCGGACGGTTTTGGATGTCCTCCTTGGATCGGAGGAACGGAAATTACCTAATAATTTACAGAAAATGGTGGTTCAACTCGTTGATTCGCTTTCGATAGAGACCCTAGAACAGATGATCTCCGGAATGTCGATGTCACAGGTGACACATCTCGTGGATAGTCTGATATCGATAATCGTGGTAGATGATATGGATATCACGGCTAGGAAAGTCGAAATCGCTGTGGCTACACTGGCCAAGGATGGTTTATCGTCAACTGTGACGGGGATCGATATCGCAAGGCGAAAGTCACGAATACATTCATGCTTCAAGTCTTTGATCTGGTTGTTACATCGTAACGAGCTGAATAGAGCAGAATCATTGTGCTCGGCACTGGATGAGAGTGAGGTTTTACACCGCATCTCCATAGGATATGAGGGAATCGAATCCTCTTCGCGTCAACAACTCATCAATATTTCTTCGGAAATATTAATCTCATCACGCGAACATCTCAGCAAACCGATCGTCCACGAGCTGATGATGTCGTTACAATTTCTTCTCCAGCGGGAACGGTTGAAATTACGACATCGTGGACATCCTGATCAATCTCCCACGGAACCTCCTACCGAACCTCCTTCCGAACCTCCTACTGAATCCCATGTACAACCTTGGAGCGACGTCGTCAATTTTATCCTGCAAGATTCTCTCAAACCGGGGCGTGACATTGAATCATTCCTCGAGATTCAGAATTTCCTCACCAAGACCAAATTCAGCTCGAATGTCTTCCCGCTGCGGCAAGAGGTCAGGGAGTCGCTTTACTCGGCTTTGGATGGGATCCCTCCTTCACCGAAATGGAAGATCTATCAACGACTCTTGCGACGTGGACAACCTCCGCCACCTGGAGAAAGTACTCTCCGTCTTGCCGAATACATCCAACAAAAGGTTCATGCGCAACCTTCCTTTCTATCACCGGACATCTCAATCCTCAATAATTCACTCTCGACTCATCGGCATACCCTTTCCGGGTCGCAGTGGGCAGAGTATATTCGAATTCTCCTTAATAAACGCGGATACTGGAGATCGGCTTGCGGGTTTTACGACGCAGCGCTGGATGATCCGGAGCATTGCATCGAAGTAGCAGGGGATCATAGACTCACCCTAACGATGGTGGAAGCGCTGGGAACACCGATAGATCAACGCCCACCGAGGGATCGAGAATTCGCAGCTCGAGTCATTCGAGAATTTGCACACGCTTCGCCTTCCCTCTTAACCCTCCCACGAGAGAGTCTCACATCCCTCGCGCAATCGTTCGTCGCCGTCGGAGCTACCGATGCAGCTTACAAAGTCTTTGGATTCATTTTGAAGAGCTCGATACCACCGACGGAGATGGATGTCGCCGCGCTATTGGCTACCGCGTTTCATAGGAATCCGGAGATCGCAGTCAGATTGCTGGAGCAGGCTATCGACAGTCGAGCACTGACGAGTAGGGCAGCGCTGGAGGTCGTGCTCAAGGCGACCGAGAGGTTAGAGGATACAGCTTTGATTGAGAGGATCAAGGAGGCTTGTAAGAAGATGAAGAGGAAGGAACGGAATATGGGAGGTGGTGAATGAGGGGTGATAAGCATGTACAGAGAGTGATTGGAACGCATCTTATGTGGAAGCATCTTGGGATTTGATCGCGACCGCACTTGCTTCTATCCGTCGCCGCGTTTCATGATTTATTCCTCACAGGAATGGAACCCAGCTCATCCAAAAATCATCACTGGCATCCACCCCCTCTTCATCACAACAACCACAAACACATAAATACTACATCTACTCCACCACCATGCCCCGCGACACCAAGCCCAGCAAACCTGATGCTGACTCCCCCACGACCGACACCAAGCCATACGCTCGTTCCCCGAACAAGAACAAGAAGCACCAACTGTTCTACGGCGAGAAACGAACGGGAGCGTGGACGACCCAAGAGGATAAGTTGCTCTTTGAGATGTTGTACCCGAAGGCTAGCGGTGTGAACTGGGAAGCCGTGGTGCAGAAGGTTGAAGGGAGGGATATCAAGGTGAGTGATGGAAGGGTGATGACAAGTCAATCAGGTCCGGTGACAATTTTGATGCGATGTGAATACAGAGCTGCCAGAACAGGTGAATTGACGTGGTTCCCAATCTACACCGTCGGCTCCTTACTATCCTTGCCACCACATTACAGACTCGTTGTCATTCAGAAACGTCTGGACGATTTCTTCAAGCCGATCGCTGCCTAAGCTATTGGAAGGAGTAGCAGGATGATCAGACGGTCGTAGGTGATGGATTTGTAGATTGTCTTGACGATGAGAAAGGATGGGATTGCTGCCATGGCCAGAGGTCCTCACGCTCATTCTCCAACGACCAAGAAATGAAACTGAAAAGCTTCTACACCAACGTTTTAATTTAATAGGACAAAAATCAAAAAGGGACTAAACGAGGCACAAATTCCCAGTCGACACCAAATCAACAAAGCACACATTATCATTTCTTCTCGACATAGGTTCCCCTTGCGCTCCTCCCAAGGACTGGAGCTGCAGAGCAGAGAACATGCCGTCAGCTCTACACTTGTCCTCTCAAGTTTACGCCAGACTCGCCTAAGCACCTTCATCCGTTGGCCGGAGCAACGACCGTGTTCTTTTCAACCCCACTCACACCTCTCTCGCCACCCATCCCCAACTTCTCCACCCATCTACCCAACTCTCTCACCTTCCCCTCCATCTCGATCAAAACATCATCAATCTTGGTTGGTGCGTTCTCTCTTAAACCCTTGAGCTTCCAAAAGACATCTTGGAGTGATCGCATCGCTTCATACGCCGAGAGGACTTCAGGGACTTGGATTGGGGCATGGAAAGGTTGAGAGGGAGGTTGAGCAGGTTGTAGCGGTCGGAGATGAGGATATTGAGCTAGAATGACTTGGTTGTAAGCCATGGCGCCTTCCTGGAAGGCCTTGCATTGAGAACAGCCGCATTTCGGAGAGAAAGTCCAGGAAGGTTCGGGAGGACGAGGGACGGAAGGAGCGAGAGCAGTGTATGGAACGTAAGGACCAGGTCGGGGGTAGGTGTATGGTGGTGGGAGGCTTTGATGGGATATGCCTCGTCTGAAGTGGGTGATCAGATGCAGATTCACAACCCAGAACAACTGATCAACTCACTCGCCCATCAAATAAGGAACCTTGCCGATCTCAACAGCGTGCGATAACTTCCTCTTGATCTTTGAACGGTCCTCCTGCATTGGAGGTTGACTTGCTTTCCTCTTTTCGACTGGTGTAGGGTGATGAGGTTGCCGAGGAAGAGCGGGGATCTGTCCAGGAAGAGCGAGCGGTTGATCGGTGGAATCATGAGATGTAGGAGGGTTGGGTGACGAGGGAGATTGAAGAGCGCCCGAGGGTGGAGTTGAGAGGAGTTGAGACATGATGATGTTGATGATGTTAATGATGAGACGAACAGGTGTTGTGATGACCCTCGTCTGCCTCGGTGTCATAGCAATAATTGATCGACGACGACGACGCGATGTTTTGCCCTTGAAACTCGAAACTCGTAGGATCGACAGCTGAAACTCATCAATAAATCGTCAAACGTTTCCATGGACTGATGGGAAGTTGATGCAAGGAACCGGGTGCAAGGTCATTCCCTGGGAGACTGAGCAAGGGGCGGTTCTCAGATGCTGGCCCTTTCGAAGTCTGACAGAGCAATGACAAGATGACCTTGGGAAGAGCAAAGCAAACGATTGACGACCCATTGCGCTCAAGCCCCGCGTCAAGCCGAGGCCTCCACGGCATGCTGCAAAACCAGAAGGGTTGCAAGAAGTGGATGTTGGTATGTATTTGATCGGCAGATTGATTCCCGAACGCTGCTCCTCTCGTGCGCAGACTCTACGTATATCTTCGACACAAGACGTACAAGCCCAACTGAGCTCAACGCATGCCATTAAGTGATACAGGTTCTCGAAGTAAATCATACAGAGCCTATGCAGCGTCCATTTGTTAGAGATGAGTTAGGATTAGTCCAGCCTCGCCGTCATGCGTATCGTCAAGATACTTCTTTCATCTCAACAACCATCCCATCATCGATACGCCTAACACCAACTTCCATACGTTACTTCTATTGACCACCACCACCGCCATCGCACCACTGGTCGCATTCGATCCGCTCGATCCACCCGTCAAACTCGGTGAGGTCGATGATCCAGATTTCGGTGACGATATTACTCCTGTTGACACAATGACCACGTCTGCCACCGAAGGCCAAGCGGTAGCGTTCGCCAATCCGATGGTCTGAATTTCACCTAACGTCGGGATGGAGGTTGTCTCGAAAGCGTAGGGTGGTGTCGTGTAAGTTGGGTCGGGGAGAATGACATTAGGAAGTGTGGTGCCGATCTTGACAGTGAGTCGAGAGTAGAGTTCGGAAATGCCTTCTACGGAGGTGGGGGTGGGGTTGGTCGGGTCGTATGATGATGATGTTGTGGTGGTGGTGGTGTTGGTGGTGGTGGCAGAAGATATTATCGTGGAACCATTCTCGTCCGTGGATAATATCGTGAATATCGGGTCCGCCGACGATGATGTGGCTGTCGCTGTCGCTGTCGCTGTCGCTGTCGCTGTCGCTGTCGCTGTCGCTGTCGCTGTCGCTGTCGCTGTCGCTGTCCCGTTCCCTACCTGATTCGGACTAGGAAGTGGTAAGAACCCGACCAGCGGGGCTTGCACTCCATTTATCCCATAACTGAAAACCGAATACACCTTTCTAAAGAAAGGCGTTCCCAATTGCCAATCGATCCCATCGGCGCTAGGTGGAGCGACTACCGGCCAAGCGAGGCACATCGTCGAACCAACCACTTGACCTATCATCCATTCGCTCGGTTGTAGAGAGATTACTCTACCTGGTGTTCCTTTCGAGTCGGTAGCGAAGGCAAACGTCATGGTCATCTGAGTATCACATGGTACTGCCCATTGACCATCTGAGACTTGTCTCGCGTCGATTATCATTGAAAATAAAGCGATGACGTCTTGTTGAGGTGCGTAGATACCATTGGTACCGATATCAAGGAGGGCGATGGAATGGGAGGTGGATGTGGTGTTATACGTAGGTGTGATGGGTACGGTCGTGCCGTTGAGAGTGACGTTGACGAGTGGAAGAGCCCAGTAGAGGTAATCCTCGGAATCCAAGGTGGTTATCGTCATTCCAGAGGTCGCGGTGGTGTTTAGAGCTGCACTCGAGGTAGCACTTCCACTAGCTGTACTCGTCGTACTCGACGTACTCGACAACGTATCATTACCTTTGACGACCGAAGCGAACGGCACAACCTCTATCCACTCTATATCCCGAATCGTCCTCCCACTCCCCATCGTACTCTCATTCACAGGTAATACGTAACCTTCTGCCACACCTCCGAGCGTAAGACTGGCGTTGGCAGTTGAAGGTGAGAAAGGAGAGGATGAGTTGGAGAGAGAGATTGAGAAGACGGGGTAGGGGAGGTGAGGGGTGGATTGAGATGAGAAGAGGTGTTGAAGAAGTGGAGGGTAGTAGGTTGGCGTGGCCGTGGATGTGGTGGTTGGAGTTGTACCACTCGTCGTCGTTGTTATCATCGACATCGCAGTCGAAGCCAAGGAAGAAGAAGTCGACGAAGAATTTGAATTCATCGTCGCTATCATCGACGTCGAACTCGCTTCCTCTGCACTACTCTGTTCAACGTCCTCCCCTAATCCAATCCTAGTCAAAACGCTCAACCTCGGGAATCCTAACCCAACTATCCCTGAAATCCCTTCACCACCCACATCCATCGTAGTCTGATTGATCAAACCCACCACCTGATCTCCCAAACCCTTCCCACCAAACCACACCTCGTCCTTGGCCAAGAACCCACTCGACTGCGAATCATCAGAGAAAGTAAGGTTGAACAACGTGTTGTTTGAATTTAACGATGTGAATGTCGATGAACGACCTGGGTAGTAGGATGGTAAGGATGTTGAGCGGTGAGGACATGAAGAAGATGTGCAGAGTGTGGTGATGAGAAGAAGATCGGATGAAGCGAGATCGAGTTGGACAGGGTAGGAGATGGGTGGTGTTCCAATTGGTAGATCTAGGATATAGATACTTAAAAAAAAAAAAAAGCCGATCAAAACCAACACCACACAACGTTCTTCAGTCAACTCTCTGTAATGTGCAAACTCTTTCATAAATCCAAATTCGCCGCTCACTCACCCAGATTTCGTATCCAAATAATCTACGACTCCATCCCTCCTTCCCAACCGATTGCCTTTCGATCCTACATCATCAACACGTCTCAACTCCAAGCTCTTCACATGTCCACCACCTAATCCCCTCTCGAGTTGGGTACCGAGTTCTCTAACGTGGTGATCTCGTGTTGATATTCGATGGAGGGAGTATGGGTTGAGTGGGAAATGTGAGCGGGATGCGGTGTTGGTGGTGGTGGTGGTGGTGGTGGTGGTGGTAGCTGCGGAGGTCACTGAAGAGGCTGTTATGAGGAATACCAAGGAGAAGAGATGCAGCTGAATGAGGACCATGTTGGATTAGATCGTTGAGATTGAAAAGGGAGGACGATGGTGTTGTATGGCATCCATCCAAAATGGTGGAACTCTATCCCCTCTACGATCGAGTAGAAGTGACTATTCCAATCGATTATCTCAAGGAGGATCCAGACTTCGGTAGGAAATTATCGCAGTCCGATTCAATTCGCGTCGTTATTTCGTGTTCGTTGCCCAAAAGTCCAAAAATTGTTTGTGAATCACCCACCACCTTGGGGTGATATTATATGAACACTGCTCTTTGTAGTAGTCTATCGTAATCCTCCCGTAAGTCGCTGCTGATCAATCCAATGAGATGTCATAAGGAATCGTTGTTGAGTGACCATGAACATTGAGTTTGTTAGTTACTTCGCTCCGTTTGGGCTTGTGGCCCTTGTTTTTGCTGTGCACGCGTCGGAAGAGAATTGGATGGTCGATTCATAACTGGAAATTGGATCCAGGGATTGGGAATGTAATCATTGGATGGATGTTCTTGAGACGAGTGGATGACCAAGTGGCTCATAGATGGTACTCAGCATCCCTGACATGAACATTTGACAACAACGACATCCATCCATGATCAACATCATCAACATGCCAACTTGACATTCTACTACGACGACGACTACTACTCTTTGGCTGTGGGATTGTAAACATTCTTTGACACGTGAAACATATTTACTTGCGACAACAACATTCAACAGCAGCGAGAATGTCATTCAACATCGTCAACATCGTCAACAACCAACACCGACCAACACCGACACTCCCAATGTCCATCCTCATATCAACTCCATCATCCCTCGGTATCCTCTCCCACCCACTATCCTCTCCCCAACTCACTCCCTTCACACTTCCATCCCGTCTTCAAGGCACCACCAACACCGAGATCACACCACCTACGTGGTCAACCACAGGGAATCAAATCTTCCTCATCCCAACACAGAACAATGGAGGAACAGTGTTTAGGTATTCAGATAAAGGGAAGAGGTTGATGGATTTGGTAATAGGAGAGACTAAAGGGAAGGTGGAGAAGGTGATGGAGATTGAAGGAAGAGTGGGTAGGGAATGGGTTGTTGTTAAGGAGGGAGAATTAGGGATTGGAAAAATTGAAAGAGTCAAGACGACGAAGGAGGGGAAAGTGATGGAGAAATTGAACATTTGTCGAACTTATTCAGTCAGTCATCTCTCTCTCTCTCTCTCTCTATTCTCATCCACATTATCCAGCTTCAACATCTGATACCCATATAACAACATCTCATCGTTTCAACAGACCACTCATTCAACATGTACATCTCTAACTTCATCCACCACCTCGAATCAAACTACAATCATTGCCGGTTATTCCAACTCGGAATTATTCATCATCCGTCTTAGTACTACCAAAGCACAAGGGGAAGAGGTCTTGCGACTTGATCTCAAGGAACATCTCAATGTTCGTTTTCTCCAAACCCCCACTCCTCATCTTTTAATTAGTCATAGTAACATACTAACCAATTCCAAAAACAACAACATAGGATCAACCAATCCCATCTTCACTTCGTATCCACACCGAAGACTCCTCAATGTTTCTTCTCCCTCTTTCATCTACTTTACTCTTAATCAACCTCCCGCCTCCCACCTACACCACCGCCGCCACCACTACCCAACCTCCACTCATCCTCCCATCATCAGATTGGATCGCTCAATTACCTTGTTTTGATGATCAACAGTCAAGCATCTCAATATTCGCAATGTCGAAAATGGCGGAAGGATGTGCTGTCGTTGAACGAGGAGAGGAGGGAAGAATTTGTTTGTTAAGTCTTGAAGAGACGAATGTGTGAGTGTTGTGGGGGTTTGATGGTGGTGGTGGTGGTGGTGGTGGTGGTGGTGGTGGTGGTGGTGGTAGTGGTGGGAGTTGAGAATGCTGATGTAATTTCTGATATAACTTTGGGGAACGAGTAGTGAAAAAAGGGAATTTAAGATCGGTGAAGAGATATCAAGTTTGGAATACCTTACCAAAGATCGATTGATCATTGGTACTTCATCAGGTGAGATGAAAATTGGCTTAGCAATGGTATCCACCGAAGTGGTAATTTGAGACTGATCGATTTGAGGATTCTTTAACGGCTTCCGTAGGGAAGGTGTTGATGAAGGATTTGAACATTTTGGAAGAAATGGCAATGGAATTGATGAGTACTGAAGGAGAGGAAATTACGGGTTTGCTTTTACAAGTGAGTTACAGGTTGTTTCCAACTCGGTCCTCTGATTGTACAACGAGGGCAAAACCCCACTGATGAAATGCATTCCTCCCTCGATCCGATCTTCACAGCCAGATAATCCATCATCCCAACTCTCATCCCAAGTCTCATCCCTTCCCTCATCCCATCACCCAATCCCTCGTTCCTCATCTGCAGGAACGACTTCGAGACGGAAGGATAAAGTGGAAATCACCTCCAAGGTGTCTCGATCTGCTTCGATCGGGGTTTTGAAAGATGGAGATGGGGGGAATAGGAATGGAAGAGTGAGACAGGTGGGGAAGACGGGTGAGTTGGAGGCGTTGTTTTCAATTCCCTACAACGAGATGTTCTCAACATTCGCTCTCCCTCTCCCTCTTACATTCTGTTTCCCAGTCGAAATGAAATCTCGTCATTCCATCGCTGGCGGGACATTCCCACCTTTCGAACAAACCGAAGACGTCGATCTCACACTCCCTGCCAATCCCAAGATCGCCACTCACAGACGTACGAAACCTGAACCTCCTCGTTCCACCTCGACGACCGCGATGTCGAGAGCTCTTTCCAGGGCTGAGGCTATGGCTGACGTTTCTAGATCGACCTTGGGGATGACGGTGGAATCTGGGATTGAACATCGGTCTTCTTCGTCTGCGACGACATCAAGGCGGTCGAGTGTGGTTCCTTCTGAGAGGACAAGGGATATTACTCTACCTTCCATGTCGGCTGATTCATCCAGCGCTACTATTAGACCATCGATGCACTTTATTCGACACCAAGTCACGATACCGGCCGAGGAAATCGACGTGGAAACGACTTGGGCGATGAGTTTGATTCGACAGCAGGATGAAGAGGAAGAGAGACAATGGGATGAGTGGGCGGAGAAGTTGGTGGGAGAAAGAGATGCGAGAGAGAGCATGGGGATGGGGAGGGAGAGGGTGGAGAGTAGTGGGGAGATTACTGAAATGGAAAGGTTGCGGATGGAGGTTGTGGAAGTTCAGATGAGGTCGATTAGGTGAGTGTGATGTGGTTGGGGTTGTAGGGGCCATTTGAAGTTGGGGAGTGGACCATTTGGTTGATTGTCATGCTCATCTGATACGATTGTTTTACAACAGGATGGCTCGTGATCTCAAGGTGAGATCCAATTTGCCGTGTACTTCGTCGAAAAGACGATCATGTATATCTTACCCTACCTACCACCGTACACAGACATCGATGATTACTTTACTGCAGCCACTTCGCTCCGAACTACTCTCCACGAAACAGCTTGTATCGGAGCAAGCGAAGGAGATCGAGAGGTTGAGGGAGATGGTGGGAGTACTGCGATGAGGGGATGTGGTTGGAAAGGTTGTACCAGCAGTTATAGATTCATGGACATTCTCGAGGAAACAGACCCCTTTTCGTTTTTTTTTTGTTTTGGGATAATAGCTGGTTGTTGATAGGGTGGAAGGGGCAAAGAGTGATTACATAATCTTCCGTTCCGATCCGACGACAGTTCAATCCCCCATCGTCGTCGTCTTCGCCACACCACTCGCATGTTCAACAACATCAACATCATTCATCATCATCACCATGACATCTCCCATCGCATCAACCTCCTATCGCGCATTATCACTCTCCTTACGCTCGTGTCCTCCACTCCACCTCGCTTTCCCTAAACCGCGCTTCTACGCGTCCCTTTCCCACCAACCCCAGAAACTCGTCTCACACCAAGTTCCACTCGTCCTCGCGGCGACACAGGATAAAGGGAAGGGTAAAGCGGTGGAGGATATGACGGCAGAAGCGGCAACTCAAAGTCATGTAACTCCACCACCTAGAGTACCAAGAAGAACGGTCGGGTTGAAAGGGAAAAAAGCACCGATCACTATGGTGAGTCATCCCTGGGGTAATATAAATCTCATTTTTAATCGTATCATGTCCTGAAACTCCAACAACCTCTTCTCCATCAACTAAAGACACCCACTGCGATCGATCGTCTTCGCTCACTCCTCTCCTCACCTACGAACCCTCAACTGATTCGAATTTCAGTCAAGAATCGAGGATGCGCAGGTATGGCATATCATCTCGAATACGTGTCACCACCTGGTGGAAAATTCGACGAGGTAGTGGAACAAGATGGAGTCAAGGTGCTTATTGATAGTAAAGCTTTGTTTTCAATCATTGGGAGTGAGATGGATTGGAAGGAGGATCGTTTGAGGTTCGTCCAAGTTTGGGAGCGGTGCTCCTGGTACGGTACAATAGAATGTCTGACCGTTAAAATGTTCTACATCTCACAGCGCCAAGTTTGTGTTTCATAATCCGAACGTCAAGGATGAGTGTGGATGTGGAGAATCATGTGAGTGTCTTTGATAAATGAATGGATTGGGGGTTTTTTTTTTGTGTGTGCTGATGAATCTCTGGAACGACTGATAGTCACGATTTAGATGGGATTGTGGGTATATGGGAGCATCTGGTTAATTCTACAAGGAGAGGACGCTTTTGTATGGATATATCCGTGACTCTTCAGTGTAATCAGTACTTGTATTCGTGCCTGTACCAGTCATTTACATGCCTCTCTCTCCGCTGGACAGAAGGATATGATTGATCATCTCCATCTCCCGTCTCATCGAAGGGCCGAGAGATGAGGTTGACACGACATTTAAGCACTCTTTTCGAAAATCAAACACAAACCCAATGAAAACACGAACCCGGCCGAGGGAAAGGATTGTTTACTTGTTTGGACTCGCTGCTGTTTAGTCCTATTCAAAATCAAAACGTCGAGTTCGTCAACAGATCATAAGCGGCGTGAGGATATCAAACGACATCGACGAGAAGAAAGGGATTCCCAGAATTAAATAAACCAAAAAAGAACAACAACAACAACAACAACAACAACAACAACATCGACAACTTTGGGAAATCCAATCGATCTCTAGTTGACCGGCACGTTTTGACGGGACTCGTATTCGGACATCCACCTGTTCTGGAAGGACATCATCATCGTCGTCGTTCGTCGTTGCATTGTCCTCGTTCAAACCTCACGACTTGGCGACCAGGGATCTTAACACACACACACACACACACAACCGCACACGCTCCGCGAGTTGACATTTATCAGTGTTTTTCCCGCGAGCCAGCGACCGAGATCAAAAGGTGCGATTATTGCTGGAGAGGTTGTATGGAAGGGAATTGACGTTGGACCTGTATACCACACTGTGCGCTATTGTCCTGCCTACCCCCTTGCTCTCTCCTACCCCTCCCTCTCCTCCTCCTCACCACCAGCACCATCCCACCACCACTCGATTCAACAACTCGAAGCGCGAATCGTCAACAAGCGGGGAAAGGAATTCACCACTCTGGGCTTTAATTTTGTTTGCTTTTTAATTCAGCTAAAGTAAACAATTCCACGACTCATCTCCCATCCACCATCGCACATCCCCCATCTGCCATCTCCTACCCACCCTCCCAGATCACTTCGACCACCACGACAACGGGTCACCATCCATCGCGAGCGTAGGGCAGTGATCACCATACAAGGTAGTCTTAAGGACATGTCAGCGAGATCTGCGACTGGGAATCTTGTGAGTGTTTCACTCCTTCGCTGGCAAGGACGAGGTGGTGGGAGTTGTGCAGAGATCGGATGGAGGATGAAATGAGATGGAGGGTGACAGTCTATGGTGCAATGGGGTAGATGGAAGTAGTGATGATGGATGGGTGAGGACGACGTTTGGTATTAGAAAGGGTGATTGGATTCCGTATCATTCCAAAGTCGAGATTGGTGGTGGAAAAAAAAAAAAAAAAAAGGAGCACCATGTCCGGAAGCATCCCTGTCGTGTCATCCTTCCTATCGAAACAAGTTGCATCGTTCATCCGAGAGATTTTCTCTTCCTCAATTCTCTCCCACCACCTTTCTCACCCGTCTTACCCCGTCATCATCCCACTAACCATCTTCTACCTTCCTCCCTCCCTTCCTCCCTCTCCCACCAGCTCCGAACCCCACCTCGTCCACGATACTCCACAACCCGATCTTTACTTCCCCATTTCGGCTCTCCACCCGCTTCATCGATGCGTACCGACATACCCGGATCATCATCCGACATCGACCCTCAATCCAGCGTAGGCATGAGCGCTAGACGTGTAGGCGCCATCAATGGGAATGCTACCAATGGAGATGATGGAGCTTCTCCGAGTTCAAGGAGAAGAGGTTTGAGAAAGAGGAGTGGAGTGGAAAAGGAAGGAAAAGAGATTTGGTTGGATGATGGTGGAGATGATGGGGATGGTGATGTCAAGGTGAGTTGGTTGGCGAATCATTCTCTGCGATGATTGAAAAAAAAAAAAACGACTCGATCGGACTGACCATCCCATTTTCCTTTTCCTCCTCTTCGCTCCCCTCACATAGCCTTCCAATCTCCCTACCAATCGCTCCAACATCCATTCCCCATCGGACGCAACCGACCAAACACTAAAAACTCCCGATCCATCACTCCAGATCGATCCTTCCATCGCTCCAGCCGGCTCAATGTCCGTTCCTCCCAATTTTATGTTCGCTGGGTTGAGAGGTGGTAAGGGTTTACATATGCCGCATGCGGGAGTGGTGATTGAAGGTGGGGAAGAAGATGAGGATAGGCAGACGAGGAGGAGGGTATTGGATTTTGGTAAAGACGCTGAAGGGAATGAATGGAGTTCGAATGGGTTGGGATTGGGAGCTGCTTTCGATGAGACCAAGGAGGAGGGAGGAACGGTTGACTTTGTGCAATGGTGAGTGGCGTTTGTTGGGTAGTATAAAGCGAATGAAAGAGAAAAAAAATGAGAACTGATCCCCCTCGTCTCCACCATCCACAGGCTTCAATCTCATTACAAACACGATCCACCTCCTTACACCATCTCCACCCCCCACACGACACGATCAGCGTTATACACCGACCTCGCCGAATCACTCCCTGCTTTCGTCTCCCCACCATCAAAAGACCAAGTCTCCAAATTGGTCGTCGAAGCTTTCCCAGAAGCTCGATGGGAAATCTCTCCTTCCGATGGAAAAACTCAATTCGTTCGTGGACTCGTCGCGAGAGAAGACCACGAGCCTGCGCAAAGTGCCACAGCGATGACTTCGTCGTTGGGTCCACCACCACCTTCACATACGTCTCGTCATAGATACACACAATCGTGTGGATTGGCAGACTTGGCGGAGATCGCAGAACGAGCTAGGACGGATCACGATCTCCGTACTTATGCTCATATGTCTACGAGATCGGGTGCAGTCGCGGCAGCTGGGATGCACTCTCCACCTTCCCACTCGTCTGCTAACAAGAATCCGGCCCTCCTCGCTACACCACGAAGGAGCGCGCTCGACGAGTTGGCTGCAGCCGCTGCGTTGTCAGAACGAAGTCCGATGGGAAAAGGTAGACGAATGGATCTAGAGGACATGGACCCGGACTTGGTGGTCGACAGTGGCCACGCGATGAAGAAGCGACGAACGAGCTCAGCGAGGTCAACCGTTGTCATGTCTCCGCCGAACAGTGGCGGTGGTGGTGGTGCTGGAGGTGTAGGTGGAGGAGGGGGAGGATCATGGGACGCGAGCGGGTGGCGTCAACAACCTCAATCATTCGACCGTTCGTCCATGGTCATTCACGAGGAAGATCACGTCGATTCCGGAGCTGAGGGAGAGCATGACGGTTCCGACAGCGGTGAGGAGGACGTCGAGATGCAGCACAGCTCACGACGTAGTCGTCGAACGGACGATTCGCACGGCGGGATTCGCATCGTCGACCCCAGCCAACCGGCACCTATCCCCCTCGCCCGAGGCAAGCAAGATCCTCGAAACCACAACGCGTCGACCAGCTCTTCCTACACCTCTCCCGTGTCTGTGGTCTCCAACATCGTCTCGAATGGCCCCAACGGCCACGCTCGCAACGGATCGACGAACAATGCCATCTATTCCAGAGGAATGTATGCACCGTCCACGGAATACGTACCGGCTGACGTCCCACCGCTAGCACCACCGACCGGGCCTTCCGCCGCGCAAACCAAGAAGGTTAAGGGTCGCGGTGGTCGCAAGTCGGCGGCAGCGGCTGGATCCGGTGGTGCCGGCGCAGCAAACACCGCCGCATCCTCATCTGCATCCGCTTCATCCGCCGTGGCCAACGGTGACGTCTGGGCTTCACCTGGCGAACCGAGCTCTTCCAAGCGCCAATTGACGCCCATTGACGACGGTATTCGCCACCAGAAACCCAACTTCACGTATCACGAGTTGATCACTCACGAGATCAAGAGGAGTCCGGATGGAAGGTTGCAGCTCAGCGAGATATACAAGAGGATCTCGGAGAGGTATCCGTATTTCAAATTGGGTGATCCAGGCTGGCAGAATAGTATCAGACACAATTTGAGTTTGAAGTAAGTGTCGAGAGTGAAGATTGTGTACTTTGACGGAACAACCCGACTGACCACCCCTACTCCCCTTCCTCCCACCCCTCCAGAAAATGCTTTGTCCGCGTCGACCGTCCGGCTGAAGGCATTCTCGACAAATCCGGTAAAGGTGGATGGTGGACCTATGCCCCCGACGCCGTCGAAGGTGGTCGACCCGGCCGTAAAGGTGCCCACGGTCGAGGCACCGGCGAGTACCGAAAGGGTCAAACGCCATCCGACATTGCCGAAAAGGAAGCTGGTCGAACAGGAGAGGATGATTATCAAGCGTGGGCGAGAGCTTTGGTGGCGAACGAGGTAGAGGCGGCGCAGGAGAAGATTAGGATTGACAGAGAGAGGGAGAGGGCAAGGGAAAGGGAGAGGGAGAGGGAAAGGGAGGTGGCGGTGGCGGTGGGGATGGTGGTGGGTCAACAAGGGCAGCGATCACATCAATTGCAGCAGCAGGAGCAAGGGATGATGGATGGTCCGACATTGGCGGATGCCTATGGAAGGCAGTGAGCGGGCGGGAAGGAATAACGGGTTGCAATTGTGAGTCTCTGCCCGGCCTTCTGATGCTCATTCCTTTTCCTGATGTCTCTCTACCTTGGTGCAAGGTCGCTCTTCGCGGAATTCCATTGGAACCATACTGCCGATATGAGACCCACGTCTGATATATTCACAAGCCAATATTACCACCAACCCAACCGACCTCTCCTCTCCACCTCGCACGTCGGCGTCCTACATCCTTCCCAAATCGTCGTCGCGTATCGAGCGACAACAAAAGCTGTATTCTCTCATCGCTGTGCTCTCTCGTTTCTCCCGTTCCCTCTTTAGCTGCTACCAAAAGTGTGTTTGGATGAGATATCTACAGCAGCTCGTTTGTATCACGATGTATGGAAACGATGAATGATGAAGAGGAATATAAGAGATATTTATGAACCGCGGTCATTCATTTAATTATTACCCGCCAGAGGTGATTGTCAACATCCCACGAAATCAGCCCTGTGGACCATCAAGATCACCACGTCTGATTGATAACATCTATCTACCTTCTTGGCTGACATGACATGGGCTCGCGGGGCTATGGACGATAGCACAATGGCATGTTCATCGCGTCCACCAGCTCTGGACATGTCAGCACTCCCCAAGAGCGTCATTCCTCGACCAAGCACAATGTCAAGCACGCATACCGCGGCACCGTTGAAGATCGCTGCAGTATCAGACTCAACATCGTCCATCTCGGCACCTTTGACGTCTACGCCGTCGACCTCGACACCAGTTAACTCAACACCATTGTCTGCCATGCCAATGAATCAATCGTGGACGTCAACCAACGACGATGTTCACTTCAATCCAGCCGTATCATCAACACGAAGCAATATCCTCGTGCTGTCATCTGAGCCTTTTGCGGGAGAACGGCCATCCCCTGTCCCTGCATATAGCTCCGAAGGATCCGGCTCTACTATTTTCAAAAGACCACGAGGAAGACCACTAGGTACAAACACAAAGCGAAAGCTCAGCCCTCCCATTATCGCTGAGACACCGCAAGCGGGACCAGGACCTTCCTCACTAGGTGTTCAACATGTCCTTCCCGCTGCACTACTTCATGAAAGTCTACAAATCTCTACCATCCACCATGCCAACACCTCATCAAGCGTCGACCCTACATCCCGCAAATCCAACAGCGGCGATTCTCCCAATCCAGAAGATTCAAAGAAACGCAGCAGCAACATCATTATTCCGTCCACTGGAAGTCTTCTCGTCAAGGCGCCATCCTCCCTTGTGAACTCTGGTTCCGACGTATCCGCTTCTACTGTCACCAAAAGAACTCGCAGACCGTATAAGAAACGCCCAAAATACGGTCCCCTCATCACCGCTCAAGCAGCCAAGGCAGGACCAGGGCCATCATCACTCGCTGGTCGACCTACCTTTTCTGCTGGACCAGATTCTGAACATCAACCAGAACCGATATTTCCTCAAGGCAACAACCCCGCCTCTCACAATCCGGAACCCACTGTCTCCCAAGAACTGAGAGAATCAGCTGTCCGCTTCTCCACTTCCGTCAGGCAGAAGTTTGCGAATCAACCAGGATTTTCAGGTCCTCCATTGAAATGTGAAGTCTGTCAGCAGGGCTTTCCTACTAGACCGTTCAAGAAGGGGGGGCGGAAATGTGAATACTGCAGATGGAAGCTACCACAGAAGATGATCAAACAGGCGGAAAGAGAAGCGGAAATTGCGGTGGTAAGTGTACATGGCTCAACAGCCTTGCCGAAGGGTACTAACGCTGGAACTACATTCTCCTATCAGTCTATGGCATTCCTGCGAGCTTTGGATAAAGCCAGTCGGATTTCGGAACCTGGCAGTCGGCCATCACCCGCCGTGGCGGCGGAGAGGATCTCACCTAGTCAGTCTGAGTTTATCCATACATGCGAAGGTCGCTACCGATGATAGACTCTCCTCCAGCACCCATAGCCCAATCTGTGAATCATGCAGGTCCAAGTCAATCAGAGACGAACAACTCATGGGGTTCTGGGCCTCGGCTGTCTTCATCAGCGAAGTTCATTACGCTCAACTCTCACCCTAGTCGCCCATTTTCGTCCACCGGTAAGGGTGTCGATATGTCGACGGATGCACCACCGGCAAAGCGACCTCGTTTGCAGCTTGACTTTACCCTAAACGTCCCACCACCTTCCATCAAGCATGCTGTTGGCATATCGACACCCGAGTCAGCCGCAGATCTTTCTCAGCTGCAAGTCACTGCGGCTTCGAAGACGATGGACTGGAGCAACGTCGCTTCGAGACAGGGCGAGATGCCTCCACCACCCGCACCTTCCATGATCCCGTCGCCGCCTTCTAGCCAGAGGTCTGACCTGCGTTCTGGAGGATCTTTCGGAAACATGTTGGATCGCATGGATGTCGATATGCCGCCGCTGTCGTCACGCACCTCCGATCAGATGAGGCCATCTCCTGCGGCGAACGGTGTCGAGAATCAATCCGCTAGGACGCTGGCTACCGCGGCATTACGACCAGATGTCCAACCTCAAGGCACTGCATCTGGGACCGTGTCAAGGCGGAATGTGCATCCTCCGACTCCTTCGTCTGTCCCCACATCACACCATCAGAACCAACCAACCGCATCGACCGTTACAGCCCCAGTCCCTTGGGTTTGGAGACCTCTCCCACTCCCCGCATTACCGGTGTACTGCTGCGATCCTCGGGATATGGCCTTGCCCGCGCTGTACTACCAGTATGAGCCGGGTCGGGCTACTGAATGGTCAGTAGTCAGTACCAGTCTCCTGGTCAGTATTTGAGTGACGCAATCCATATCCACAGGTTCAAAACGACCTTCATTACTTGCGACGTAGGCACTACAATCATCCAAAGTGCAATTTGGCGAGAATACCTTGGCGTCTTTCAGCACTCCCCTGCCCCGCTATTGACACCACGGGACCTCTTCTTAGTCATGTGTGGACTCTTCCCACACTCGGCAGTCGGTCTCGCTAAAGAGGATAACTCTTACAGGGTCTTCGGTGCTGGGAGAGTTGATATGCGATCTCCAAAGCTTTTTCATCTGAAAGACCTTTATGAAGGCAGAATGATGAGTAGTGGTGAGAAACGCTATATACGAAGAGCAGAACATGAAACAGGGTTTACGTTGGCTCCGGGTGTTCAACCGGGCGGTAATAGAATCCCAATGACAGCAGGACCATCGCAATCAATTGTCGCATCGACTCCGAACAACGCACGTAAAACCGCTGCAGATGTTACATCAGAACTAGCGAAAGCAATCGCCGCTGAACCCGAATTGACAGCTCGACAGAAAGAGACAAAGGAGTTTAGGAGGGAGTGGAAATTCTTGGATCATGTGGCTTGGCCACCGAACGTGAGACGAGATTCATTTTCGAATTGGTCATCCGAGCGGGGACTTGCGAACTGATAGACAATTGCAATCCCATTAGTTGAGAATGACAAATCCAGAAGAGCAGAAGAATACCTCTGCGAGTCGACGTGAGTCTGCTCTTTTTGCCTTCATCTCTGTTGGGTGAAAAGAAAAAGAAAGAAAAAGAAATTCCAAGTTGATGATGGTTGATGATGGTCTTCGAAATAGCCACCGCCCGCCTCGGGAAAACTCCATACTCAATACATCCTCCATTATCCCATCCACCGTATCCTGTTCCGGCGCGCCTTCAACGCCAACAACCCTCACTCCCTGCCTCTTCTTCCCATTCTTCCACTGCACGAAAACGTCTCAACGGCGATCAGTCAAAGCAATCGCTCTTCACGCCGTTGAAAGTGGTCGAAGGACTTCCTACTTGGAAGCCTCCGACGGACATGCCACATGAATCGAGTGACGTATCGTTAGACGGCGTGGATGCCGGGAGTGCCTCGACATGGTCATGGACCGATTCAAGGGAATGCGAGAGGATGACTTTATGATGCGAGGTATCTGTGACAAATTGTGCAAGGCGATGTTGTGTTTGCGCAGAATGACACCACACAGCATTTTTTGACAAAGCGGCATGGGAAGCAACGTCGATGAAACTGCTGTCTGTACTTTTTTTAGTTGTAGATTTCGAGGGTGGTCCGCGCAGTGTCTGTGCCTGCTACACCGCCGCCATGAGTCGCATCAACAACGATCGGTGCCATTCAAATCAAAATCAAATGGGTTTAACAAACATAAGAATAAGAATAAGAATAGTCAAAAAAGGGTAACAAATGTTATATTACTTACTGGAGACGCGAGCGAAGTGCCCCGCAGCGCGTCACAACCCTGGGGAACAAGTCCCAGCCGCCGTACAGCTTTCATTTCGGATCGTCGTGGTGACGGCTGACACCTCGTCCCACTCTCTATTCACCATCACCGTCACCGTCAGCGACACCTGAATATCCTTGATCGTCCCCACCGAGAGCACCGAGAGGGACTGAGAGCACCGCGACGTAGCAGGATAGCGGAAAGAAATCGATCGCTTCATTTCAACATCCATCATCATCTCTTGGCATCGTAATTCGACAAAGGAAAAGGATACCCACTCCCGGACGGGTCTAGGAGCATCTCTACAAAGGTACGACTGACTGGCGATTTTAAAAGTTGTTGTTTGTCATTCTTGCCGAAGCATCCAACACGCTGCGTAAAACATCCAAGTCTCTATACAATCCTAGTCTGAAATATCTTCATAGAAGTGGAGAGGTCGGACTCGAAGCCTGATACCGAACAGTGGATCACCTAGCGAACCAGTCGCTTGGATCAATCATTGGAATCCGGACGCTTCAACCCTGTATTCCTGAAGCTGTCACTACATGAACACAGAGTGCTTGATATGACTGTCAACTAGGCGTCCCTACCCTTCAAGTTCTGTTTCTGGAGGCTTCTGGAGCGACTATCCCTTACTGCTATATCGCAGAGGTCGATCTTGAGACATTATCTGTCGTAGACTGGATCTACAAACTACATCTCAACATTGTACCACCTATCGTACGAGGATCGTAGCGCATCTGGATTGGTTCCGGCTCTTCAAGTCCATCTGACGTTTGAATCGCATTACCCTTCCCCTCGCACGGAGTGACGATCGAGTCCTTGACATTGGACCTGTCTCTTCTACTCCGTCTCTTTCCCTTCCGAGTGGACCAGTGCAACACCTCCCATCATGTCATCAACCACCTCTATCCTTGCATCGGCTACCTCATCGGCAGCTGCAGCCTCATCATCCGCTGCAACGGCTTCCCAACCTGCGAGTTACAAGATAATCGGGGTATGTCTTGCTGTTGGTAGTGGTTTCTTGATTGGTTCTTCGTGCGTACATTCCCGGACCTCCTCGCTTCGATACTTACTGCAGTCAATTCACTGACCTGGGTGACAATATTGTTTCCTTCGATGCTGTAGCTTTGTTATAAAGAAAAAAGGTCTCATACAATCAACCCTCAAATCAGGGAACGTTGCTGGAGAAGGTCATGCGTATCTCAAGAGCTGGGTCTGGTGGATTGGGATGACGACTATGATTATTGGCGAGTTGTGTAACTTTGCGGCCTTTGGTGAGTGGCGGTTGCGGCTTCGGTGTGGTTTTGATTCATGGCTGACGATTGTCTGTCGTTGCTCGTCGTTCATAGCGTTCACTGAAGGTCAGCGTCCTACCGCCGGTTTCACGTCTTTTACACATTATCCTAACGATCCCTCTACGCCCTCTCAGCTATTCTCGTAACTCCTCTCGGTGCACTCTCCGTCGTCGTCTGCGCTATCCTATCAACCATCTTCCTCAAAGAGACTTTAACGTTCTTTGGTTGGATAGGGTGTGCTCTATGCATCCTGGGAGCGGTGATCTTGGCCCTGAACGCTCCGGAAACTCAAAGTGTTACGCACATCGCAGCATTTGAGAAACTCTTCATAGCCCCTGGATTCCTCGTATGGGCTAGTTTATCCATCATCGCCTCCCTGATTTTGGCATTCGTGGTTGCCCCGAAATACGGCAAGACATCCATGTTCGTGTATATTGGTATTTGCTCTATGATCGGAGGGTTGTCTGGTGAGCATAGAGGAGTAGTGTAATTTGCGTATAGTTGAAGCTGACGAGATGGACACGATGCCGCTCCTCAGTGTCCTGCTTGCAGGGCCTAGGTGCCAGTATCTTGACCTCGATCAGAGGAGAAAACCAGTTCAAGTGAGCTTACCCCTTTGCCTGAGGAGTAGTATATAACTGATCACCATTGCTGACCCGCTCTGGCAACTCACCAGAAACTGGTTCATCTACTTCATCATGGTCTTCGTTGTCGTAACGTTGGTGACAGAGATCAACTACCTCAACAAGGCATTGGAGTTGTTTAACACCAGCATGGGTGGGTTTGTGTTCCCTTTGCTGGGCCGATCTGTCGTTGATCACAGTTCATATTCAGTCACTCCAACCTACTATATTCTCTTTACCACGTCGACTTGTGAGTTGCAGTGACCGCGACCTGTCAAAAGACGCACGAGCTGATAATGCCTACCAACCCGTCAGTGATTTCGTCCTTCATTCTTTATCAGGGTTTGAAGTCGAGTGCCATCTCGCTCGTAACTATGGTCATGGGATTCTTGTGAGTTCATTCGAGCATGAAGAAGAGGTTGAGTAATGCAAGTACGCTGACGCTCGACCGCCATTATGCAGGGTTACCTGTCTAGGAATTACCTTGCTACAAGTGCGCCATATGCCGGTTCTACTATTATACATACCTGCTTTAGAGACTGACCTTTGTCCGGCACAGATGTCCAAAGTTGATCCTAAAAAGTTCGAGCATCTCGACCGCCGATCGACGATCCTTCTCACCGCCGCTCGTAATCCCACCGAAGATCAAGAGAAGAACGAGCTGACAGCGATGGAAGAGCGTGAGTCACGCAGTAAACCCTCGATTCCATATAATCAGACGTCGCTGAACCCCTTCCCTCCTCACATAGCCGGTATGGACGCCCTTCGAGGTGGCTTCGGCACCGTCGGCTCCATCATTCGAGCAAGATCCGTTCGTCGTATGTCAAACGCTAGCTCATTGGCTAGCCATGCAGGACCATCTAGACCTGGCTTTGCGTATCCATGGGAGTCACAAACATCTACGCATCAGATGAGTGACGTTCCGAGGTATTCTCGTGAGTAGCAGTAGGCCGGAGGTGTATGCGTGTGATTTACCATAGATTAACCTGCCACACTGCACCTGCCGCATTAGTTTCCGACAACCCGATGCCAGACGATGCGTTGGACCGAATCTCAATTTACTCCGGCCAACCGTCTCCGATTCGAGGTCGATCAACAACCGATCACCCAACTACCCTTCGTGTGAGTTTTCATGCCTGTCCGTGCGGCCTATCCCCTCAACCACAACACTGATGATTTCTACCTTTTCCTTGTCCGACCCTACAGTTCGACGAACAAGACAAAGTCCACCAATACGCTCTCAAAGGCCACACTGCTATTCATTCCTCTCGTCCTGCCACGTCTCCTTCGAGACCTGGATTCTTCACTGGGACGTCTCTTGGCGCTCCTCTGGGTCAGGGTAATAATGCTCAACGTTCGAACTCGAAAGATTCAAGTCATTCGATTCATATGATCACTGAATCACCATTGGAAGAGAATGGACCTCCTGAGAACAACTCTCATCATCCTGAAGCGAGACGATTCAAGTCGTTTCGTGGGAGATCGAGTGAGACTACACCGCCTGGGACGACGATTGTACCTGGATCTCATGGTTTCCAAACGCCTTATGATTTACCTTACGATGGACGAACGACGACGGTAGGACCTCATGTGGAGGTTAGCAGCAGCTCACCGACTCACTTGAAAGTGGATGATCCATTACGTTCGACTGGATCTTCCAAGCATGGGATATCTGGTTTGATCTCATCGTTCGCAAATTCATCTGGACCGGATCTACGACTACATTTCGGGAAACGTTCGAGTTCGAAAGATAATGTACACCCTCCGGATGGACATCATGATGATGGGAAACGAGGAGGACCTCATCGTGGGACTCGTGATTATCCTCATCTTCGGAAGGATCAAGCTAGGGAAACGGAAGAACGAGCGGGACTGGTCGCTTCATCACGGAGTGAGACGAGCGACGAGAGCGATACTGAAATGGCTACGAGTCCGACGAGTCCCCTTCCGCCTGATCACATGGATATCATAAGTTCATACGGGGAGAGGGACGCGAGTGCTAGATTGGGCGACGAAGAGGAGAAGACGCCGACGTTGGAGACTCCGCCTGTGCTGAGGCGGCTACCTGTGGTTCCTGGTGCAGGAAGATAGGATATGGAGGGAGGATAGGAATGTAGAATGAAATGAATTGTACATGACATGATGAAACATATAGGAATATAGCACAGGAAGTACGTTGCAGGGCAGGATGATTCCAGGCGCGGTGTAAGGTGGAGGAGGGGCGGCGGTGGAGGGCGGGCTGGTATTGCCACGTCAGCAGGGTTGGAGGCGGTGATGGAGAAAATACACGTCATCATTGCTGTCGGCGTTAAGAATCGGCTGATCGGCGATAAGCTGTTTGGCCGTCGCAGGGCGGGGATACACGGACATAGCCCACCTTCCCTCAACTCCCGATGTCCGCTCGACCCAATTTCCCCCTGGCCCCCTCCCTTCACCTGTCGTCGCTCGTCGTCGTCGTCTCGTCCTTCCTTCCAACTCAACACACATCAAGATGGTGAGCATCTCATTCTCCTCTCACTCCTTCCTCACTACTATTGCTACCATATCTACTGCCTACTCTCATGCTGATCTATCTCCTTCTTCCCGTCATCTCTAGGGTATTTCAAGGGACTCGCGCCACAAGCGCTCCGCATCAGGAGCTCGTCGAGCTCACTACAGGAAGAAGAGAAAGTTCGAGCTCGGTCGTCAACCCGCCATGACCAAGTTGGGTGCCAAGAGGATTCACGAAGTCAGGGTCAGGGGTGGAAACACCAAGTACAGGGCGATGAGGTTGGACTCTGGAAACTTTGCTTGGGGTTCCGAGCATGCGACCAGGAAGACCAGGATTATCGATGTCGTGCGTCTTTTTTTCTTCTTTGGATTGGAGGAAGATGGTTGTTCTCCATGGGTAAACTGACCGTGTTTCGTCTCGTCTCATCGACTAACAGGTCTACAACGCCTCCAACAACGAGCTTCTCCGAACCAAGACTCTCGTCAAGGGTGCCATCATCCAGGTCGATGCTACTCCATTCAGGCAGTGGTACGAGGCTCACGTGAGTGTTCCTTCCTTGCATTGGGTGGTAATAAGACGATGTCACTCGACCACCGTCTTTTGACCATCCACGGGAAAACGAAGAAGGAAGAGAAAAATGTCATCGCACCCGAAACGAAACTGACCAAACGCATCCCTTATTTTCTTCTTCCTTCTTTTTAGTACGCTCAACCCATCTACCGAGGTGCTAAGCCACAAGCCGCCGAGGTTAAGGAGGGTGAGGAGGTCGCCGCCGCCGGAGAGACGAAGCAATCCGCCCACGTTCAACGAATTTTCACCGAGCGAAAGGCCGACGCCAAGCTCGATCTCAACCTGGAATCCCAATTCAAGCAGGGTAGGCTTTACGCTTCCATCACCTCCAGGCCAGGTCAGAGTGGTCGATGTGATGGTTACATTTTGGAGGGCAAGGAGCTCGACGTGAGTAGTTTTTCGTCTTCCATGGTTGGGGTTTTACCCGGGATATCACGACTGATCATTGCGTTGGCTATCCGTTGGGTCTTCTTTTCATAATTCAGTTCTACCTCCGAAAACTCAACCAAAAGCGAGCCAAGCACGCCGCTCAGGCCTAAGCGTCTTTCAACCTTCCTTCCAAATTAATACACCATCATCAACATCGAGTCGGTGGAGAATCAGTTTGGATCGTTGTTTGCAAGTTGTTTTTAGGATTTGAGATGGGCTGTCGCGTGGGGATTTTTGTAGGATCTGTCTTGTCGTTAATATGATGAGATGATTTTGCTGGATAGATTTTTGAGGAGGAAGTTGCCTATCTGCCGGTATCGATTCAAGGCCGGGTTTGGTTGTGGGGCCGAAAGCCAGTTGGTGTACCGGGTAGGGATTTGGAAACGACGTCTTAGTCTTCCGTGTTTCAAGGGGAGTTTGTATCCCGACTTGTGGATGGGGTGACCATGCCATCACTCCTCTTGCCTCCTGTTTTCCCGCTCCCTGATACGCTCTGCCGAACTCTCAGGCTACACCATTCACGCCTAAGACATGAACCAAAACCATTCCTTTGTGTGTAGGGGGTAGGTACTACTCCTGAAATGGATACCCTCTCCGTCTTGCGAGGAAGGATTGGCTATATAGGCTGATGTACATAGTGCTGTAAGGATCAAACCAGATCGACTCAAGGCAATCACAGTGTACAATCTATTTCGTGCTAACCCTCCGCTGTTCAAGATATTCCTCTAAATCTTGACCTCCATTCGCCCATCTCGACATGCCCACCCTCATCCGTATCATCTTGGAGCTGGTCTTCATCGCCATCTTATGGTTCGTTGCCTCCTTGCGACCCACACGTCCGACCTACACCAAGTCCGTATCACCACCGTCCTCACTTCGATTTGTCAACGGTCCGCGGCGAAGAGGTGGTGGCGAATCACCAGGATGTACACCTACGTTGCCGAGGATCACCGTCAGTAGTGCTACCACGCCTGTCTTCGAGCTCAAGCAAGAAGAGCAGAGGGAGAGGAACTATGCCCTATCCCAACCTTCTCCACGCAATCACGTTGCATTCACAGCAGATCCTCTAAGCACTCCATTCCTTCACGATATGCCCGGTACACTTCTCGCCACAAATCAGAAACAAACGACAAGACCGGCCACGCCTTTTGTGTGGGGCGTGTTGGAGGATGAGTTCGATGAGGATGACATCGCAACATCGAGGATGCCTTCGAGGGTTGGCTCGCCGATGGAGGCAGTTACGCAGATCAAGATGTAAGCGAGGGAAGCGAAAGGATGCGGGGGCGGTATGGAGAGTTTGGCTTGGTATCCTATTCAAATGTTCTTGTCAAGCTTGTACCGTACGGCTAGTATGGATGTATCAGAGCTATCTCATTCCCTGAAATGTGAAAAGGAACCCAGCTTCACTCATGAGGATGGTCAAAATGAACAAATAGGGCATGATTGATGTCGCCAGTCCCTTGGCTCAGCGGACAGGTTGTGTAGTTCCAGCACACGACCCCATTTCTCCTCGGGTAGAAGCACAGATGAGATCGCCAGTTACGACCATATTCATTCAATGTTCGATAAGAATGAACGGCAAAGACGTGGCCGTCAACATCGGCTTTGATTCTCAACCAACTGGCTTTTACTTTGGCACTGCACTACTCCGCCATCTGATGGAATAAGAGGTCTTTCCCTGTGGATAGCAAGATTCTATCCCGAGCTTCTTCGCATGGGAATCATAACCCCGATGCCCTGATGATCAGCTGAGAAAGCTTCTCTGTAAAGCGCAAACCGTCCGACAGCTAGACGACCATGGCCGATGAAAGGGTACAAAGCGAGAGAGACTTTGCTCCGATGATGTTCGTGTTCAGAATCAATCCTCACACTAAGTCAAGTACGAATCATTTCACCAATCATGACAGACCTTTCCAATGTCCAACTTGTCTCCTTCCACGATGGCGAGACTGAATGTTTTTGTCCGTTGCGCAGTGTGCGTACCATAGAAACTAGGCCCAATGAACCTGGACACTGACCCTGCACTACAGGACGGCCTGTGTCCTCATACGAACTGCCCCATCCCTGCATCTTGCGGCTGCAACCACGGCTAAGGTAAGACTCCGCCCCGGAGATCGGGACGATTCAAGCTCATTGAAGCTGATCAGACTGGAATTGAAAGCGCAAGACCTCCAGCGACGTCGCGAGGCTGCTGTGTGGACCAAGAATATTAGGTTCCTCGTCACCATATCTAAGCAATGCAGACTGCCTTTTGTAAAAGGTCGTATGTTTGTCACGACAATGACATTAGTTCATGTGGGTGTTATCGCCATCAACGAACCACCCTGGATGCTCTGGAATAATCAGGGATATCCAAACCGAATGATTAACCCTGACATGCTGGAAGATACGTAAACAATGCCTATTAAGGTGAAGTGCTATGCTAAGTGATGATGTGCGATATGCTCTCGGACAGGTCGACGGATGATTTCCGTCACCGTGCCTCTGGTTTTAGACTGTCCATCCTGTCCGTCCTCGGACTGATTCTCGGACTGACCACCGACTTCGAGATACTGATCGGAGCCAATGCCGGAGTTCTTGCACCGAACGGTGTGCTCGATCGACTATCACCTGGAGTCGCCGGTACACTGCGGTTGTGTTTCATGTGTGCCTGGATAAGGTGGCCAGCAGCCAACGCGCTCATCAAGCTGAGCTCTCCAGCCATGACGGCAGCGCAGATAATACGAGCGAGACGCTGAGCATTCTCTCCCGGATTGGTTGGATGTGCGCCGGCGACACCGAGCATCTCGAGCATCGAGTATTGTGGTGCAAGGATAGTACCACCTCCGACGGTGCCGACCTCCACAGAAGGCATTGAGCAGGTGATGAGCAAGTCCTCGCCGTCATTGATTCTGAGTGATGGATCGATGATCAACACAGCGCCAACATTGACAGTAGATGTCATGACTCACGGCTCCATCAAAGTCATGCACTGTGAGCTTTCAACGTTTTGTGCGGGGTCTTGACCAGTGGCGAGGAACATGGCCTTTTCAAAGGAGCAACAGCTTCTCAGCAAGAGAAGTCGTGCCAGCATCATCAGATCTGCCTGAACTCACAGTCAAAATATTTGCCGCATGTGCGTTGAAGCCACCAATGGATCCCGCCATCGCGCTACCAATCAAATTCTTCTTGATATTCAAGTTGCACAGGTCCTTGACAGTGGTTTTAAGCACCGACTTGACGACTGACCCAGGGACGACAGCCTCAGCGACAACACTCTTGCCACGACCCTCGATCCAGTTGATGGCAGCTGGCTTCTTGTCAGTGCAATAATTGCCAGACAGAGCAAGGACGTTCATCTCAGGGAAACGAGCGCCGAGGATGGCGAGAGCCTTCTCGGTACCCTTGGAAATCATGTTCATGCCCATAGCGTCACCGGTTTGAGTAGCGAATCGAACGTAGAGGGTTCGTCCGGCCAACGCACACCTGAGTGACTGCAATCGAGCGAATCGAGAGGTCGAGTCGAAAGCTGCTTTGATGATGGCGAAACCCTCGGGAGAGTCGATCCACCGTCTCGCTTCAGCGGCCATGACGATGCTGGGGAAATCGATTGCCGGTCCGCGGGTCATAGCATCCTGAGTGAGGACGGTAGTCACCCCACCACCAGCATTCAAAGCCTTGCAACCACGCGAAGTCGAGGCAACGAGAGTACCTTCGGTAGTGGCCATCGGGATGTGCAGTGACATACCATCGATGTTGAGGGGTCCAGCGATACCGACAGGAATTGGCATGAACCCAACGACATTTTCACAGCAAGCGCCGATGACCCGCCCGTAGTCGTATCCCGCCATTGGCAGATCCGAAGTCTCCAGAGTGCGGGTGAGGGAAGCTCGTGAGAAGACAGCCCTTCTAACTCGCACCGCGCGTTCCAAATCCTTCAAGCCCTTTTCAAGACCGTAACCTGGGATCTTTGCCTTCTCCACAAGCAGAATTACCTCCTCGTCGGATAGATCGAAAGCGCCAAGACCTCCAGCATATATCTCCCAGCACTCTTCAAGAGATCGCCTACCGAACGTGGTGTATTCTTGAGTGAGGGAAGTCGGTGAGCCAGAAATACCGCTGACCTGAGCAGAGAAGATCGGGACGGTGGGGGTCTTGACGACATGGATGTGACCGACCTCCAACGAAGGGTCGGGCCTTACAGCATGACCATTCGTAGGCCTGGCACCATCCAGTGAGGTGGGAGTGATGTCGCCTGATTGCTGATTGAACATACTATTAGGGGCAGGATGCGGTAGGTAAATAGGAATGGGCATGACGAGTTTGGTGCTGATAGATTGACGACGGGAATTGAGACCAGTAGCCGTGTCCGATGTCGAGTCGTCGTCTTCCGCCTTGCCTTTCGAGGTCTTTTCCATTTGAATGAGTCCACTCCACCGACGAGACTTTTTGAGAAGGTCTTTTCGGTCATCTGCCTCCCAAACACCACCGGAGCCGACGAGTCGGGCCGCGGCTGCCGCAACGGCGGTCGGTCCACTTGCTCCATCGGGTGCGGCACTCGAGGCAATACCCTTCAACAAGTAGCCGTTGAGCAAGATGCTGACGACGAGGGCGACAACGATCCACTTGCTAAGCACTGGGTCTCCAACAAGCTGGGTCCACTCAGACATGAATCGGTCGAGCGAGGCCATGCTGGGTCTCCGACGGACGGAAGAGATCGACTGGATGATCGAAGATACGAGAGTGACTTCGACCTGGGTGGGAGGTACGACCTCGACGAGGATATCCGATGATGGGTACAGGCTGAGAAGCGCCGACAATGCGGGCGACAACGTGGACGTCAACGACGAATCAGTGGTGGTGAGAGATGGTGATGAGAAGTAGTGGGAGACAGAATGAGTCGTGTGACGACGAAGGGCGGTTTGCTCGGTGAGGGTAGTGCAGAGGTTGAGAATGTGAAGCGTGAGGAAAGCAACGATCTGCGAAAAGGGAAAGGAAGCTTCAGCGATACGAAAAAAAAAGCACCTGATCTTTTGCCTTGATTCTCACCAAACACAACTTGAGCCGTCCGGCTGGGCTCACAGCCTTCGCCAAGTCCTTTGGTTCATCAGATTTCGCAGCAGGTTTCATGCCAATAATCCCCTTTGCCCTTTTCTTGAGTGTCTTGAGAGCTGATCGAATGAACCACGCCAATGAAGCAGGGGCTGAGACGTCGGAATACAGGATGTGGCCCGATGAAGCTGAGACCTCGCTGGTTGGGGACGAGATGGAGCTGGTAGACGCTTTACGAGGTTGAAGACGACGAACGGCTTTGATCCGGTAGACCTCGACCATGACGCTCAGAATCGCGACGTAGAATGTGAATAAGCAGAAGCAGTCCATGATCAAGATGAGGGCAGCTATTGAGTGAGAGAGAAACGATTAATCACGCTCAACATCCGAAGTTCCAGTCCGCCTTGGGCAGAATTGAGGACATACCAAGGTAACAGAATTCCTTCAAACCACCGATTCCACTAGCTGCACCCGCACACAACACCGCAACTTCGATCGCGAAATCCCTAATGATCCCTGGCCCAACCTCGTGGACTGCATCCATGACCACCTTGCTCGCAGCGACTGGAGCTGCCCACCTAATCCCTCTACTCTTATTATCTGCAATCTCCCGTTGAATCCTCTCATGAGCGGCTAATCCACGATGCAGAGCTTGAAGATCCAATTCGAGTGCGTTGCCGTTCTTGGTTGAAGGAGAACCACCATTTTCAACCGTCTTGATGACTTCATCTACCGCACTTCTCTCTTCTTTGAGATCTCTGATTTTGGGTGGGTACGGCGTAGCTACCGGTTTGATCTGAGGATTAGAAAACACCGCTCTAGCGAGGAGGAAAGGTTTATCGAATCCGACGGTGATGACGAGGAATGGAAGTGCTTCGGAGAGGCAGATTGGATCGACAGGGACGGCGAGGAGGTATGCGGCGAGAAGAGCGAAGAGGAATCCGAAAGTTGATGAGATGAGCGTTGCAGATGCTGTCAGGGGAGGAAAGAAAAGAGAAAAATGGAGGGGTGGTGGTTTAGTAAAATCTTGTCCGCGAATCCTGGTTCATCCTCACCCAAACCTCCCTCCGGCAAAATCCCCAATCACTCACGTAGCCAAAAAGAACTTCCCATCTTTCTCATATTCAAAAACAACCTCACGAATGTAGTATGCATCAAGACGTATCCCAAAAGAACCACGAAGATATCCGCTGAATCCGCATTCTTCGCCAATGCCCAAAACCTCATTCCAAGAGCTCTAACCGCATAACCTGCCCATTTGATTGATCTTCTCTCCGACGTGTTGTTGTTGGTATGCAAATTCGATCGAGAAGAGTGGAATACATCGGTTGGGACGTTGAATAGTGAGGATTGCCAAGTGGTAGTTGAGTATGGATCTGAAGATGATAGAGAGTAGGTGTAGGTGCCAGATGAGGTATTGAGTGAGATTGAAGGGATAGCGGCGAGACCATTTACGAATGATCTCGCTGATGAAGATCCTGAGGTATTATCCGTGACGTCGACGAATAATGTCAAGACCCTCCTCTCCTCATCACCTTCCATCCCAATCAAACATTCCTTGCCGTTCCTAACACAAACATCCTCATATCCACCGATGATTAACCCTTGCCATTCTTGAATGACTTGTTCGTCCCATTCCCCATCCGACGATTCAAGTACCAATTGTTTGACGACAACATTCTTCATTCCTTGTGCAAGACGGAGTCGTTCGATATCAGTAGGTGTCACCGTTGACCATGGATCTACAGTTCCATCAGACCAGACTGGCGGTGAATCGACAAGATGTGAAACGTGAGGAGGTTGTCGATTTGATGAAATCGAATGGAGGAGGAATGAAGATGGGATAGGATTGGTTTTCGTTGTCGGTAGAGTGAAGCTATTTTGTTGTTAACAATCCCGCAAAACCGATATGAAAAAGAGTCAGCGATGAGGTGGGCGAACTCACCCACTAGGGAATCGAAGAAGGACTAAAAATCCCCACTCACAAATCGCTATCCTTGACAGCATGTAACAATTGGAAGTATACCAAAGTGACGATGGTGAATGTCAAAGTGATGCTCTCGATAGGACTCGAAGCAGCCGTCGATGATATCGCGCGGAGGAGTGATCGGAACATGTTGAAAAGGGCTGAGGCTGGTAAGTTGAGGCGCGTTGTGTATGGATGAGAACGATTATCGATATCGTATGAATGCCGGTCCAACGATGTTGACGATGTGTGAAATGAGTGAGATTGGACTTCCTTGAAGGAGATGTTGAATCCTCCTTTGGGGAAGAGTAAGAGTGAAGAGGCGGTGAAGAGAGGGGAGGGTGGTACGATTTCTTCGTTTTCCCTTTGGTTGGTTGGTTGGTAGGTGGCGGACGCGACGTGGTTAGGGCGGCGGGGTGGGTAGATGGGGGTAAGGGGTAAGGTAATCTCAAAGACTGTATATGTGGATCGACGATCGATGATACCAGTCTTGAAGATGAAGGGTTCCCTAGTTGAGTGATGTCTACCGATCCTTCCCTCCGACGACGTTGCTAATAGCAAAAAGGTCAACTCCACCAAAAAAATCCCCAGTCGGGCTTGGTTTCGTCTTTATTGTTCTTTTGATGTAAAGCGAAGCTTTGTCGATGGGAAACCGTCGTGACAATACGTTGAGGACGAATATAGACCTTTCCAATGGACTCTTGAAGACGAGATATAACTAGTCGATGGAGACCACGATCCTTCCAGAGGGAGTTAGGTTGGTTGGGGTTTTGGGAAAAAAAAGAAAAAAGAAAAAAAAGGGAGAGAGTCGCGTGGTGTGGGGTGGTGCTAGCCGACTTTGAGGACAAGATCGATCACTTGGATGAGTGTGGATGGGTGAGTGAATCGAGTGGATGTAATAGTAGCAAGGGATGGTGGTGAAGGTGGCAGACAAGGTGTTGAGACCGTGTGTGGTGAGAGGTATACTGGATTAGTTTGATACGTTGCTGTGAATGGGGTGATACTTCCTACTTGGGGAAGGGGGGGGGACACCCGGGGGCCACAAAGGCGGCAAAGCGCGCAAGTAAAGATTTAATGGGCCGAGTGAGAGAGTGAGAGAGTGAGAGAGTGAGATTCCCCAACAGCATCATCACCACCACCACCACCACCACCACCACTGCCACCACCTACTCCTTCCCGTTCATCTCAGGTGGTATCACATCTGTATCTCCTTCTTACCAGACCAGATTCACAGAGAGAGAATCCATAACCTCCCAACAAGACCGAGCCAATCCATCCCAAAAAATCCGTCGCTAAAAAAGCATCACTCCTCCTTTTTGCCTTGATATCCCATCTCACGCTCGACTCACTCAAGATGGCACCACCGCCAGCTGCAGCTCTAGCACAATCCAAAACAGTCTTTGGTGAATATCACTTTCCCACTACCACTCCTCTCCTCGCCATTTTCAGAGGGGAGGAAATGGAGGTTCATTTTCGAGACTATATCATATCCCAACATCTACCCATAAAAGAAGCTGACCCTCCTTCACCGCTTTTCTTTCCCTTTTGTCTACCTCTCTCACTTCCTTCCTTCCTTCCTTCCTTCCTTCCTTCCTTCCTTCCTTCCTTCCTTCCTTCCTTCCTTCCTTCCTTCCTTCCTTCCTTCCTTCAGTCGCCAACATCCCATAGTGAGGCCGATCCGATTTCCCCGTCAATGACTATGTCTATCTGCCAAACTGAACCCCTCATCCTTTCCATACCTTTTCCCGTCTGCAGCGACGTCACAGAAGAACAACTAGCCACCATCTTCAGTGAAGTAGGACCCGTAGCTGGATTCGAGTGAGCAAATGATTGAAACCGTGCACCTTTTTAAATGAGGTGGGAGAACGCTGGTAAACTAAATGTGACATGTTATGGAAAACCAGTCTCAAATTCGATCCCAACACCGGGAGAGCTAAAGGATATGGATTCTGTCATTACTTTGGTATGTTTCTTTATCCAAGACATCTCCATCTCAATATTCGAATCTATCAAACTAACCCACTTACCCCCTCCACACCCCTCTCGTATAACCAGATCACGAAACAGCACTCTCAGCCGTTCGTAATCTCAGAGAAGTTCCCGTCTCAGGTCGAACTCTACGTGTCGAACTATCAACGGATGAACCTATCCCACGAAAACGAACAGATGGTAGACCATCAGATCGTGTAGTAGGTGGAAGTGGTGGAGTTAGAGGTACACCTGCTGGTTTACCTCCTGCGGCGGGTGGTGGTGGTGGTGCCGGTGGTGGACCGGTCGGTGGGAGATACATGGACGATAGGGAACGTGGTCCTCCACCACCATCATCGATGGGAGGTGGAATCAATCTAGGTGCTTTACCACCAGGTCAAGATGTTCCTCCAGGTGTAAAAGCGACGGATCAAATTTCAAAGACCTTGGCTAGTATACCACCTGGGAAATTGGAAGAGGTTTTGATGCAAATGAAGGTGAGTAAGGAAGGGGTCATGCAAATGGATGGAAGGAATAATAAACGCTGATGATGTGAATCTTCATAGACCCTCGTTCAAGCTTCCCCAGATCAAGCGAGAACAGTTCTAGGCGCTCATCCTCAATTAGCATATGCACTCTTCCAAGCAATGCTACTCATGAACGTCGTAGAACCATCAGTCCTGAATGTGAGCTTTTGCGCCTACCCTACCTCACTTACAAACCGCTGATCAACCGTGACGAACACCCCTCACCCCCCACCTCCCCCAATCCAGCGTATTCAACCCCTTCCCAACCCATCTGCTCCTAGTCCCGCTCAATACCCACCACCACCACAACCCAACTACCCACCTGCTCCTCACTATAACGGTGGTCCTTCCTATCCATCTCCCTCCGTACCTGGATACGGAACACCGCCACCTCGATCTTACCCACCAGCACCACCACCAGCACCACCACCAGCCGCTTACCCATCTTATGGCGCCCCAGCTCCTCCACCACCTCAACAGCAACAATATCCACCACAAAGATCAGCGTATCCACCTCCTCAGACCGGGTATGGAGCACCGAACCCACCTTCCGGTTATGGAACACCACCCCAACAGCATCAGCAGCAGCAGCAGCAGCAGCAGCAGCAGCAGCAGCAGCAGCAACATCAACAGGCGACGAGTGGACAACCAAATATGGCGGCGTTGGCGCAAGTTTCAGAGGATCAGAGAGCAATGTTGATGCAGGTGCTTTCATTGACGAACGATCAAGTGAATGCGTTACCAGCAGATCAGAGAGCGAGCGTTGTGCAATTGGTGAGTCTTGTCTCGTCTTCTCTTATCAAATCATTCCCTTCCTCATCTGATGATTCCGTTGTATGCAATTCTTAGCGAGCACAATTCTCAATGCCATGATCCCATACTAATTTGAAGATTGATTCAGGGATTGTTTGTACAATTATGTTGATGCGCTGTGAATGGAAAGAAGAAAGTCTATTAATTAAAACAAGAAACAGCTACAATTGTAGTACAATTGCCTGCCACTCCAATTCTGCGGCCAAAGTGGTCACACTGCACGACCACTGGTCTCGAGACCAGGGACATGGTACAGGTACATCTCGAAATCACTGCATTGTCAAAGAACATCGCTCCCGAAATTGTTTACAGAGCGAACGATGCCTTTCTCTGAACTGTAGAATTAGCATAGCCGATCAGAACAATGTCGTCTGTAATCCTCTACTCTCGTCATATACAAATGCGATTCTACTACACAATACCGTCGGATTCAAGTGGTTATCCTGTTCTCAGGAGATGCGACCCCATCACTACTGCTCCTCCGGCAGTGCACTGTGGAGCATGTTCCAATCGACATCAGATTCCTGGATGTCGCAGACAAAGTGCCAGACTACCCACCTAAGCTCCGACCGCCCCGTCGCGGGATAATAGACACTCCACTCAAACTGATTCCCCACAAATCCACCTGGATTGAAAACATGGCAACCTTCATAAGTGAGATCGTATCTTTCATGTTTGTCTGCGAGGATGAGCTGGGCGAGGTAAAGGAATTCAGGTCAGCAGGGCAGTTCCAGGGTTTGGAAACAGATATACGTACTGTTGTCGGCATGGGATACAACCGTAATGCATGATCCCACTCCCAGACCGTCGGTCGAACATTGATAGGCAGTGGTGATAAATGAATTTGATCCAAAACGGTTTGGACGAGCTAAACCTCGATTATCAGCCGGCCTTCCTTTTGACATTCCGAGCCTCCAGCCTCTCACAAATCTCTTCATCTCGTCACCCTTCGTCTCCTCTTTCACCGTTACCAAATTCCTCAACATCCTACTCATCAAATCCTCTCTAAACACTACGATCTCTTGATCGAAATATCTTATCCTGCATGGGTTACTCGTGAATCGAGCTTTTGGAATCTTGGAGAGGATGGGTTTGACGAAGGATTCGGGAATGGGCGGACGGGGGACAGTGGATGATGACCATGGATCGGTTGGACCAGGGACAAAGATGAAATGAGAGTGGGCCAATAGGAGTGGGAAAGAGACGATCAGGTCCGCGAGAGCCTTGAAACCATCTGATCGAACGACCCCATCATACAGGTCAATCTCCTCCTTGTCCTCTTGTTCAAGTATCATAACCAAACTCACCAGTGTACTTCTCCAAATTCCCTTTCCCTTCCCAACCTCTCGTAGAGAAATTTCCACACAACACGAAAGCAAATGGCCTCACGTCCGCTTGAGAATACCCATCGAACAGTCTTTTCAGACTCGGTAGGGTCTTCGGATGATCCAGCCATACATCCGAAAGGACTACGAAGTTGATATCGGCGTGAGCTGCGACGATGGGTCTGTATTTTTCCTATGGAGAGACCGGCATGAGAATTGATCCTGGAATCTTGAACAGTGGGATGTAAAGCACTCACCTCTTCTTTCAGAGACGTTGCTCCACATCCTAGAAAGTCAACATGGCCAAATATGGCTCTGCGTCCACCCACCGCAGACAAATCAGCCATCGATACTTTCAGCACACACTTCCCGCCATATTTACCTCGCCGCATCCCTCTTCTCACTCGGTGGATGTCCCATCGCCAAGACTTTCACCGTTTCCTGCTCCGTATACTCTCCTTCGACCAACACCATACAACCTTCGGTGTACAACCCTTCTCCTGGGACTGCCTCCCTCATATCTAGGACGACGGAACCTTCGCCGTCCTCCAGGATTAATTCGCCGGTGGGGTTCCGAGAGAGCATACCGAAGAGGAGGAAGAGTTGGTTGGCTCTCCCGAGGAGGTTGCGGGTTGATGTGAGCTGTTCAAATGAAGTTTCAGACGGAGTTGCATGCCTTTATACAGGACACATTCTTACTTTCAAATAATCAGCACGATCTCTTCCTCCTAGAGCAGGAGGCATAAAATTCTCATTCCTCAACACAATCTATGAAGCGAGCATCTTCCATCAGCCCCAAATGCGCTCGACGTTGCAAAACTTGATCAAGGACTCAAACTCACCTGCTTGATGATCGCCCATCGCTCTCTCAGGAAAGCCGCTCTGGAAACTGCCGACCCTGCTAGACCAGGTTTCGTTTTTGCCCTTCCCTCCCGTGGCATATCAGTATTCCTAGCCATCATTATGATAGATGGTGGGTACTCACAAAGCAAAAGCATTCCTGACAGCATCAAAGCGCTGCGCAGGCATGTCGAATGCATCAATTATGTTAAAGTAAGACTCGAGGTGAACTTCTGATGGGTCCTCTAGGTCATCTACCATGTCGTTCTGGGGGAGACAATCATAGCGTTAAGCCTTTGTGACGGGAAAGCGCAAGAGCACGAACAAACCTTGAGCTGGAGGGACTCGTAAGCCCTTTGGAGGACTTTGAGCGAGACGAGAGGTGATGGATCTGAGGATCGAAAAAAATCCATTAGATTTTCATCATGATAGTCCGAGAGAGAGATGTGTCGCCGCACCTTCGCCCTTGAGGTATTCTTTCGCCCATAACTCCAAACCGGCATTCCATTCCTCTTGTTCTATGTCGTGCTATAGAGAAGGTAACAGCCGTAGCGGCATACATGAGCCATCAGCATTCAGTATTATTCCTGCATCAATAATAACCTACGTCTGTCAGTACACTCTCGATGAACAACAACGACTGCGTTGGCAGCGTCAACGAGTACTTTGTGGAGAAGACCTGGAAAGAGCAGTTGCAACATCAGCTCAGATAGTTTGATAGCTAGTTTGATAGCAAAGTATGATCCGTCTCCTGAAACTCACCCGGACGATGGCATTTCGCATAGCTGCTGAGCTGTGCGACATCGTGGGCTAGGTGGAAATGCTGATGCTGACGACGACGACGATGTCGATGAGGATTACTTTGCAAATGAGCTTCGAGTCGCTGTTCACGCGACGCGTTCTGGGCCACGTGGCTGACATCAGAGGTGAATGACTAGCTGTTGAGCAAGGTCTTGCAAGACATACTACAAGTGTCCCTCTTGTCCTTCGGGAGGTGAGTTAACGATGTGAGAGTTGGAGAGCAGACCCTCGAGCCCTAAGAACTGTATCGATCGAATCGAATCGTCATGGTCATTACATCGTCTATCGCATCGCAATCACCTCCGTCGTTCAAAGTGTAAATCAATCGTCCATTCCATGTGCCCTTCCTTACCCTCCCACCTCACTCCTCATCGCACTCAGCAGACTACCAGACGTTCTCTCCGAAAACACACTTCCTTCTTTCGGCTCCACTTGGCGTCTCCACCTGTCGATGTTGGGGTCCAGAGCTGTCGGCATGCCGGGAAGCGAGACCATTGACCCACCGAAGCTTGGGTTACCCATCATTGGCATACCAGAGAACGCCATCCCACCCATGTTGAATCCAGGCATGCCAGGCATGCCAGGCATACCAGGCATCCCCATAGGCGAAAATGCGGGCATCCCAGCCATCCCTGGCATCCCAAACATGCTATTTCGCTGTATCATCTCGAATTGTTCCTGCTGAGCCATCTGCTGAGCCATCGCCATCGATTGTCGTTGCTGTTGAGCGGCAACCACATTATGCTTCAGGCCAAGTGGCACATCATCTTCTTCCAAGTCACTGGGATGCTTGAGGTCCTCAGCAGGACGAACCGCCATGGTCATTCGTCGAAGAGCGAGGGGAATGTCGTCCTCGTCCTCGTCCTCGACATCAACCGAAACGGGTGTATCAAGTGTGCGCCGAGTTTTCTGCAGGTTGATCAGTCTCAGTAGAGTCATAACAAAGTTGAAGAAGGTACTAGACTCACAACAATCCGCGCTAGCGGCTCATCATCTGAAGATGACTCGCTCTCAGCCTCCACCGCCATCTCCGTCTGCTTGGGAGGAACCAACGACGTCCTCGACTGACGTCGCTTGATCCTCGACAAAGGTTCATCACTATCACTATCCGAGTCCACGCGCTGTCGACTTTGTCTAGTTCTCGATCGCCTTGGCCGTTGGCCTTCTTCATCCGAGGACGCTGCCCAGTCCTGTACAGATGGGCCGGCGGTGCGCAGCAAATCAATAGAAGAACGACGAGGTCTTGGTGCTTCCTTAACTGGCTCCTCTTGCGTTTCCAGTGCTGGTGAGGTCCCCTCTCTTCCTGGTTCCACATCCACCTCTCTCTCCTTTCCTTTCTCCCTCTTCTTGTTCTTCCGGCGCTCTTTCTTCTCCCTCCTTACCTGCTTAGCGGCTTCCTCATCCTCCTTTGCTTGCCGCTCAGCCTCCTCCTGTTCGCGCAAGTTCTTCAACTCCCGTTCCCAGACAGTGTCAACGCCAAATACCGAGCGCGTCTTCGTAGAGCGTGCCGCCGCTGCTGAAGGCGAGAGCGCTGTGGTAGGCAGAGCGTCCGTCGAGCCAAAATGCAAAAGCGGTTGGACAGATAATCGATTGGGGGAAATGGGAGTGACTGCGGTGTCGCCGAGGGTGACAGGTGCATTCATTCCATCATGCCATGTTGCTCGCGACATCATAGACGGTCTTGCATCGCCATGGAATGCTCTGCGGAAAGCATCGAAAGGTCAGCAGACGGCGTGACCGAACCAGCACAATACGCACCGCTGCTTGTTTCTCAACTGTGCCTTCCTCGCCTCCAGTCGATCCACTAGACTGATCCCCTCAACCTTGCGAGTAGGCCGCCATTCCTCTTCCCCGTATCGGTGGCCTTCCTCGTCTGCGAGACCGCCAATCGCGCCCAACCCGATCTCGCCGTCCCGATCGGCGCCCCCAATGAATCCCTCGTCCCACTGGCCATCTACAGGAAGCGACGAAGAAAAGATCTTCTGGCTCGGCGTGAGTCTGGAAGAGGATAGTGAGCCCATGTAGGAATCTGATCGAGTAAGAGCGCCGGGTGGTAGTGGTTTGGCCCCTTGTTGAAATCCACGAGCAAGGTGTGGGGGTGGCGCGGACGCTGACGGGTCCACGAGAGACTGCAGTGGTACCGGCATGACAAGTGTGCGAGGTCGCAAGGACATAGGAGAAGACCTGCGGGAATCGACGTATCTTCGGGGATCGTCCTCTCGTGAAGACGCCGCGAGCATGGATGCCTGGCTTTTTGGACGAGCCTCTGCTGCTCCCTTTGGGTCGAAACGGGATAACCGCTGTCCAGCTGGGACAGGAAGAGAGAATGGATCGGTTGTCCCGTCGTCCGTCGACGCTGAATGTAGATCAGCTTGGGTGTCGGCAGAAGTCACGTAGGATATGGCCGAGCGCGGACGTGTCGTACCAACCGGGCCATAAGATGCAGCAGTATCGTGTGTCACCACTTGTTCCCTCGCGATATCCCTGAACGGACTCGTCGGTCTCCCACGATTCATAACGCCCATACTCGAGCGCGGCCTTTCGATCTCAGCAGATCCTTCCACGTCTGCCAGTATTTCGGTATCTTCCGCAAAACCTGCCGTGTTCATGTCCCTTTCTCGAGCCGATGCTTCCACTATGGCATCATAATCGCCGAATGAGACTGTGCGCTTCCCACCGATTGCTGGTCGTTTCAATATTTCGCTAGCCGGGGGCAAGCTTTTGATAGCCTGCTCTACCGATGGAGAGAGTGGTTCTATATCACCCATGCGTCCATGCTGGTCCGTCAACGAAACGTCCATGTTCAGCAGCGACTTTGCGTAGAGTGATCGCGGACGATCCATGATGCTGCTTGCGGAGGGGGACTTTGTTCTATGAGCAGGAGAGCCGTATCTTGGGGCGACATGTATGGGAGGTGGTGGTGGAGATCTATCACCCAGAAGGTCTTCCGGAAGACCCCACGATGCCAAGTCCACTTCTCCAATCGGACCGTACCGCGAGATGATGGCGTCTGGCGTTTCATCGTTGATAGTGGTAGAAAAGGAGAGAGTGGAAGGTCGACGAGTTGTAAGTATGGGAGGCCGGTCAGCAAGGATCTCTGCGTCCTCGCGATATGAAGAAGAGGTGGAAATTGAAGGGCCGTTGGCTGGTGTCCTTTCTTCTATCAACGTCCTTGAACCTCTCGTGGCCTGGACTGGTCGTGGACGATTGCGCACATTGGAGAAGATGACGGATTCAGATGCTTTACGAGGTGGATGCCGAGCGTTGGGATCATCATTGTCGTATTCTGTGGAAAGCTGAAGATTAAGACCAGAAAATGAAGCGGTAAGAATGATTTAGTGGGTGGAGCAGACGAACCAATAAGAGCGGCGGCGAGTTGGAGCCGACTGAAAGACATGGCGACACAAGGTCAGTAGTGACTGCTTGACCGGCAAGCTAGTCGACGATGATGGATGGGCAGAGGTGTCGTGCGATGGTGTAGAAGACGTCGGAGGATGATATCGTTAGACCACCTTGGTTGCGGATGCGAAACTAGAATACATACATAGGATGACGAATAATCACGGGGCGAAATCAACCAAATCCAATCTCAAAACATCCACCACATCCAGAAATGGTGCAAAGCGTAATGACTTGTCAGGATCACACTGGTCAACTGGTCAACTGGTCACTGGCATGGCATGTTTACGAGGTTACTAGTCTTTCTCCTGGCCATGCACAGTCCTATCCTGCTTTCGACTAGCCTCTTTTTGTCCATTACTTCCTTCACTGCTTCAGAGATGGCAAGAATTCTTCAAGAGTGTCGACCTGACGCCAGAAGCTCACTGCAATCAGCGACCATCCAAACGCAAGGAACCCTCTCACATGCAGTACTCACAATCAGCTGATGGTCTTCAGCCTGGGGAAGACCAGAAACGAGGACAATTCCCACAGGAGCCACGTCGTTGTTTGTGAGCCAAATGGGGAAACCTGCAGGGTGGCGGTCAGCGAGCTCGTCCATGATTACCGGTCAGAAGTAGCGGGGCACTCACCACCACCATGGCAAGCAAACTCTGGGAAATTCAAGCCCTTGTCCTCCGGCTTGCGACCTGTAGTTTCAAATCTTTTGTAATTGGCCCTGGCATTAGTGATGAAAGTCTTGCACCCACGTTTGTTCAACTCACTCTCTGCCAACCCTGAACGAGCTCTTGCTGAAACGAGCGACGACTCGAGCTTTACCCTCCACCCACATCCAATTGTCAGGTCTAGTGGAGCCTGCTGGACCGACTACCGCCGTGAAGAGGATGTTGGGCGTGGTCGGTGATGGAGCGGGAAAAGCTCGGATCTGGATTACGACACCTGGATGGAGTGGGAAGCGGGGGTTGGTCTGTGGCACTCGGAAACTCATAACAACGTAGCCAGTTACCCTGTGAATTGGCATCATACTGCTTCTCAAACCTGGTCTTGAGTGCGCATCCGAGGTCCCATGCTACGACTCAAGTCGTCAGCAACTGAATCTCGATATATAACCAGATGTACACAAGCTACCCACCGACGGAAGCGCTGAACCTCGAGAACTTGAGCTCTGCTTCATTCTTCTCACAGTATTTAACAATCTCTGGATCCTTGAGATCGTAGTCCGGAGCCTTGCGAGTGGGAGACATAGTGATTTAGATGATGGTGGGGAAGATGTTCAGGGATCTTGATCATGTGTCAGATCTTCAATCGCCTGGCGCGCATCCCTACGGCCCGACCCCCCAGTTTCTTTTCAGCCCTTTCTTCTATTAATACAGATTTCTTTAGCGTTCTTTCCACTTCATTCAACAATCATTATTCAATCATTTTGTCGTGCATACAGCATTTCATGCAGTTGGACTAGACCATTTGTACAGCACAATTTATAACCATCTACGTCATCGAATGCCATGCGCAGGTCACTCCATCGGCTCGTCCTCATCTTTGATGATCGCAGCACTCTTCTCTTCCTTCTTCTTCTTTCCTTTCTTCGGCTCAGCCAGAGCCACCCCGCCATCGGTCTTATGGATCAACTTGATCTTCTTGACTGACGAAGCTGGAACTGGAGAACTCGTCGATTCAGTGGGTTGCGCACGTTTCTTTTTGGCGCTGGTGGCCAGTCCTGGGGAGGCAGTCGCGATTGCTGGTGATGCCGTTACTGGCTTGAGGTCGTTCTGCTGAAGCCAGTGCAAAAGAAGTCTTGTTAAATCCTTTGAGCCACATCGGTGAAACGAGGGGAACACACTCACGTTCATCATCTTCGCATGTATCGACTGCAACTTGGCATAATTCACCCCCGCTCTCGGCCAGAAAAATGAAGCGAACACCCAACAATGCTTCCTCCACTTTTCTTCGCTCTCACCTCGAGCTTTCCGAGAAGCCACGACTTGTTCGATTCGTTGACCGACGACTGAGAGACAATCCTTCAATACTGTGAGCTTTTCTTCTCTGGGAAGTTCACCGGTACCGCCTTTGAGCCGTCGCAGTTGCGCCTTGACGGGTCGCAGCTCTTCCTTGACGGCATCCTCATCCATAGACGCATAATCCGACTCATCCTCCGAGTCCGTAAATACCGGTGTCTTTCGCCTCTTCTTGCCACCTTGTTCATCGCTTGCCACGCTGACAGCAGGACTCTGTCCCGCCCTCGACGATCCCGGAATCGGAGGCTGATAGAACGATCTGATAGGAGGTGGTGGCGCATGAGCGGCAGCCTGTTGTTCTTGATAGATTCGGAGGTTCTCTTCGTATTCCTTGATCAAGCCACACAGATAGTCGGCTCGACGGACCAGGTGGATCGCGCTCGGTGTGAATTTGGGCGCTTCAGGATCCTCGGGCTTCTTCTTGGGGTCTTCGAGGTAGAATTTGCCAGCCATGCCGAGCGATTCGTCCTGAGATGTCCCGCATGTTAGCTGCTAGCACGTTGAGCACACAAACATACACGCACCTCCTGGATTAGTTCCCAGCTACCGAATCCATATCGATGCACTCCAACTAGTAACCTCGAATCCTCAAATGCTCCCCAGTCGACAGTCCAATTCATCGTCGGTTTGAGATGTTCCGCTGGGACTTGCCAAGTCAAGGGATCCTTCACCCTCGACATGTGATCGTACAGAGCTCTCAGTGAGAACGCCCTCTGCACCGTAGTCTCAGCGTTCAGGTTGGCGACGCCTCGGAAGTTGATCAGCACAGCCTTCTGTCGCATCGCGGAAGTGATGACTTCTCCGGCGTCTTGCTTGGACCGGATCTCACTCTTGTGAAGGTGGATGGCTTCCTCGCACTTGACGAGGAGATCATCGGCTGCCTCACGGAGGACGTCGGGATTCTTAGTCTCGAGTTTTGCTTCAGCGACCTGTCAAAGTTCGGATGGAATCAGTGACCAGAAAATAACCGAATGGGAATGGGCAACGCACGATCTCGCTGAATCGAGCACGTATGTCACCCCACTTCTGGATACCTCGTACCAACACTCGGAGGTCGCGCTCTGCGTTGATTTAAGACGAGCCAGAGCAAGTGAGCCGAGTGTAGACGAACCATGCCATCGCACCGCACTCACCCTTCAAGAAATTCGCTCGCTCCACCACCGTGCGCTTCGGCGGCATGACTTTTGGCTTCTTCAGCTGTGTTTTGCCCGATTTCTCTCCTCCCGCAGACGAGCCCGGCGATGCATGGTCATTACCATCAGTCCCTTCGAATGCACCTGGGGCCGGAGCGGCAGCTCGCTTCCTCGGCTCATTCGCCTTCTTCTGCTCCTCTAGCAATCGCTCGCGCTCCTCTTGCTCCGCTTTCTCCCGTTCGTCCGCTGGAATGATGTCTTCCCAACTGATATCATCGTTCTTGACATCTTGAATGGCGGCAAATTGTGACAAGAAGCCTTCACCACCGGATGACGCTCCTTGAGCTCCAGCGATCTCCTCAGTCTCATGGCTCTCGGCCTTGGTGAGAATATCGTCGAGATCCATCTCGTCAAGCTTCTTGTTCTGCTGCGTGTCGTCTGTCTTGTACATGTTTTGCGCGCCAAATTTGAGGATCTCTGACAACTCTTCCTTCGACAAGGCATCGGCAGCTTTGGCGACCTTGGCTTTCCCGTCAATGTGCTGACCAGAGGTGTCCATTTGGTTGATGATGGCATACTCCAAGATCATTTTCCGACGAGCTCTCTCCAGGATATCCTCTTCGATTGTGCCCTTCGACACGAAGCGGTAGATGTTGACGTGATTCTTCTGGCCAAGTCGATGAGCTCGTGCCATAGCCTGCAAGTCGTTTTGCGGATTGTAATCCGAGTCAAAGATGATGACGGTATCGGCTGTTTCCAAATTGATACCGAGACCACCAGCACGAGTTGAGAGAAGGAACGCAAAGTCGGGTGAACCGGGAGCGTTGAAATGTTCGATCGACTTCTTTCTCAAGTCGGATCCGACTGTGCCGTCAAGCCTCTGGAAGATGTAGCCACGCAGAGTCATGTAGTCGGACATTATATCGAGCAAGCGAACCATCTGCGAAAAGATCAAAACACGATGGCCGTCCTGCTTGAGCCTTGCCAGCAGTTTTTCAAGCAGGACCATCTTTCCGGAGTTGCGAACGATGCCCTTGATAGTGTCACCTTGATTGTCGTAGTGGGTCTCAGCGCCATCGAATAGGTATGGGTGATTCGAAGCCTTCTTCAGCTCCATTGCGACATTCATCAAGCTGACCTGTTGCGTACCTCCTTTGCTGAGGGCGGAGAAGTTTCTCGTGAGGATATTTCGATAGTACTGGGTCTGCATGGCAGACAGTTCCACTCGGAGGATGCGCTCCGACTTGGTTGGCATCTCCTTGACGACGTCTTTCTTTAAACGCCTCAACATGAGGGTGCCGAGCTTCTCGTGCAACTCCTTGATGCGTACTTCCTGGTCAGCATCGGTGAGGTCAAAGTCGGTCGCGAGGAGCTGGAATCGTTCCGGCATCAAGAAATGCATTAAAGCAAGCAGCTCTTTGACATTGTTCTGCAGCGGGGTCCCGGTGATCAGCAGTCGAGATGCCGCGTTAAAGGATGTCAGCGCTTCGTAAAGCTGTGATTCACTGTTCTTCAAGCGATGGGCCTGGTAGATTGCGGGGAAATCAGCGCACGATGGGCTGAGAATGAAGTTTCAACTCACCTCGTCGACCTCCATCGCCTGCCATTTGATGCTCTGCAGCTCCTGACGGTCCTTGAGAATGAACTCGTACGTGGTAAGGAGAACATTGAACTTGAGCTTCTTCTGGTGACCGAATTCGAAAGTTCGAATGACCTCGCGTGAGTCCGCAGGTCCCATATAGCAAACGACGTTCATGTCAGGTGCCCAGATTCGGAATTGCATTTGCCATGCAGAGATGGTGGAGAGAGGGACGACGACGAGGAAGGGTCCGAATTGCTGACGCTCATGGAAAAGATAGGAGAGATATGCCACCGACTGCACGGTCTTTCCAAGACCCATCTGGAAAAGTAGTCCGCGCAAGTCAGTCTCATGCACGAACAAGGAAGCAACACGCCACCCACCTCATCTGCAAGGATACCGTTCTCCTCCTTGGACCACAAGTAGGCCAGCCAGTTGAGGCCAGTCAGTTGGAACTCCTTCAGCGCACCGCCGTTGACAGTCAGCCACTTGGGATCCTCGTTGATCTTGAGGTAAGGTGGCCGCTTTCCAGGAGCATAGTAGGCTGATCTCCACGGGACAGTCTCTGAGCGCTCGCGCTCGACAAACTCGTCGATCTGCTGTGATGCCTTTTCCTTGATCGTGGTGTCGCTTTCCCAAGTACATTCACTGTAAGGGAGACCAGTCCACTTGCACAAGTACTCGGTGTGCGGGTGGTCGATGTCGTCGTTTGCTTCAGCGGGCCTCTGACTAATCACTCTCTCAACGGTCTTCCAATTCTCTAGCTCGTCCTTGCGTCGCTCGATTTCGATCTCGAACGCTTCCAGGTCCTCTCGCGTCGGTTTGTAGTCATCTGGACCAGGATGTCGCATGCGTTGGGTCGGCCAGAAGACGGTTTTGATGTAGTTATCAACGCGCTTGAAGCCACGGTAGCCTTCTTGCTTCAGATAGCTGTATAGCTCGTCCGTGTTGTGGAGATGAGAATTACCTTTCCATTTTATGTGATAGCGCTGGGGAAACAGGGTTGTGGTTATTGCAGGCTCGGCGGGGTTTCTGCTGAAGATCCTACTCACAATGTTCTCATGTGGTAGATCCTTCTCATCTGCCAGCCTATCCTCATCCCGTTGCCAACCAAAGACTCCCTCGATCTCGTCTTCGGGGATTGCAGCTAACGAAATAACATCGCATGTCAGCAGGGATGAAGTTGATCGATCGTTAGCTGTTACTCACAACCTTCCCCCTGTTCCAACAATAGACTTATCCTCGACTTCTTCACCTCATCCCCGTCACTCATCTCGTGCGGCTCCAACCCGTAGTCCGCCGTTTTCTCATTATAATTCGGAGGTGGTCGTCCATTTCTACTGATACGGAAGCTCTGATCAGAATCGACGGCTTCGGAGCCACCGCGGGATTTCCGCTTGATTCCAGCGACGGTAGGGTTCTTCTTACGATGCGCTTTACGAGCGTAGTCGGAGTCGGAAGAGTCTGAGCGTGCCGCTCGAATTTGGAAGGTGGCTGATTGTTTGGTTGCTGTATCAGGCGAATCATCCCGTTAGCTGTTGACAGGTGTACCTATCTACCTTCCGTGCACTCACGTTTGGACGATCCAGCTCTACTTGACGTTGTACCACTCAAGTGACTGCTTTTCACCTTGGCCTTATCATCCTTCTTCTTGATTTTCTTCTTCTTCTTCGAACCAAACTCTCCATCCGCTTCGTCCTCCTCGTCCATGTCCGATATGTCATCATCGTCAGATGACAGAGGGCCTTGATAAGGCTCGGCTTCGGCGCCTGAGGAGTTTGAAGCTTCTGCCTCAGAGTACTTTGGGAATTTGGGAATCGATTGTTACTGACGGTTATGCTAACCTGCATCATGAGCCGTCACTCACTCGTCCACCTTCATTTACGGCCCTCTCACTCCTTCTTAACCCGTACAACTCCGCATCCAAAGCCGCTTGCTTCGCTACATTCGCTTCTGCTTGCTGACCATTGCCAATTCCATTAGTGAAGCTCATGATCGTCTTCCCTCCTGTTCTCGGTCTCTCATCTGCAGACACCACCGCCGCCGCCGCCGCCGCCGATTCCGGGACTGCAGGAAGCGTTACTTCGTCCTCATCTTCTCCATCTGCATCGTCGTCGGAACCGTAAGCGTCGGAATCGTCTTCGATAGGTGGGGGAGGAGCGGTCGCTGCAGGTTTTCCAGGTGATGTTGGAGCTGCTGAAGGTTGGCCGATAGGCGATGAGGCACCTTCCACAATAGGAGCGCTTGGCGATTGAGAAGAAGGCTGGGTAACAACGGGAACGGAGGGAGGCTGGGCGCCGGTGGTGGTTGAGGGTGAGGATGGTACTAAAATGATGAAAGAGTCATTAGCGCCTGCAAGCTCGTAACCTGGTCTTTCTAAGTCAAAACGTCCGCATGCAAGCTTTGTAGCCTTCTACCCCATCCCTCCCTCAGATTCGCGCTTCGTCGCCATCTTCCTGCGGTATGGTCACGTCTCACTCTACGTCCCTCCCACCTCCTTGCATCCTCCAATTTTGAGCCATGCCTCCCACTGGGCCTGATCTAAGATCCCAACACTCACCTTCATTGGTATTGCCTTCACCCGTTCCCATATCCATTCCGTGTCCGTTCGCAACAACGCCTAGTCCATTCTCTGTACCTTTAGCATTCTCCTCTGCAACCGACGACACTGTCGTAATCTTCGTCGGGATAACTGTAGATCCCACTGGCTTGACGACGTCTGCCTCGTTCTGAGGTGAAACCACCATCATGGATGAGGTGTTGAGATCTTGTATCTCCATTGTTGTTGGAGCTGATGTGTGGGAGAAAAGATAGGAAAGGAGGATAAGATAGGACGAGGACGCGTTTCCGAGTAGGAAGAAAGAGTGAAGGAATTAGCTTGTTATACAGAATGAAAGCATTTGGGCATTCCAGAATTTGGACTTGTAGAGCTCTTCCAACTCTCGAACCTCGTTGTGGCCCTTGACCTCGAGAGACGAGAGGTCGTAGCTAGATGCGGTTGAGGCCATCGTCGCGTAGGAGAAACAAACTAAGCCGCATCAAGCTCCAGTACTAGCTGAGACGAGAGCTAAGCAGCAGGAAGCTTCTACTCGACACTCTACTGTCTTCCAATCGAAAAGCCCAACGATCCTCCCGCACCACCACCATTTCAAATCCTGATGATGGTACTCGCTAATTCCACCCGCTGATCCCGACTACCCACCTCTCGAAAGCTTGCACTATCCCTAACACCTCACTAGTGCTACCGCTGTTGATACTATCGATCGATGTGAATGCTGGATGCTGATGATTGAAGTCGCTGACCCGGACGTCGGAGTTGGAGAACAGGACAGGACGTTGGTCACCCGTTTTGTGTTTTCTTTTTGCGTCCACTGGCCTGCGTAAAATTCTGTCACTCAAGGGAATCGGGAAAGTGTGTGGTCGTTGTCGTTGGTCATGGGACGTGGTCGTGTGGATCGATAGAGCTGACGGACGACGACGATCGATGCTGACGATGGCAACAACCACAACAACGACAACGATGATGATGATGATGATTGACAAGCACTAACTTCCAACGCCTACTCCCCTCGCCATCGCCTTCGCCATCCCCATCACCGCTAATCCACCCGACATCCCCTCAGCCCCCGCCATCAACGCGCAGTGCGGGTTTTTGACTGTTATTTTTGCGCGCTCTGAAAGAACAGAAATTGGCACTCGGCTCTCGCCAGGATGACCCCGGACGCTGACGCTGACGAGCTCCAGTCAAAGGTCGGTGGCGACGGGAGACGGTCTCAACGCAATCACCGTTATACCCTTTGCTCCCCAAGTGGGGACAGACAGAGTACAGCAGCAGCCAACCAATGGGGTGATTGATTACTCGCGTCTCGGCGCATCACTCCGTCTTCCATCCCCTGCGTACCAGCACCCGCGCGTAGCTCACACCGTAGTCATGATCTCGTCCAGCTCTGGCTTTCACGTCAGCTGAGGTGTTGTGCTAGCATCCGTCGTTCGCTGTCTCTCTTTACAATCGTCGCCGACCATCCTCTTCATCTTGGCTTCATCTCCATCGCATCGCATGTCCAAATCATCGCGTCCCAAACGACGACGCATTTTTCTTTATATCACCGTCAAGCCGCCGTCAACACGCGGCGGGCAGATCACTACCGTCCCATCACCGCATTTCCACGCATTTTCCCCATCCATGTAATAGACATCACATATATGATAACTTGCTGTGATGAGAGGAGGTATAGGAACGTCTGCAACAACTCACACGTGAAATCTACAAATGTTCGCCACCCGAATGCCCAAGCTACAAGATGATACAAAGATATCACAGATGAGATGGGATCAATCACAAACCCGGTGTTCATTGATATATCTCACGAAACCATCCTTATCGATATATTTACTCCTACTCATTGCTCCTCGTCCTGTCCTGTGCAGTCTCTCTCAACGTCGCTTCCTTCTCTAGCTTGACATCGTAACGGGGTCATCTGGAAGATGTTGAAGCCAAATCAGAAGTGGAATCGCATTTGACGAAGATGAGATTATATACACCTCAAGCTTGCCATAGTCTATAAAGACTGGCTTGTGCCAATATAAAAACCCGCACTTCCTGTAGAAAGGCAAACTCTCTATATCAAACAGCAGGATGACAGCCACTCAGTCATTATTAAAAGCCAGAACTAGAGGGTCCTATTTGCCTCAAGTTGCATCTAAATGCACTGAGAAGCCGAATTCCCCACCACGTTTCACTCCCCACGTCATGAGCTCACGACCAAGCCTGAGATGCTGATAAGCAGGATCAACAGCCAGGTACTTGCATTCCGGTCAAGAAAATGATTCTCTGTCAGTGAAAGGACCTGTTCAATTACCCGAGAGGTACTCACACAGCGCACCCTCAGGTTACTAGTCGCCGAATGACAATCAATCTGTCGATGTCCTGCTTGATTGCCTTTCGCAAGGTGATGATAGAGTGGACCGAGGGCATGATGTATGATTAACAGGAGATGTAAAGAGAGGTGAGTAGTATGTGGTGATGACGGGGAGTGAAGTGCGGATCTTCAAGCTCGTTACGTTCATAACAAGGGGGACGGGGTCTCGTTCGCTGCTACAAGGGACTCTACTGAGTTTGATATACTCACAATGGAGGCTGAGGCGACATCTCGGGCTGGACGCCACGCCCGAGGTTCTGCTGAACATCGGTGTCGGGTGTAGGAACTGGTGTAGGAATTAATGTAGGAACTCCCTTACATAGGAGAACGATAGACTCTAATTGCAAATGAACAAAATGGCCGTGGTATATACTTAGGCCAGCTTCATGGTAATTTGTCATCGGTCATGCATTATATCAACTATCTTGCGATTGAGTTCCGGATCCAGGTTCATTCAAGCCCCTCGACCACACTTCGGAACTCATCCCTTCGCAACTGCTACGTCTGTGCACTTGAAATCAAGCAATGCTTCATTGGCGAGATTTGCGCACAAGTACTTTGGAGTACCACCATCCATGGGAGTGAGATGCGTGCCCATGGCCGTGATGTTCGTGCACGGCGCGCTGCATTCGAGTGTGGCCACAGTATCGTTCGCAACCTTGCCAGAAGCGGTCCCGGTGACATTGATGTAATGGACGTCAGAGATGGTGACTGCGAGGCATGCAGAGTAAGCTGACGTTCGCAAAGAGTATGGCAAAGAGAAGTGGTACTCACGAGTTGCTGGATGAGCAGCACACTGAGCAGCAGGCGTCGAGTAGCATGACGTCAGGTAGATGGGGTTGTCGACATCTAGGGAGAGCCGCACTGCGTCAGTCTCGTCTCATGGGCCAACTGCTGCAGGGATACTCACTATTGTTGACAAAGTCCTGGAACGTGATATTGTTGACATATCCACTACCACCACCAGAAACCGACTGAGTGTTGTTGGATCCACCAAAGATCTTGATACGGGCGCCGTTCTGGGCGTTGCTCATAGAGATGTTCCTGACGTAAACATTGGCAACGATGTCGGCTGTATCAAGGGTTGAGACGATCAGAGTCTAAATTATGTCACAGGGGAGAAGGCTGCTTACTCTCTCCGTAGTACTGGCCCAGGGATCCGACCGAAATACCATGCGAACCGCTGATTGTCCCTTCCAATGTCAGCTCGAGAATAGCCCTCGGGTGATCATAACGGTACTCACTTGCAGACCAAGTTCGTGACCTCGATATAGGTTGAATTCGGCTTGAAAGAGACGCTGAGGCGAGTCAAGGTCAGCCAACCTGCTTTTTCCCTTTAGCTCCCAGCCAAGCACCCACCAATCATCATCATTATTAATGTTGGAGTTTTTGATAGTGACATGGCTACTCCTGTAGATATCCCATCCATCCGAGTTGGCACTTGGAGCTGAAGCATTAAAGCTAAGACTTCTGATCACGATATTGTCGTATACAACATCTGTAGACTGGTACACGAATTGATGCCAGAATGGAGAGTTGGTTATACTGATATCCTGGACCACGATGTTAGAGGCATTGCCAACCGTCAAGGGGATGGGGCGAGCGAAGGTGCGAGAGGAACCCCCTGCCACGCCGGCGTTGGGGTTAGCGGCGAAATAGTTCCACCAGACTGTGGGTAAGGGGGTGGCAAGAGGTCAGTAGAAATCCAGGCTCCATGCGCCGTAGGACATCACAACTAACCTTGACCGCTCGCATCGATTCGGCCACCACCGTGGAGGGTGACTCCAGAGCCGGAGAAGAACCAGTAGGTAGTGGCGTTTTGCTGTTCATACACGCTAATGTCAGTAGCAGGAAGGATAGCCCCCTCCCAGTAGTACACTCACATATGTCAAGTAAATTGAATTAGGAGACCAGTAAGAGATGTCCGGGCTATCACAGCAATTGTTTTCTTGTCAACCCTGACACAGAACCAGAAGGGGGTTTCCACTCACGTGTACTGTATCACACCACTTAACCTGACTTCCACGTTTGTCAAGTTCGTATCAAGCACGGTGCCAACAGTGTAGAATCCGGGAAGGTTGATCAGAGCCTCCGAGGAGCAAAGTTGCATGGCGTAGGCAATGTTTGGTCCGTCATCGGCCCCGTTGTTTAGAGGCTTTCACGTGAATATAATCAGCTTGTGAGGAACCGCAGTCATATCGAACACCGCGTTTGCTCACCTTGACGGTACATACGCTGCCCTGAACAGTGACATACGGATTGGTGGAAGTCCACCTCTCCTTTTCCATATTCTTTTTGCTGAGTCGACCCAAAGATCTCTCGGCGTGGATGTAGCCTGTGGCAGCTGAGACGATGTCTGCAGCTGCCAGGAGGGCAGGAAGAAGTGCGAAGTAGCGCATGTGGGATTATGATGTAGGAAAGGGCACTGCTGTGGATTCACCCTAATAAAGTGTGTCTCTGCAAGAGCGCTCTTATACTCCTCGGGTATGTGGGTGCCTTACCTCCACACCAGATGATCCTGCTAGCAGCGATGTGGAGACCCCGGCCCGCTGGACCCCGTTCATACTTCATGGAGGTGCAGGTGATCACCCGGCCGATGGGAATCACGGGAATCACAAGTTGGAGCGACATATGAAGAGGCGACAAGGGAGAGGCAAGTTCCTGGTCACAACTCGGTCTACTCCGCAATTCGATTCTAGCAATAGAACGAGCAATAGGATCTGGCTTCAATGGAATCTGACGACGGTCCGGCAGCAACTATCAGACCGGACAATCCGGGGCGGGACGACCAGGAACAACACAATCCCACGTGCCACTCGCCACCAACTGCGGTCCTTCCTAATCGTCGTCGTTTGACAAATTCGAATGGCCATCTGTCCGGCGAATGGAAGAGAGGAATTTTCCCGTTTCCCTCTTCTGCCTCCATGGCTTTCAAGGGTTGCTGCCGAGGGAAAGCGCTCGCAGACTGAAGCCCGCAGCAAGGCTTATCATATGACGGATATTCTCCTTCTCAGATGTGCCTGCGTATGGATATGGGAGGATTGGCACTGTTTCCTTCCCATATTCTCCCTATAGAGCAACCTTTGACGCCTGGAACAGAGATACGAACAACGCCGCGGGGAATGAATTGTACAGGTAACATATTGACACAAGAGCGTGATGTTTGGGACAAAAACCCATCATTCGGTGACTAGACTTGGTCCTGCCCTTCTTCGTTAGCTATTCGTTTGCAACGACAGTAAAATTCGTTTCTGCAACCCTGCGACGCCTAATGCGGCGGACATGCGATCCAAAAGTCGATTTGGACGACACCGGCGCCCGTGACGGGCTCAGATAAATGACACAGCCTCGAACTACAGCTCTGTCTCGATGAAGACAGGCTGTACAACAGGTAAGGCAGGGTTTACTTTACAGCATCGCGTTATCATCCGATCAACCACGCTGACATCCAGCCTCGCAGTATCTTAGAAATGACCGGAGCCGGTGAGCTTCAGTCGCTAGATTACTATCTGAGACTCGGTAATGGGCTGAACATTGCGTAACATATGGGTACATGGTCAGATAGCCAGATGATCCTTGTGCTCCAAGGGTGAAATGGCATCCCCATCTCCGTGTAAAGTGGAGATCGATAAGGATTGTGTTGTAGAATTTTCATCGTTTTGGCTCAAAAGGGTGCTTACAAGCTGTCACCCTGAAATTAAAGGCTAGCCGCCACCTGCCTTGGTTTCGGCGGCGTCCGTCCTCGTATCTAGGACAGCGGGACGATAATTTGGCTCCTCGCGTGGAATTTAGATGAACATCACATTAGGCAACCAACCATTCAACTGATTGGACGAAGATGGTTGAAGATAGGCGAAGGCAAAAAAAAAGTTCTGGTCGGCCCCGTCGGCTGTGATATGGGCCCCAACAAACAGCGCTATAAGATGGGTCCACCCCTCTATCTTGGTCGTGCGACTTGGCAGACTCAAACGCCCTCGTCCCATAATCTAAAATATCTCATAATATGAAGTTGTCCTTATTCTCCCTCGCTACTCTTGCTCTCACAACTCTCAGCCCTGCTGTCAACGCTGCTCCTGCCGCTACTAATGAAGTGGTTGAAAAGCGATGGCCAGGCAAGATCGAGCCCAAGGTGTTCCTGATCAGGTGAGTCGGTAGGTCTACAAGCTCATTTTACTCAAGCTGATCTGTACGGGACTACCTCAGCATGTTCACCCCTGAGAACGTCTGGACTTCCAACCTCAACCTTACTCACCAAATCCCCATCATTGGCGCTTCTCCAATTTATCCCAATGTCACCTGCAACGCAAAAGGAGAGATCTGTCACGTAAGACTTCCCTTTTCACAATCCCTTGGTTATCGACCTCTATCGGCAGGCTGACCTTGATCGTGTTACTCCAGATCACAACGGGTGAATCCGAGATTAACGCTGCTGCCACTATCACGGCTCTCATGCTCGCTCCTCAATTCTACTTTGGCAAGACCTACTTCGTAAATGCGAGCGCTTGAATGTGTCATGACAAGATTGCTCACTGCCCTCCGCCTCTTCCGCTTTTCAGATGGTCGCTGGTATCGCTGGAATGAACCCTTACTTGTGAGTCTTGAGATCAGACGACCGAAAAAAGGTCTTTTTTTTTTTTTTTTGTTTCGCTCAACTCCCCCCGTCCCCGTTCACAGCGGTACCCTCGGCACTGTCTCCTTTGCCCGATTCGCCGTGCAAGTTGCTCTTGCATACGAGATTGACCCTCGTCAGCTCCCTTCGAACTGGACCACTGGTTACTGGCTTTACGTGAGGAGTCTTGACCTCGAATCGTTCATAGAACAGAAGGCTGATATAACATCGATGGGTTCTGGATTTCAGGGTACGGCTGCACCAGGTTTGGCTGCTACCGAGATCTACGGTACCGAAGTGTTTGAGCTCAACACCAACCTACTAGCTCGAGTCATGAACATCACTTCTGGTCTTAGCCTTAACGATAGTTCCGAAGCTATTGCCTACAGGGCCAACTACGATTACGCTCCTGCCAACCTTCCACCCACTGTACGTCAGACGCGAGCCCTGCGGGGGGGGGGGGGGGATGAACGTGTTTGATGACTGAACGCTGGACCTCCTCCTGACAGGTTGTTCAATGTGACGTCGCTACCTCCGATGTTTACTTTGCTGGTTCTTTGCTTGCCGAAGCTTTCGGTAACATTACCAAAGAGTTCACCAACGGAGAGGTACGTCTGATATTCGTCCCCCCACCTCGTCCGCGATAGCCCGATCCTAACGCAAGCCTTTACAAAACAGGGCAACTACTGCTCTACCGCTCAAGAAGACAATGCCACTCTTGAAGCTATGATCAGAGCCGCCAAAGCCGGTCTTATGGATTTCTCTCGAATTGTCGTCATGCGAACTGCTAGTGATATCGATCGAGCTCCTCCCAACCAGTCAGCGTGAGTGTCTCGCTATCCTCGCCAAATTGATTTATTCGCAGCAAAACACTGAAAAAGTGGTGATCCCAACTCTAGCCTCGAAGCCTTCCAAGCCGCTCAAGGCGGATTTGAGCCTTCCATCGCCAATATCTACATCGCTGGTCTTCCAGTTGTCAATGACATTATCGACAACTGGCATACTACTTACTACCATGGTATCGCTCCTCAGGCAAACTTTACCTACGGGGCTGATAACTTGCACTCGTTGACGACGACTAAGAGGTCGATCAGCAGGAAGAGGGGTTTGATGAGACGAGGACCTGAGTGAGAGGACGACGAGGGATTTGTGGGAAAGAGGATGAGATAAGTGATGGGGATGGAGTTAGAGCACGATTTTTTTTTTCATAATAGGACATTTCTCTTTGGGTCATGTTTTTTCTCCATAGTATATAGTGAAGGGGAATCTCGAAACAGAAGCCTAATATGCATGATGTGGTCACAGTAATCGACCACACAGGCAACTCGAGCGTTCCACATCTCATCCTCTGACCCATTAGGACGATCATACCAGCGGTCGGTGAATCGCCACCCGCCACCACCCGCCACGCCACCCGCCACGTCATCATTCAGTCGATTCACACGATGGCCCTCCCCGCCCCGCCGCCCAACACAGCGCCAAGCCCCCGCCGGACCCTCACTGCCCAGCCCAGCTAAGCTCCGCTCCCATTCATTCGACTGCAGCTCATCGCCATCGCCATCGCCATCGCCATCGTCATCTCCCTCATCCACCTCTCTGTCATCCTCATCCATCGTCAACGTCGTCGGAGAGTACCATACCTCAGAAGCAGCCAGCGTAGCACCGTCCAACTCGCACATCTCATCACTCCTCTTACCTTCTCTCCATCAGTCATCAAACGCCGAGCCGAGAGGATCATCAATCCTACTTCCTACTCAAGTACTTACTCATCATGGAGAATCCAGATCCCAGATCCAAGAACTTTAAGCAAGATTTCCCAGGATGGGTAGAACAGTAAGTCTTTACGTTTCTCGAGATATTCCACCGAACGAACGAATTGGGAAGGTGGGATATGAAGATGATATTGATCGGATTGCCATCGATGAATCGGTCCCATCATACAGGTACAACGATGAATACAAGACTTGGTTCTACGTCAATACTGCCAGTGGGAAATCACAATGGACTCAGTAAGTACCGCCTTGATGTCTCGAGATACGGCGAAGGGTTTCGTTCTAACGAATGACATTTGAATGGCGTGGTATCAGTCCAGCTGAAGACGTTGCCAAGCCAGCTTATCAACCTCCCTCGGGACCTCCTCCGACTTCAGGAACACCTACAAACGAAAAAGTTAGTCTATCTTCTTCCAACCCCGTGAACGATCATATCTTTCCAACCACCTTTTTTCATTCTCGTCTAATCTTCCGCATAGGCATCTTACTCACCGCAAGGGATTCAACAACCTAATCGTGATCAAAACTCCTCTCCTTACCAATCATCACCTCAACCTTCATATCAACAACAACAATCCTATCAATCCCAACCTCAACAACAACAGCCGCAGAAAGAGAAAGGTCTAGGTGGACTTTTCAGTAAGCTAACTGGAAAGAAACCTAGTGGGATGGGAGGTGAGTCTTTCTTTTCGTTTGATATCCCACATGTCGAGTCGGAATGAGACTAATGTGCTCTGTTGGGGCTCATTCGTCATGATAGGAGGTGGATACCAGCAACAGGGTTATCCTCAACAGAGTTACCAACAGGGATACCCACAACAAGGATATCAACAACAAGGATACGGAGGGTATCCACAACAAGGTGGTAAGTTAAAGCCCCCCCCCCCCCACCCCCGCCTCTTGAACCTATTTTCAACGAAACCGCAACTGACATTCAACCCTTAGGGTATTATCCCCAAGGTCAACAATCAATGTACGCACAGCAGCCTCCTCGTAGACAAGGAATGGGAGCTGGTGGAGCTGCTGCTTTAGGAGTAGGTGGTGGATTGCTTGGGTAAGTTGGAAGTGACATTCCGGTAATGTGGTCGTAGTAGCACGAGTATGCTGATGCTCGGTTGTGAATATCATATCCAGTGGTTTACTTATCGGTGATATGATCGGCGTAAGTCCACCCATCTCTCCGTTTGACAAGTGTCCATGCTGAATTTTCCCACCCCGACACTCAGGACATGGGGCAAAACCAGAGTTACGACCAAGGGTATGATAATGGATACGACAATGGATACGACAATGGCGGTGGTGGTGATATGGGAGGTGGAGACATGGGAGGCGGTGATTTCTAGAGATGTCACAAGGTCCACATCATCTCCGCTGCTGTTGAAACGTCCGTTGCTTACTGATTTTCTTGCATGTGCGATTGATGATAAAGGTCGTTGTGATCTCTTCTTTTAGACTTGTATTTGTGATATCGACTGTATGTATATAGAGGAAGGAAAACACGATATTGCTCACTCATCAGTGTCGAATTGGTAGACTGGATGGTGGGATAGCCCGTGCTTGGGCAGTCATGTGGGTCTGTCTCATCCTATATCCGGAATTGATCTTATTACAGAAGCATACTCTACACAACTCTCTCAGTGTCCGACCCCGATATGTCCCAGAAGAAGCTCGCGGAAATCTCCCGTCTCGTACCCCGCTCCGCTTTTGCGGTCTTCAACGTACGAAATAATTTCCTCAGCTAAATGCTTGGGCGAGAAGCCAAAGTATTTGAAAAGCTCCTCTTGTGGGGCTGAATGACCAAAAGTCTGCACTGATAGACTGGCATGAGCATATTTGGCCCAGCCGTATGATGACCAGGCTTCGATCGCGATGATAATTGAAGAAGGAGGGACCACGGACTTGCGATACTCGCGCGACTGAGCATCAAAGTGACTTTGTGATGGCATGGATACTACCCTTACTGTCATGTCATGGAGAAGCTTCGCTGTTTCGATGGCTCTTGCAACCTCGGCGCCGGTCGCGATGAGCACGAGATCTGGGTTGGCAATCTCGCCACCGACCACAGCATAAGCTCCGAGCTTGACTTTTTCTCGAGATGATCCTTCCAGGAGTGGCACGGGTTGACGACTCAGCGCGAAGATGCTGGGAGTGTTCGCCTCTTCTTCGCTGAGGGCAAGTATCCAGGCGCCCATGCACTCTTCTGCATCGGCAGGTCGGATGAGGTTGAAGTTGGGAAGGGCACGATAGAATGCCGCCAACGCCACTGGCTGATGGGTGGGTCCATCCTCTCCGATACCGATAGAGTCGTGAGTAGCTGGTAACAAGTGAGGGGTATCAGAAGGGGTAGGAGGACATGCAAGACTGGCGACACTCACCAATACCAATGAATCGCAGTCCCATCAACGCAGCCATTCGAGCTGCCGGCGCAGCGTATAACCAGAACATGAAGAAGGTTGACATGATGCTGTAAGAAAGGCGCACGATGAGACTATCAGCCACGGATTTGAAGCTTTGGCGAGGATACCCACGGTATGAACATCCCCTTCTGATACGCTGCCAATCCATTCCCAATGCCAACCATTGCAAACTCCCGGATTCCAAATCGGATTTGCCTGCCGCTGTAGTCACCCAGCCCAGAGGACGGCTGGATTTCAGAAGAATCTGGTTACCCCCTCATTCGCCACGGCTCCACCTTCAATCATGCACTCACTTTTTGGAATTCTACCTGCCCTTCAGAGTTCACAAACGTCGATTCCAGCAAGTCCGCACTTCCAGCGATGAAGGCATTACATCCAGGTACCAGGGTTTGAACTGCGATTCCACTTGATTTCCTTGTTGGTTGGGCAGTGGTAGGGAGTTTATCTTTAGTTGGAAGTTTGGATGTGAGGCCATCCAGTTTTCCGTTCATCCGGGATCGAAGTTCCCTTTCCTCTTCAGGGTATGCCGTCTTGTACCTGATCATCATATCGTCCCATTCCTTTTCCAAGCCTTTTCCCTTATCCACGCAGCTGGAAAAGTATTCATACACCCTTTTAGGTATATGAAAGTGTTTACTATGATCGAATCCAAGTTGAGACTTGACATACGCCACTTCCTCCTCACCAAGCGGCTGGCCATGGGCAGGCCCCGTGTTTGCCTTGCGTGATGAGAATCCGATGACGGTCCGGATGTTGATAAAGATTGGTTTACCAGTGATGGTAGTCGCCTGTTCTAGTGCTTTGGAGATGGCCATGACCTAATGAAGCTCTTGTCCATCAGCTTCCCCATCGCCACAAAAATAAGAGAACAGCAGCGCTCACATTGTTCGTTCCATCAAACACATCGATCACATGCCACCCCGTAGCCCTTAATTTGGCAGAGGTATCATCTGTGAAGCAATTATCGATGGATCCGTCCACAGTGACACTGTTGTTGTCGTATATCAAGACGAGGTTGTCGAGTCCGAGATGTCCTGCAACCGAGATGGCTATGTGTAATCGAATCCATCAGCTCTTAGCTTGAAACAGAATTCAACCCACACTCACACTCTTGTCCAACCCCCTCTTGTAAACAACCATCCCCCGTAAAACACCATATCCTCCTCCCGATCACCTCATAGCCGTCCTTGTTGTAAGTCGCTCCAAGTTGTTTAGCCGCAATAGCCATACCGACTGCATTGGAGATACCCTGTCCTAGGGGCCCCGTAGTAATCTCGATTCCAGGATACTCTATCTCCGGATGTCCTGCGGTCATACTGCCACTGGTCGCTTTGGAATGGTACAACTGAAGCTGTTCCATTGTCCATTGCGGATAACCAGAAAGATGGAGAAAAATGTATTGGAGAAGGCATGCATGACCTGCGGATAGGATGAATCCTGCGAAAGGTGCAGATCGATCAGTCTATTGGAGAAGTATGAGGCAAGATTGACCTACGATCGCGACCGAACCAAGATGGATTGAGAGGATTGTAGCGCATGTGGAACTTCCATAAGGCGAGGGCTATTCCGGCTGCTCCCATGACTGTCCCTGGATGGCCTCCCTTGAACTGGGACGTACTCTGGGATTAGTTGCCGGTGGAAAAACAGCGTTTCAAGCAGGCAGGAGAACGGAGACTCACTTGTTGGCAGAGGTCCGCGGCGAGGCATCGGACGGTGTTAAGAACAAGTTGAATGTCTTCGCTCTGCTGTTGAATCCAATTGTGTCAGCGTGGCAAAGTGGATTTCAGGGATATGAGGATGTTGCGTAGTGATGACTCACGTTACTTTGCGAAGGCTTCAATTTCATGGCCTTGGTCAATCCGATGTCTGAAATGACTTTGTCTTGCGCGTCTGTAGCAACTGGTGGCGACATGTCGAGCAGAGTGAAGCGGTGAGTACAGGGGTGATGAAACAGGGGGTGATGAGCAGGGATGATAGACAGAGATGACAGTAATGAACGGCTGCTCGCTGAAACCAGCCGCCTGAGCCAACTATGTACTATGCTACGAAGGATTTCGCCGCATTCAACGACCAACCAAAACCGGGTTCATGGCGGGAATGTGACGGATATGCAGTGGGCTGTTTAGATTTCGGGGTCCCCGGATTCCCGACCAAGTAGAGATTCGCGTAGAAATGCTCATTCATCTCAACGTCATCTACAATCTTCTTCATCATCATCATCTTCATCATCATCATGCCTTCAGGTAAACACCTTCTCAACACTCCTCAGTCGCTCGTACTTGAGTCTCTGAGAGGCCTTTGTGCCGTCAATCCTCAACTTGGAATCGATGAGTCCAAACGAGGTCAGCAGTGGTCCCTGCGCTCCATGCTTTGTTCCGCCCGCATCCGTCCTCACACTCTTCTCTTACAGTCATCTTCAATACCTCAACATCCGCCTCTCCCTCCCATGTCTCCCTGATCTCCGGCGGAGGTTCCGGCCACGAACCATCCCACGCTGGGTTCGTCGGTTCCGGTCTTCTCGACGCTTCGATCTGTGGGAACGTATTCGCGAGTCCCAACGTCAAGCAGATTAGAAGAGGGATTGAGCTTGTGAATGGAGAAAGAGGAACGTTGATTGTAGTCATGTGAGTGGTGAAGGGTTGAGAATTCGTGCGCTACCTGACTAACGTCACTGGTTCCGCAGGAACTACTCTGGAGACGCCCTTCACTTTGGTTTAGCGTCCGAACAGCATCGCGCTTCTGGTGCAAAGGGAGGAGACGTCCGCGTACTCCTTGTCGGCGACGATGTTTCTGTTGGCCGTGAGCAGGGAGGTTTCGTTGGACGACGGTGTGTTGATGGATGTTGTCTATGTTTTGGGGTTGCCTAACCTACAAAACTGATTTGACAGCGGTCTAGCGGGTACTATCCTAGTCTACAAATTAGCAGCGGGTCTTTCCCATCGAGACGCATCATTGGATGAAGTTGAGACGTTAGCTAAATGGGCTTGCGATAGGATCGGTACTTTTGGAATCGGATTGGAGCATTGTCATGTGAGTATGCTGAATGAAAGTAGACAAGGAGTAGCCTGTACTCATCTTCGAGAGGTTTATAGGTCCCGGGAACGGAAAAGGGAGAATCACATCTCGCTTACGACGAATATGAGCTCGTGAGTGTTGTCCGTCTCTCGATTGTGACCTATTGACGTTGATAAACATTCCTAGGGAATGGGTATTCATAACGAGCCCGGAACCTCGAAGCAGAAGATGACAGATGTTTCATCTATTGTCGAGAAGCTCCTCTCGACTATTACCGACACGACCGACACGGACAGAGCCTTTGTTCCTTTCAAAGGTGTGTCTCTTAAATCTGCCTGACAGCACCCACCGAAAGCTCATGTGGGCGACCAAAATGAGCAGGAGACGGGAAAGACGAGGTCATCCTTCTCGTCAACAACCTAGGCGGAGTATCTGAGCTTGAACTTGGTGCGGCCGGGAACGAAGCCATGAAGTGGTTGCGAAACAAAGGGATCGTTGTCAAGAGATTCTTGAGTGGCACCTACATGGTTCGGTTGTCTAATTTTCGAATATAAACCTAAACCTGATGTGATCTGGGCTCCCAACAGACCTCACTCGATATGCCAGGGTTCTCCTTGACACTACTTCTCCTCCCACGAGAAGGTGAAGCTTACTCACAAGCTCAGATCCTTGAGTACCTTGATGCACCGGCGGATGCTCCAGGTTGGAGGTGGTACGCAAAGAGTGTGCCAAAAGAGGTGAAGACGGCCGAGCACGAAGTCGAGAAGGCAGTCGAGGAAACAGCTATCATGTCTCGTAAGTGCTGATCATATGACCACGAGAGGGATCGCAGGTCAAAGGTTGATGAGGTGATACTCGCAGCCACTTCTCAAGAAGCGTTCATTGACGCACTCGAGCGGGCTTGTCGTTGTCTAATCGACGCGGAACCAGAGATCACAAGGCAGGATGTGATCGCTGGTGATGGAGATGCTGGGTTGACACTCAAGGCTGGGGCAGAAGGTATAGATGCCCCGTTCCGTTGAAAAGTGCAGTACTGTCACTTATCGTATGATACTTCTCAGGCGTTCTCGAGGCCATCAAAAACAACAGAATCAAGGGTAGCAATGTTGTTGCAGATATCAACGCTATTGCTGAGGTCTGCGAGGATCGTATGGGTGGAACGTCCGGATCGCTCTACTCCATCTTCATTTCCGGACTCGCGAAGAGCCTGAGACAGCAAGCTGACGAGGGGGAGAAGACGGCTCATGCTTCAGTCTGGGTGAAAGGGGCAGAGGAGGCATTGACTACCCTTTATCGATGTGAGTGCAATTTCGCTTGGCTACTGAGAGAGAAAATGGCGTCTGACCAGCCTTACAGATACCCGCGCCCGGCCGCCTTCGAGGACCCTCGTTGACCCCCTCCAGGCATTCGTGGCCGCCCTTGGTCCCAAGGGTCTTCATGCTGCTGCCGAAGACGCCCACAAGGTAGCAGATTCCACTAAGACAATGGTCGCTAAGGCTGGACGAGGAAGCTATGTCAATCAGGACGACCTCAAGAAAGCTAATATTCCAGATCCTGGTGCATGGGGCATTTGGAGACTGGTGGATGGTTTGCGTAGCGGTTTGTAAACAAGCAGCGGGGATAGCAATTTTGTTACGGATTCTCTTGTAGTCTGCATCTCTCTAGAAGAGCTACATCGTTCTTACGGTAAACCGAAGAACAGTTGGTCCATCTCTGCATCGAACAATCCATCAGCTCCCCAGAGCATTGGCAGGCCTAGCAAAGAATGGATCAGGCGACGGCGTTGCAATTTTTTTTACGTCTGACGCACCGTTCGGATCAAGTGCATCGTCAGGCAACGTCATCAAAAGGTTCTCCCGCAGCTTGGATAGGTCCTCCTCCTCTTGTTGCCTCTCCCCGTTTGTAATAATGCGCTAAAGGTAACATCCACAAGTCAGCATGTCATTCACGCCTTACTCCCCGTGCGAATTCACCATTTCGGTCTCTGACAAGATCGTGTCGGTGACCCCGCCCTTAGTTGCCATATCCTGCAACGACAGTCCTGATGATCTTTTAGCCAATGCAGCGGCAATCCACCCAACGCCGCTCCAAATCTCGCTCTGCCTACGCAAGAGCTTGGCACAATACTGAAAGCGCTCCAGTGCTTTCGAGGAATTGCCACTAAAGGACTTTGCGAGGAGCTTGGAGCTAGTGTGCGGCGTTGCTGTGGAGTCCGCCGCCCAAGCTAGTGCGGCAGTGTAGAATGTTTGGTTCAGGAAACAATTGTTCAACAGGATTGACAGGTTGTTTTTCTGCGAGGTATGTTCTGGTTAGACTACGTCACATGGAGGAGAAAGGCTGCGACCGCCACTCACCGCTACCTGCTCTGCTATGTTCTGAATTTCCTCCGCGGAGGACCTCTGTATCTGTTTGGCATCCTGGAGCGAAATATTTGCAGCTGCTGCGCTGACCTGTACCAGTGGTTCTCTATACAGAATAGCGATCATGCATTGGTACTGTGACATGTTGTCACCCGGACCGTCAGCTCAATCCTACAGGCACTCCACGAGCCTAGCTCACCCAAAGATGAATGTGGATGTACATATCACCGTCGTGGGCTCCAACATGCTCGTCAAGACTGCGAACCAAGTCGGGTGATTGTCAGAGCGATTCTGGTACCGACTAGACCGCACCTACTTCTGCTCATTCCAAATGAGTACTTCGGGAAGTGACTCATATGCCTGAACGATAGCGTTCTCCAAATCGGCAAGAGCATCGAGCTCAGACTGGTTCGTCGATGAAGAGTGCTGCATGCGAGGCTGGATGTCTGCTGTCCCCAGATTCTTTGACTTTGAAGACCATGTCGTTGCCTGAGCCGATGCCTCGCTTAATGTCGGTCTAGGTTCTGGACTCGGCGCTCGGGTAGGCATCGCTGACCCAGTCGTCATCCCACTTGGCCAAAACTTGGGACCGTTCACGATGTCCGCAATCTTGCCATACAGGCGGACCATCTTGACTGCCCACGCGAATGCCAATGTGCAGCCAGCTGAGTCTTTGATTCGCGCGTACATGGCAGGTATGGGTCCGGTGGTAGGCAGACCAAGCTCCGTGTGGAAATCTGTGAGAGGCTCGTTGACATCGATTTGGCTGTCAGGTAGAGTGGTTGGCCGTCCTGTCCCAATGGAGAGGATACGATCGAGCATGTAGATACTGCTCGCAAAACGGACTTTGTCAGGAATCCTTCACGACAGCGAGTGAGAAATCGCCATGCTCACCTCCAAAATAATAACCGATCCGCCTTCCGAATGCTCCTACTTCCCATCCGCCTTCCTAATCCGAGATCGACCGCCATCCTCATTGCCATGCCACTATACATCCACAACTCACTCTCGCTGTTCATCCCGAAGGCGTAATAGCTTAAGAAAAGCAGAGCTGCAGCGGTATCTGCAGATGGAAGACCCATCAGAGGGATGAGAAGCTGTTTGGCGTTGTCTGCGAAGGGGACGCCTCTGCAGAAAGGGAGTGGGTTCAGCCCGATGATCTCAGGGTGGTCGCTAAATCTGTAGTAATGTCGACTTCAGCTCTGCTTCACGAGATATCAATGCCAGGTAGCTTACCGAGCACTTAATGCACACATCGCGTTCACCATGAAAACTGTCCCCAACTCCGGTCTTCCAAGCAGCCCTCCTTCAAGGCTGTACCGGTTTGCAAACGGGAAGATACTCTGGAAATGTTCAAAGAATCCCGAGATCAGGCTCGCACGGACGTCTGAGCGGGGCAGACGGGTCGAGCGGTCGACCAAAGGGTGAGATTGATGCGGCGTGTTGTCGGAGAGAGAGTATGATGGGGAGGGACCGTAGGAGGATGAGCTGGGGGGCGGGTCGCTTCGAATGGACAATCGTACTCTGTAGTGGAGCAAGCTGCTTCAGCATAGGCAGAGAGAGATCGAACCAATGTTTCATATTTACCTTCCAAGCCCGGGTTGGATCGCTGTGATCCCGTACGGCCTCAGATATTCATACGAGACCTTAGCAATATCAAGCGGCTGATGTGCGTCTGAGAGTCCCAGATGGGGCACCCCATGATAGCTCGATGGTCCGCTTTCTTGGTACTGCTTCGCGTTCGAATCGAATGAAACGGACTGAGAAGTCGCATTGAGAGCGAGCAGGCTGCAAGCACCTATCAGGCGAAATTGTCCTCAGGATGACCTTGCATAACTTACCGTTGAGCACCGTCGAAATCAATAGGATCTAGATGTGTCCCGCTCCCCTCGTTGTGAATGTCGGTACTGCCATTTGTGCTCCAGAAGTGAGGCCCTGCCCAGCTCGACGACGATTGCCTCCTGCGAAGGTTGTCAAGCGGTCCATCCGGCATTTGACAGGCTTCTAACGTATCATTCCACCCTTGCTGTATCCCATCCACTGGACTGGTAGTGGATTTTGAAAGGCTTAGACCATTGTGGAGGTGGATGGGGTTGGATGTTAAGGTTGCGGTCTCCACGGTAGACAAAGGCGGTGTCTTGTCACCACGGACGGAGCTCGATCTGTCCAACTTGTTCTTATTATATGGCGATGGAAAGGGTCGCGCTACAGTGATGCGATGTAAGCAACTCCTGTTACCTTTGTCTAACAGAACTCACGTTCAAGCCCAGGCTCCCTCTTCCTTCTATCCCTCTCAGGCCAACCACAAACCCAGGCTGCGTCACAACACTGTGCACACGTCGGTTTGACACCGTCGCATGCTCGCTTGCGCTGGCGGCAAGGGTGACAGGCTATGGCAGTTCGCCTTTTTTTCTTCTCGGGTGCACCTGTTGGCTCGGATATTGGCTGCATGGGTTGGAGATGATGCGGATCAGTACAGGAGGAAGGAGGGATGTTGGATGGAAATGGTAGGAATCAATGAACTGATTCTGAGATGGGAGCTCCGGAATTGATGCGGTTGAGCGGCGAAACTTGATTTACAGCGGCGGTCGCCCTGGAGGTCTTCTTGAACATGCCGACCGTCGTAAACACCTTGGGACTGTTCTATCAGCAATCAATCTCCCTTTCCACCTAGTCATCATCAACAACTCACCAACAACATCCTGACCATGGCACCGATCGCCACAACTACCAATGAACTCGAGGCCTCCTTCTCCACGGAGTCCTGCGTCTGCTCACATATCTCTCATGGCAAAGCGATTCAGCATGGCCCTGTCGCCAAATCATTTTTGGAAGAACCCCTTGACCTACCTCTTCCATTAGGATTCATAGCTAAACCCAATCTCGCGGTTTTTGTGAACAAGGAACACGAATGCTATGTCCAGGAAATCCCATTTCCCAGAGCTAAGGCTGACGAGTGTATCGTTCATGTTAAATGCACCGGGTAAGGCAACTCCCCATTTTCAAGCACGAGCATTCACTGATTCCTTCCACACTTCAGACTATGCGGGAGTGAACTCCACTTCCTGCGAACCGGCGGGATCGGCGACTTCCGCATTACAAGCCCCCTAATCATGGGACACGAATCCTCTGGCGTTGTCTTATCCGTTGGACCACTCGTGAAGAATCTGACGATTGGAGATCGAGTCTCGATCGAACCCGGAGTCAGTTGCTCTGCATGTATGCAATGTGAGAGGGGCAAGTACAACCTGTGCAAAGAGGTCAAATTCTGTGGGACGCCACCGACGCATGGGACGTTGGCTAGGTATGTAGCTCACAAAGGATCGTTTTTACACAAGTGAGTCGCCGACCCTTGACTGCAAACGGGTTTCCACTAATTGTGGTAACGTACTTTGTAGGATCCCAGACACCATGTCATTTTCCCACGCGGCTCTTGTTGAACCCATTTCCGTCTCCTATTCGTCCCTCCTTCGTTCATCCCTCCAACTCGCCACCCCGACTCTGATCCTAGGTGCTGGACCTATCGGTCTCTCAGCGATCTCCCTTGCCCATGCCGCAGGTGCTTACCCCATCGTCGTGACTGACATTGCCGAACATCGTCTTGAGTGGGCGAGGAAATGCGGAGCGGATGAGGTCGTCAAGGTTGAGCTCGGGTGGAAGGGGGAGGAGGTGGCGAATGCTGTAAGGAAGATGTTCGAGAAGTGGGACATTAAACCGAGAGTTGCGCTGGAATGTACTGGAGCAGTGGACAGTGTGTTTGGTGCGGTCTATTGTGAGTGGGATTATTAGTCCTTCTGAACACAGAAGCGAGTGACTGACTGAAAGAGGTGCAACTAGCCCTGGAGGATGGGGGTGTTCTGATGCAGATCGGCAATGGGAAGAACGAGCAAATCGTCCCGTTCCAGTCTCTAGCGATGCGAGAGGTACGCCTTGCTACTTTCAAGTCTCTCGCCTCTCTTGATCGCGCGGTATCTCACTCTGCTTCCAACCCTTGCAGATCGATCTCCGTTTCAACTTCCGCTACACCTCCACTTGGCCAGTGATCATCCGTATGCTCTCCGCTCATCGTTTGCCAGGTATAGAGGAGACAGTCACGCATACGTTCAAACTGGAGGATTCAACTGAAGCTTTCAGAGTGGCAGGTGACCCGGCGCAGAGGAGCGTCAAGGTACAGATTGTAGATGAGGAATTGTAGTAGTACCCGAATTGGAGGGGCGGGATTGCTTATGACATTTCCGATGTTTCGCCGCACCGAGAAGGGATTAGGTGCACCCGGTGTTGCCGCTGTGAATATATAGCTAGCAGGATTACATATCCGTAGATCCCCCTTGCAGCTTCATCACGAACCACTTCCTCATCGACCACCACATCACCATGTCTCTCGGCCGCATCATTACCCTTAACAATGGCGTCAAAGTAAGCTCTGACCCGAGGTAGAGATGCAAATCAACCTCGCTAACCATCACTCAATCAGATGCCTCAAATCGGTCTAGGAACTTGGCAATCAGCTCCTGGAGAAGTCGCCAAAGCAGTGGAACATGCGTTGAAAGTCGGATACCGACGTAAGCACACGTTCAGCTTGGGTGGGCCAGTGGATAGATACTCACCAGGATTACATGGGATTTGGGTCATTGCTATTAGATGTCGATGCCGCACTGATTTACGGCAACCAAGATGAAGTTGGCCAGGGTATCAAGGCTTCCAATGTACCTCGAGAGGAGATATTTGTCACTTCGAAGGTGAGGAATAGGCTTTCCGTCACATCCCATGGCACGTACGCTGATTCGATCTCATGAGGATTTCAGCTTTGGAACAACTCTCATCGCCCTGAGTTTGTGACCAAGGATCTCGAAATGACATTATCTCAACTCGACACTTCATACCTAGATCTGTACCTCATCGTAAGTCCTGCCAATGAATGCTCCTGTGCACCAGAGCACTCTAGCGCTCCAGCTGACTGAACACTCTATCAGCACTGGCCGGTCCCATTCGCTCCAGGACCCACGCTTGCTCCGACCACGAAGGACGGAAAGCAAACGATCATCGACACCGAAGCTCCAGGAGTCGTCGAAACTTGGAAAGCTTTGATTGAAGTGCTGAAGAGCGGGAAAGTCAAGGCTATTGGGGTGATTGATTTGTGCTGCTCTCCAATTCTACCCGATCGCAGGGCTAATCTGATGACGTTTACCATAGGTCTCAAACTTCCCAGTGAGACTCTTGAAGAAGATCATCGATGCAACCGGTGTAATCCCGGCAGTGAATCAGATTGAATGTCACCCAGGATTGCAGCAGACTGAATTGGAAGGTAAGCTCACAACCTAGTCACTTCGCACTAGGATTGGGGGCTTACCCATCGGTCCGTATATAGCCTTCTGCAAGGAGAAGGGTATCCACTTGACTGCTTACAGCCCGCTTGGAAAGTCAGTTCTCTTTCGCTGATGAATGATCCGCCGCAATCCGATTTCATGCTGAATCACTCCCACGCACACAGCAACATCACCGGTAAACCCCGCGTTATCGATGACCCAGCTGTCCATGCGATGGCCAAGAAGGAAAACAGAGAGCCCGCTCAAATCCTCATCGCTTGGGTCGCTCACAAGGGATACAGCGTGATCCCAAAGTCCGTTACACCGAGTAGGATCGAGTCCAACTTCAGTGAGCCTTGAGTGTCGTGTCATGAAAAGGAAAACGTATGTCTGATGGAAGTCTCACGGTATGCTGCAGACGATATCAAACTCACCGATGCAGAGTTCGAAGAAATTGCGGAAATCGGCAGGAAGAATCCCGTACGATATAATATCCCATACTGCTACTCCCCGATGTGGGACATCGATGTTTTCGATACCCCAGAGGAGGCTAAGGCAAGCAGGAAAGCGTGGTGAATGGGGTGTTGTTCGTGTAGACAGAACACATATACGAATATCTTTTGAACGAGAACACATTACAACAATACAGCCTCGAGTAATAACAACCAGTCCTTACCATCAGGCGAGTCGAAGGTAGTCTTTGCAGACGTGTCATTCACATTCACCGCCGCACCTGTCCCGATGACTTCCTTCGCGCCAATCCTGGGATCAATCCACCAGGCTCGATATCGGCCAACCTTCAACGCCTTCTCCACATTTACATCTACCACCCCACCATAAGGCAAATGAACCATTGCCCACTCTCCCTTGTCACTCCTCATCCCAGCGATCAACTTGTCACCTGCGGGTCGACGCATTTCATCTTCCGGAGCCACTTCGTGTCGCTCGGATAGGATGAATGAGGAGTCTGGGATCCGGTCGTATAATGAACCAGGAAGAGAGAGGATGATTTGACGAGCCGTGGACATTTGCAAAGCCCCAGGGAGGTCGAGTTCGAGATACCAGTTGGTGTAGGCGGTTGTCTAAGATGTGGCGTGAGTGTGTCCCTATGTTCAGTACATATGAAGCACGATAGGGCTACGGAGATAGCTTACGGGTTGAGCGATGGGCGGATGAGTTTTCGAGTCTTGGTCGTGGAATTGCCCTGGAACCGCGACCTTATGAGCCGAGGCCTGCGGGGTCGCTTGATCCTGCACCGACCAGTCTCACACTCACAGATTGAATTACAGCCATAAGTCAGCCCACAGGCCCCTGCGAAGAGCTGTTCAGAGATCTTTTAGCATCTACTTCCCCTTGTGTTTAGGGAGCTACCCACAGCTTGCCAAGCCCCCTTCCTAACATCGTCTGCCCCCCAAATTTCCATATGCCTTGTAAACCAATGATGTGTAGCCTCATAATGTGGCTCGAGATCTAAAACTGGTCTAGGTTGTCCGTCTGGTCGTAGATTGGAATACATACGGCGGATGGGTACGTAGGAAGACTTGGCTTGCCACATCTGGAGAGAGGATTGACCTGATTGGGCGGAGTCAGATGCGGGATTGGGAGCTCCTGGAGCAGGTCGACGAGGGTTTGAAGCGTCTTGATGACCGGTTTGACAAGCGTCCATGGACAGCCAGTCGGTATTTGGGAATTGAGAAGATCCTGTTGCGATAGGAGTATTAGGGAACCAAGGTTGAGCGGGATGATAGATGATAAAAGTTTTATAGGGTTCTTTTCCTGCGGTGGTGGTGAGAATCGGAGTTGTGATCGTGGAGATGGCTTGTCGTTCTCCGTCTTTCAACCCCCTGGCCATTGCCTCAGTAACATCCCCAAAATCTTTGACCTCAACCTTCCCTAGGTCCCCAATAGCAAAATCTTCGGCCCAAAATCGATTAGAATCACCTCCAAGAATGAATGGTAAGAACGGGTAGCGAGATCCTAGGAAATGACAATAGGTATAGGCGTTTTCAGGATTGAATAGTATGGGTTTCTTGTAGTAACCTAGAGTGGTCAGACGATTAAGTTTACCCTTGTCCCTCTCCTGTTCTCAATGTAGGAGGTAGTAAGCACTCACCACCGTTAACATACCTCCCCCAAGATGGCACCAGTCCAACTACAATCCCTAACGTAGAAGCAGTGTCGACCACATAATCTACGAATTCGAAATAGGCAGGATTGGGCCGGCTGAGATCGGGGTTGTAAGTTCCCGTTCCATCCTTCACTTCTGCTTGCGGAGAAATAGGATGGAATGGGAACGCTCCGAATCGATTGGGGAGATCTAGTCCGCTATGAAAAGGTCGAACCACATTCAATTCATTCGAACCCGTTGCCGATTCGAACTCGATCTCGAACTCACCCATGCTCTGCCAGAACGACCATCATACAAACTCCAAAGCCTTTCTCCTTTCTATTCCTCAAGTAGGCCGTGACCTGCTGTTTATCCAACCGATGGAAGGCCTCCCATGCAGTATCCGCCAACCAGAAGTATGGGAGCTGGGAGGCATAGCGAGTGAGGTGACGGCCCTTGGCGGAAGGTTGTAGGGCGAGGGAGTGGGAGAGAAGGAGGGAGGAGAGAGGACGGGGATGGAAGGACGAAGTGGGATGATTGGCCTGCATGTGATATTGTGGTTGGTGGTGAGGTATCGCTGGTTGGTAGATTGCATGGCGAAGTTTGGCTGGTCGGTGTCGTTGTTATACGATGAGATAACTCCGCGGGAGACAGGCGGAGATCTCTCGGCGGTCGCGGTGAAACTACGCTCGGGAATGTATCGCCGGGCGGATCGGAGTCGGCCGATAGAAGGCACATTGTCGCCATCTGCTCAACCAGCAACCCGAGCAACCTATTCAATGACACCACCTGTGCAATTCTTTCGGATCAAACTGCAGTGAATACCGATCCCTCGCTATCCAACATTCTGCGGATGCTAACATCAAAAAGGAATTCAAACGTGGCTGTATTCATCAGCGATAACCCCCTTCGCTCATACGTTAGCCTTCCGAAGCAGACTTTTAGGCTCTGTTCTACTGAAGCCACACAATTGTATCAGGATATTCTCATATCATCCATACATTGGGGCAAAGACATCTGTGATCCACGTCATAGTGGCGACAGCCACTCCCTCGTTCTCATCATCACTTCCTTGTCCTCTTCGTCCTCTTCTTCCTCATCCACAAACTGTTCTTCTTCCTGATCATTAGCATCTTGCTCTTTCTTCTCTGCCCTCGTCCTTCCGCTTCTCCTGCTCCACCCTCCTCCTCCTCTTCTCCTCTTTCCCTTCCTTCGTCTTTTTGTCCTCTGCCTCCATCTTCTCATCTTTCTCCTCTTCCTCCTCTCCCTGATTCTCCTCCCCCCGTCATTTCTTTTGCCCGTCTTCTTCGTATTCCTGACTCCTCCTTCTGCTCTATATTGCTACTTCCCTCCTTGTCCTCCCCTTCTTCCACATCCTCTTCCAGCTCATCACCTTGGGTTTTCGAGTACCCGGTAAGAACCACATCCATACTACACCGAAATTATTTCGGGTAACGATAGTTGAAATCAAACCTCCCAGGAGCAAATTCCTATCCTTTGTTCCTGTCTCGATCTGCAATTGAGGATATACAAAATGAGTAACGGCAACATCGACAATCTCGTAATTACCTTGCTAGTTATTCAAGTCCTTCGAAGGAATCCCCAGGCGACACACGATATAACGTCTAGCTGAAAAAGTCTTTAAGGAAAATGAACCCTTCTTTGGGCAACAGTTGTTTGGGAGACTTAATTGTTTCGGAGTCTTTTCACTGCGGAGATCAAACCATGTGCTGTTGAATATGTGTTCAACCATGAAATGGTAGGAACCCTAATTGTAATGTTGAATTTGGCTTTCAGACCGTGGAAACGAGTCAGGGCGTGGCGTATTGCGTCGGATTAATACTTTCAGTATCATGATGGAACAAAGAACGGAAGATCTAAGCTCTTCAATTCTCCTCGCACACGGTTTGATTCAGACACTCTTGAAGCATATCGTGCATCGATAGGCACCTTCATATCGGAAAGATCAGAGAGTCTCTGGGAAGATATTTAAGAGGAGGGCAATGTGTATGACTCAAGCAAGAGCGAACAGGTATATATCTGGAGCGGAACTTGCCAGCGATGAAAGCAGACATGATGGTACGAGTCCTGCCATTATTTTGCTTTACTCAAATCAACTTTATCATTGGGTCTTTGCTGGCAGTGATAAGCTTGGGTTGTCTATCCCTGCTTGTGGCATGGTCGCCACCCGCAGAAGTGTATCACGTGACCGTCTGGCGTCATCACGGCTCTCGCTCAACATCTAGCTATACCAACACATCCTCATCATCACCCATTCATCACCATCCACTTCCACATCCTCCTGATGTCATGTCATCCACCATATCACGCCGCATAGCAATATCTGATCCGCATACGCTCTCCTTCTCGTCATTTGCCTCGTCCTCCTCTGCCAATGCATCTGCCTCAGACTCGTCCTCGGACTTCTTGATCGCCAGTCTGGCACATGGAACCACGGATATCAAGTTGTTTGGGTATTGGGAGAAGGTGAGTCAGATAGTGGCGAGGGATGATGAGGAGTCATGACTGGGTACCTAGGGTGTTTTGTAAACCTTGGTCGCTGACCTACGCACCGATGTCGCTTATTATTGTTATGATTCCCCCCTACCAACCGTCAGACTAATCAAACTAGATTAAAAGCATTGCTGGCCGATGTAGTAGGTGGTGTAGGAGCGGCCAATGCTTACGTACGGGTGAGTACAAATCAATGCATTAACCCAATATGAACTGTGGACACTGAACACTTGAAGGTCCTTCTCACCTCTGCCTTTCTCTTCTTCTAGTCAATAGCCTGGTCTCCATCACCCAGCCATTCCCATCTCCTGGCATGTGGAACCGGCTCCGGTCAAATCATACTACACGATCTCTCACCTCTCCTGACGTCCTCACCTCACACCAACCATGTTTCCCCACCCGCTCGACAAACAGGATCATCCATGACGACACCTCAAACTCGTCTTGCCACACTCTCAGGACGTCATAATCGGGCTGTTACTTCTACAGTTTGGTCCAGAAATGAAGAAGGTAGACTTTGGGCGGGTTACGAGAAGACTAGGAATGAGTACTCTTTGGCGCTTTGGGATGTTGAGATGAGCATGTCGAAACCTACCACGACAACGACCGGCCAAACGAGTCATACCAATCAACCAATTCAAACTCTTCTACCTTCTGAAGCGGTGACTTCCATTGAAACGATTGCACAATCACCTCACACTATCCTCGTTTCAACAGCAGGCCGAACTATCCGACTCATAGACATCCGAACACCCACCCCCACTACTGCCACCTCCCTGGGACCAACCCAAAGTTCCATTACCTGGCAAACCAAAGCATCCCATGGCTTGACATCCTCCGAATACTTGTTTGCTGGATACGAGGATGGGTTATCTGGAATCGTCAAGGTCTTCGATATCAGATATCCGTTATCAGCTTCTGGTGCAGCTACACCGTTAGCTTCCCAACCCAGTGGGGGAAATACGACGGGGGAAGTGGCAAGTTTCTTTGCAGGAGGAAGCGTTACGGGGATCGGGTGGCGTTCCAAAACCGAGGCAGAATATGGGCGAGGGACTTTAGCGGTGGGCATGAGAGAGGGCGGGGTGACGGTTTTAGATGTCGTGACGATGTCGGGGGCGAGGGAGGGCATGGATATAGAGGGCGAGGAAATTTGGACTGGGTTTACAGGGTGTAAGAAGAGTGAGTACTGTAGAGATACTGACAGAAATGGGGACTTTCGTTGATAGATGTGCGACTTTGCTTGTGGTTTTGGAATGTCGATGATAACAGCTGCAAAGAACTCTTTTCCATTATCGGATTTTGCGTTCTTGCCCTCGGAAAGGAAGAATCGGACGAGTGTGCTTTCAGTGTTTCGAGATGGGTCTTATGCTATCGAACATCTGACGCCTCATACAAAGGTGTGTTCCTTCATCACCATGGCGGTCTGCGTCGGAGAAGTATTGGAAAGCTGATGCCCATAAGCCGGACATCTTAGTTTACAGACAATCCTCTGGATGATATTGTCTGCACTCCAGACAGCGATTTACCCCAAAAAGAAGTGGCCTTAGACATGGCCCCCTCAGCATTTCCTCTTGCCGATGATAGCATATCTCCACGGCAGAGCATGCATGCCCCAGGTACCTCTGGGAGACCCGAAGAGATTACTGCCCTCATGCGCCAGAAAGCTGTATTAGGGTTCGGTCTTGAATTGTCGTTGAATGACGCAATCGAGGCTAGTTATCCTACAAACGGAGGATTCCTCTACCTCTGGTTGGAACGATTCTTTAATCTCATGGGTAGACGGAATATAAGCAAGGTCAACGATTTGGATTTCACACTTCAAGGTTTAGTAAGCATCTGGAATGGGTTAGACAATCGGGACAGCAAGAAACAAATGAGGCGGGGGTTCGATGTGGTTAGATCGCATAGCGCTTCAGGTAATATTTCCGGGAAGGGGACGGGATATCGATCGTCTGGCCAATCTTCGACCAGAGCTTCCCGGGATACAGTGGATCAGGATTACGCGCATGCATTAACTTCGATCATGGAGGGAAGAGAGGCAGAGTTTGTATCGACGGGAGTGCAGGCGGTGACAGATAGACCGCATCATCGCAAGTTGATGTTGGGGATCTGTGGAGAGTTAGCGGGTGAGAAATTGAACATTGAGATAGATCGGTGAGTTGATCGGGCTCTGTATGACCTTTAGCAACCATACGTTGAGTGATTCAAACCTCCCCTTCTCTGACAGGATCGCCGAGAGTCAAATCACCAAGGCCGCCTGCTTGGCCCTCTTCAACGGACAAGAAAAACGCGCGATCAAGATCCTCAAAGCGAGTGCCGATGAGAAACATCGCTTGATGGCCAGTCTGATCCGGATGGGACACATCGAACCAGACAGCATAGTATTATCGGATCCTTATCTCGGTGCACTCGTTCATTTCCTACAAGGCAATAGGGCGTGGGATTCGGTTCTGCGAGATGAGTCTCTCCCTTTACTGGAACGACTCGTCCTCGCTCTTCGATTCGTGGACGATGAAGCCCTTCCGATCTTTTTGGAGCGTCAGATGAAGTCATGTATTGAGAGGGGAGATCTGCAAGGTCTACCCCTCACGGGTCTTGTCAGATCCAAACCAACTATCGACCTATTGCAGAACTACCTCAATCGGACATATGATATACAAACCGTGGCGATCATCAGCACTTTCATCTACGGCAAGCACGACGGCAAGATCGCACACTGGAACCAGGAATATCGATCTCTCCTCGATCGTTGGCGACTCTTCATGGAGAGGGTGGACTATGATATGGCACAAGGAGCGATCGCAAGACAACAGGGGAATGACATTGAACGTCCGATACGGACGGTTATCAGATGTAATTTCTGCCAAAAGTCCGTTTCGGCGGATGGGGGCGGAGTGTCAAAGGGAACGCAGGCTGTCAGGACGGATAGGTGTCCGAACTGTCAGAATACTTGGCCCAAGTGTTGTGTGTGTTTGTTACCGATGAATCGGCCGGATAGGACGATCCTTGGGGAAGGTGAGCAGATGTATATGTCTCGCTTTGGTTGTGGAACTAAATTGATGTCGCATGGGATTCGAAGCTTGCACAGGGGGAGCGTTGGTCTTTTGTCAGACGTGAGTCAATCGCAACATAATTTTCATACGAAATTCCTTCCTAGTTCCTGAATAATCCTGCCTCGCACACAGTTGTCATCATGGAGGTAAGCCATTCCGGTTGCCGTACCGTTTGTGAATAGACCTTGATTTCCCTTCTCCCCCGTCAACCAGGTCATCAATCTCACATCCTCTCCTGGTTTTACGGACCGCCGGAAGGCGACGCTCATCCTTCTTATGATCTATCATCGAGAGTGGAGAGTGCAGCTCATGATGTTTGTGCAGTAGCGGATTGTAATTGTAGGTGTGTTGGTTTGTAGGGTTTATTATGTCGTGGCAGGGGTTTGCAAAGTGTGTGAGGGGAGATAGACAAGCAGTAGAGTCTGAAATATGATGGTGGTTTGACTATCTACTTTATCGAGAATGGTACAACGAGGGAAGGCTAGTAACTCGGAAGGTATCTCTCCTCGCTTTGTTTGCGATTTCCTTTCATTCCACAAAACAAGGACTTCGACAGCCAGCGCTACCGTCCACCAGCGCTAGAGCTACCATCACCAAACACATCTATGATCAGCTCCTCCAGTATCTCTTCCATCAAACACTTGTCGCAGATCGTATCCACTTCTTCCATATGACACAGAGGTTTACAACATCTCTCGAGTATCAAGGATTGATAAAATGTTCTGTCATTTTGATCGTAGCGACACGTACACTGCAAAGAGATAATCGTCAGTGGAAATAGAAAAACGCAGGTAGAGGTGATCAGGGGGATAATTCACATTGAGATCTTGGAATCGAGACGTATAAACGTCATACGGCTCAAACATATTACTATATGCTTGAGGACCAGCCAAAATGACTGAGGGGAAAACGAGAGTGAAGAAGGTGATGGCAGTAATCAGACCTGAGGTGGGAAGGAGACGCATGGTGTGCGATTTCGAACTGCAGAGGAAATTGATGTGCGTGGTTAGAGGAGAGACGAGTTTCTCGGCTAGGGAAGGTGGTAACGTAGATATAGTATACATATATATATATACACATGCTCGAGTCATAAAGTAGGGGAAGGAGTTGAATCCCTTGAAACGGAACAAAGTTGTTTTGGAAGTTGACCATAGTGAAAGGAATACGGAATTATCAGACGGAAAGAGAATGATACTGATACTGTGCAGATGGGAGGGGAAGCTGGTATGAGAGTAGATGGAAGGAGTTTCACTTGCAAGCTGCGACATTTCAATCTATGACTGACTGACTTGCTGCCACATGAACGAGTGGCGGTGGCGAATCTATTGGTAGATAGAATGACACGTCATCCGCTCCTGTCGGCGTTTATTCTGCCCGTGCCCGAAACTCACGCGTGAATCGATAAATAATAAATCAAATTACGACTGGTGGGTGGTGGTAAAAGTTCCAAGTCCAGGCAGATTCCACCTCTTCGCTTGATTTTACTACCAAAACATCACTCTACGAGTCTTTAAAGATCCTTCTGACCCTACCATCACCGTAGGCAATTGGGAGACTCGTTACACACCACCACCACCACCAACAACTACCAAATAAATATCAGCAAAAATGGGTGCCAGTCGATCTGAGAAGGCCGCGTACTTCATCAAGCTCCGAGAGCTCATCGAGACTTACCGTGAGTATCTGGGAAGGGATCTCGAGTCATTATCCAAGAGGCATCACGCTTATATTGCTCCCATCCTCCTTCTTCAGCCTCGGTCTTCATCGTCAACATTGACAATGTCGGTTCTCAGCAACTCCACCAGATCCGTATTGCTCTCCGAGGCAAGGGTGTAGTCCTCATGGGAAAGAACACCATGGTTCGACGTGCTCTCCGAACCATCCTCGCCGACTTCCCTCAACTCGAGAAACTCATGCCATTCGTCAGGGGAAACATTGGTTTCGTCTTCACCTCCGGTGACCTCAAGGACGTTCGTGAGATCGTTCTCGCCAACAAGGTTGCTGCTCCCGCTCGTGCCGGTGCTCTTGCCCCTGTCAACGTGTTCGTCCCAGCCGGAAACACCGGTATGGAGCCAGGAAAGACCTCTTTCTTCCAGGCCTTGTCTATCCCTACCAAGATCGCACGTGGTACCATCGAGATCACCAACGAGGTTCAGGTCGTCACCAAGGGTTCCCGTGTCGGTACCTCCGAGGCCACTTTGCTCAACATGTTGAACATCTCTCCGTTCACCTACGGTATGACTATCGTCCAGATCTACTCTGACGGTAACGCCTTCCCATCCGATGTTCTCGACATTGACGAGAAGGTCCTCGTTGACCAATTCTTGGCCGGTGTCAAGGCTATCGCCTGCATCTCCCTCGCCACTGGTTTCCCAACCATCGCCTCCGTCACCCACTCCCTCGTCAACTCTTACAAGAACTTGTTGGCTGTTTCCCTCGCCACCGAGTACGAGTTCGAAGGTTCCTCCAAGGTGAGCGTTCGACAGTCCATTTGTTTTCCCTTCTCGTTATCATCACCTCCCCATTTTATCTCTACTCTTACAAGACGATTACATAAAATCACACTGAAAATTCCGAGACTTCATCGTTGAGACGGCGTAAAAACCTCTCACGTTGACTGACGGAGAACTCCATCGTATTCACACTCTGATTCTTCATTCAAATTCTCCTGTTGCCGTTCGAAATCAAACAAACTCGTATCATTGAATCACTGACGCTGTTGGTTTTGCTTTTCTTGTTTGATTTCACACGCGAATAGATCAAGGAGTACCTTGCCAACCCAGAGGCTTTCGCCGCCGCTGCTCCCGTCGCTGCCACTGGTGGTGCCGCCCCAGCTGCCGCTGCCGCCGCTGAGGAGGAGGAGAAGGTTGAGGAGAAGGAGGAGTCCGATGACGACATGGGCTTCGGATTGTTCGACTAAGCGGATCGCCACAATTTGCGATCTTGTTTGGATGATGATCAGGGGTTGTGCGGATGGATGGTGGAGAGAAGGAGTTGTCTTGCTGTATCGAAACGTATAGCAAACCTTTAATCTCATGCTCTGTCTGCATTTGGAACAATACCGCGCTGCACCGTTTCCATTTCACATCGTTCAGTGACATTATAATCCAGTACATCGAAATGGCGTTGCTCTTCGTACATCATCCGCCTCCTGTATTTTCCATACATCATCTTACATACTCATCACATCCTCATAGCTCCCCCGAAGGCTGAGAGAGCTTTTAGCAAACCGCCGGGTGATGTCGACGTCATCTGCTGCAATGCAGAGAGTACGCCTGCAAATTCGCCAACTTGTTTGAGATACTGGCGCATGAACGACAATGGTCAGTTGGGATGCCGGGTCAAAAGACATGCGAACTCAATCTCACCATCGTAGAAAGGGCATTTTCGATCCTGGTCGTTAGCGACTCGATGATCGCCATCAGCTCCTCATCCGTCATTTCTGCACTGACAGTCGGGCCGAAAGTATGAGCCGCATGCCATCTCGCCGCCTGCTGCCTGATGATTGCCGCATCGTTGAGAGCTGGGGAAGCCTCCATATGGGTCTGACGATCGCCAAATACCTTGCCAGCGGAGAGAGACTCGAGCCTGACACAGAGAACGACCAATTGCTTGACGTCGTCGAGGCTGATGACACGGTCTTCTCCGCCATATAGACGCGCGGAGTTGACCTCGACGTTCTCGCGAAGCTGTGTGGACATCTCAAGCCGCCCGGACAGTGCCTTTGGGTAGACCAGGAAGAGTCGCTCCGGGACTGCGTGAGAGCCAACGTAAGCACACTCTCCAGACTAGCAGCGCCACGTTCCTATGCTCACCTTCCAGTCCCTTGAGCTTCCTCTCGCCCATATCGAGCACACCCAGACCAAGACGGCGAAGCTGCGTGATATCCCTTCCCACATCACTCGGCAACTGCTCCACCTCGTCATCCTCGTCAGTCTCGAGGTAGTCATACAAACCCTGCACCTCTTTGAGCACATCCGAACTGGCCATGATTTGCCCGCCATCCGCACTCGCGTTAATTCGAGCCGCCTTATTGACCATTGGACCGAAGTAATCCATTCGCCGAGTGATGGGATCCTTCTCCCACACAGGAGTTCCCCAGTGTATGCCCATCCTAACGGATAAACCGCGATGTATCCGGTCACCAAAGGCGTCCAGGACTTCCCGTCCATCGTCGCATCCTAGTATCTCTCGCGGCCAGTCCTCGTTAATCAGTTGCAGCTGACACGTAAAACACCACAACATTGCCGAGGTAACAGTGGGAAACGACACCATGAAGGAATCACCTTCAGTCTTGACCTCGTAGCCGCCGATAATACGCAGCTGTCGTCTCAACAGGCTATTGTGCAATCGCATAGCAGTCTGCATTCCCGCGTTGGTTTCCCAGAGCGACGTAGAGTTCTTGATATCGGTGAAGACTAGCGCCACCTGGCCTGTCGGGGGTTCTACTTCCTGCTGTAACCGCTGTAGAGTGCGATCACCGAGAACCTCTTCCCCTCTACGTCGGTTGAAACGCTTGGTAACATTGAAGTGACCCTCAGGATCGGCCAGTCCGCTTTCTTTGTCTGCGGCCATCTGCTGCCGTCCTCGGGCAGCCCTCGGGTAGAACAGATCCCTCACCGAGATGACCATGATCATTGTTGATCCCTCCGCTCCATAGCTGAGAGCAAAGTCTCGGAGTTTCTGGGCCGCCATCATCGGGTCGTCCTTTTCGGTTCGAGCGATATCCACTGCAGTCTGATACGAGCAATAGTCCCAAAGCCCGCGATTACCGATGATGATGAACTCGTCGGCTTCGGTCAAAGTGCGAGTGATAATGTCGGGCAAAGCGTTGACAGCTGGAATGGCGTTGTAGAATCCGAAACCTCGGGAGATGTCAAGCTCGTCATTCAACAAGCCTCTAGGCGACACCCAGGCTTCCGCGGTACGAATTCGGAGAGTTTCTTCTCTATCGATCGGATCGTGCTTGACAGAAAGCAACTCCGCCTCCCCAGCATTCGAGACCACAGCAAGAATATCTCCTGCATTGGCCACGTACACCGTCTTGTCCACGAGATACGCTACTACACCGGCCGCTCCACTCTTGAAAAGGAAGGATGTAGACGAGAAGGCGTTTGCCTGGCCTGAGAGCGTGTTAATTGTGGCGTCACTTGCCAGTGATCCTTTGCGTCTGCCGTCGTTAGCCGACAGGTATTCAAAACATGTCTTATTGAGGGATAGGAATGTCCGACGGAGCGCGTCTGGTACCTCCTCGCCCTCTTGCAGACGGTCCAACTCCTGAGTCAGGGCCTGCATAAACCATTCTTGCACGTATTTCGGCACGCTCCCGCCACTGATATTGGGCCGCGAACGACCGAACATTCCAAAAAGGCATTCGTTTTCCTTGCTTCGGAAGTTGGGCACGACCAGGTCAAACATCGAGAGATTGTCCAATGCTCCTAGCGTATCCGAAATTCCATACGCCATGTTGTTGACGTCAGAAAAGGAAGTCCTGACCCGACGGTCTTCACTCTCATCGGGCACAGACGGTATCCGCAAGGTCACATCCATAAGCCCAAGAACACGCAACTGCGTGAGCTTGGAGAAGTCTGCTAAATCTCGACGAGAGTTGCCGGCCATCATCATCTCATGCTGATTGCTTGGTTTGATCTCCAGTCTTTTATTGCCAGACAGGTTAAGGTAGCGTAGTTCCAGGTTCCAGTTCCTGCAATTGTCAAATTCCGTCAATATTTGATGTATTTTCCGGCATATGCCCACTCCCGCACTTCCCCACTCACCAGTTCCAATCATATGGCCAGTTAGCGATGTTGTACTTCAACACATTGCTCCCAACATCCAGCATCAAGAGGTTCCGGATTTTTCCCAGTTCTGCAGGAAGGGTTTGGAGCTTGTTGCCATTAAGATGGAGCACCCGGAGATTTGTGAGTCGCTCCAGATCTTCAGATGGCAAATTTGTTAGATGGTTGCCACTGAGATACAGTTCTTCCAGGGCTTGATTTTTGCTCAGCGTCCATGAAGGGATCTCATAAATATCGTTGAAGCTGAGGTTAAGCACGCGCAGCCCTGAGAGGAGAGTCACGCAATCGAAAATGTCTTCCGTTAACCGGTTGTCACCGAGGTAGAGCTTGCGAAGTGATTTTGATAGGGGCCACACCCTGCGAGAGCCCGATGTCGTGGAGTTCTTGCGCGGATCATCTGTGGCCTCTAACACTCCGTCGGCTAGCCCTGCTTCGGGGAACTCGAAAGGAGAGTCCAACAGGTTGGAGCTGACGTTGAGAACGACCAAGGATTTGCACATCCAGATACTGCCCGGCAGCTCCTTCAGATTGTTGTTATGCACATTTAAGACTTGTAGGTTCTCCATGCTGCCGATGTTCTCCGGTAGTAGCGTCAAGACATTGTCCGTGCAAGAGAAGCTTCTGAGTTTTCGTAATGAAGGGATAGTTGATGGCAAACGCACGAATTGATTGTAATTGAGGTTGAGTGTTTCCAGGTTGACAAGTTGCTCAAGCGCGTCGTCCGCCAGCGTTGATAGCTTGCCGTAGGACAAGTCCAGGGTTGTTAAGCTATACGCCGAGTGGACCGTGGACAGGTTTGCCAGGTTGAAACGCGTGATCGAGTTGTGTGGAACCGCGAATTCCCGCACCTTGGAGCCTAGACCGGCATCCAAGATAACCAGATTATTATTGTCTGCTTGCAGGATCGCCAAGTTTGGTAGTTTATAAACTGCGTCGAGATCGGTCAGAGCATTGCGCCGAACATCTAAGTCTCTCAAGCTTTCCAGCTTTGAGAAGGACTCTGGGAAGGTGGTAAGTGAGTTACCGACAGCTACCAGTCGTTCGAGCATGGATAGCTGACACAGCCCACTAGGTAATTCCCCGACTTCGTTGAATGAAACGTCCAGGTCAACGAGAGTGGTGATCTTGGAAACGACCGCAGGAAACGTGACGAACTTGTTGTTTGAGATGTTCAAGTATTTCAAGGATTTCAGCTCAGAAAACTTTGCCGGCAGGGTCGTCAGTCGATTGTTCTGCACCTTCAAGGAGACCAATGTGGAAAGCTCATGAAGTCCAGCGTGTTCCAGATCGGGTATTCGGTTACACGAGATGTCGAGTCGGGTAAGGCTTTCTGACCGCCGTATGCTGTTTGGTACTCGCTTGAGGGCCATGTGAGTCATCCGTAGTTCACGCAACATAACGGATGCCTGTATGAAGTCCAGTGGCAAGTCCGAGAGTGGGTTCCTGGATAAATTCAAGCTGATGATTGCCTGGGCGTGCCGATACAGGAAGATGGGGACTGCTTGTAAGTCTCGATTGCCTAGATCGACCAGCTCGAAGGAGTCGTACGAGCTTTCGTCCTCCTGATGGAATAATAGACACAAAAGTCAGCTATCGTAGATATCGACCGTTTGCCTAACCCTTACCGGATCGATCACAGGCAACACGGGAGGCTGATAAATGAAGCGGTACAGCATGGCGAAATTTTCTCTGCCAAGTTCCTCCAGGTTGTCCGACTCATTGTATCCCGCCTGCATCAAGCGTCGCAGCTGAATGGTGACTGGCTTTTCGGAAGGTAAAAGGAGCCGATCTGCGAGGAGCCAAAGGCAACTCGTTGAGCTGCGGTAGGCGATATTGACCCTGGATAATTCACTTACCCTGACCTTGCTCCCTCACATACAATTTCATCGCACCTTTCGAGAGATGCGCCTTGCTAGCAAGGGCAGTCAACATCTCATGCGTCGTAGTCGCCGCAGGAAAGGCCATGGTCATCCACGATCCATCGGCACCGTAAATGCGGATATGATGCTGTTGGATAGGATAACGGAATCAGCCATTGCATATGTGAGGCCTCCTCGGAAAGACTTACCGGCGCAGCAGACAGGTGAGCACTGCCGGCGGTGCCTGGCCGAGCTGCAAAAGCCGAACGAACACCAGCTCCTGGCCTTGCCGTTGATGGTCGACCAGCCGTTCCAGGTCTCGACCCCTGCCGTAAGGAAGCTTTAGAGCCGAAAGGAGGCGGCCCAGAGCACCTCGGAGTGATTTGAGGGTCTTCTTCTTCGTTGATGACGTCTGTCTCCAAGCCTATTGCAATATCCTCCTCTGAACTAGAATCTTCAGCCGGAACGCCATCTCCTTCGACCCCCCAGGACTCTGGAGCTGTCCAAGCCGCACCGGCAGTATCCAACTCTGAACCTGCTGCAGATTGAGAGGGGCGGCGATGCTGTGGTGTCATCAGGCCCGGATCTACTATTGCACTGTCCTTTCCTGGTAACGTTGCATTCAGGTCGTATTCATGCGGCGATAGCTGCTTTTTTACGTCAGGATCCGACACTGTCGATGATATCTCCCCTAGGCTAAACGGATCTCTAAACATTGTGCCTTGGCCAGAATTCGCTTCAACGAGCAATCGATCTGGCGCTCCATCCTCGGAGCTAGGTCGTCCGCTCGTATTTCTAAGCTGGGATGGTCTTCTCGGTTGGTTGGTGAGATTCATGTAGGACGGCCTGTTCATCGTATTGAGTGGGGACGGGGGCGAGGCTTGAGATAAAGGTCCGCCGTCATCTAGTGAGATGGAAAATGGGTTCTGTCGAGTAAATGGATTTGCGGGTAGATTTGTCGCGGGACGGACGACAGCCCTTTGATCTCCACTTTCTGTCCCAGACATGGACGAGTTCGACGTGTCGATTGCTGATAGAGCTGGATCCAAATTGCCTGCCAACCCAGCTCCAGGTCTCCCATCGCTTCCACTCCCCGAGCTGGACGTCGAAGCTCCATGTGCGAATGTTGGGCTCTGCGCATTCACCGCGGAGAGATTCACGATGCCCTCCATATGATCGAGATCAGTGTCCAGATTGAATTCCTGCGCAATCGGGTCCAGCACCTGGTTTTGTGAGGGAAGCGGCATCAGATCGCGTGCTGACGCTTTTCGAGCAGTCTTCCTTGGGATTTTGGATGTTGTTGCTTTGGGAGACCTGCTGGTGTCCTGAGTATCGTGTCCATGTCCGTGCCTGAGGGTGCCGGATAGACTAGAGCGAACTGCATCGGATCCTGCTGGGGAAGATCCTCCACCCTTCGATGTCGTAGATGCGTAGCTGGTGGACCTGGCGGTTGGGGAAGGGACCTTAACATTCGTCGCTTCCGATTCTGTGGTGATGCCCCGACTGTCAGCCCATAAAGATAACGAAGCAGTCTTTCGTGAATTCGCGATGACCCACCTTCAGCTTTGCTCCCATGCGGCTTCCTCTTCAATAGACCAGTGAGAGCCGAAAATCCTCTCTTCTTTTCACCAGATGAACTCGCCACACTTGACGCAATGGACAGTTCCCTTTCCGTCCTATGCGCTTGAAATGCACTCGCAAGCCTTGCAGGTTGAGCCGTGGATTCCCTGCTTCTATTGTTCTCTCCACCGTTTACGGAAAAACTTTCCTGACTGTCATTCCGAGAACGTCCTCGGATATCCTTTTCAGCCCGGTTCAAAGAGGTTTCAGAGTCGTGTCTCGATAGTGCTGGTATTGCAGATGGATTTGCTAATGGATTCCCACTTGTCAATCCTGTTAGACCGGCGAGATTCTGTTGCGATGTATTGTAAGATGGGAGACGACCGAATTTGCTCAGGGATTGAGCGGTGCCGAAGTGTGAGAGGTTGTGCAAGGAGTGTTTGCGGGATGGAACGGAATGTGATTCCGCGTGTGAAGAGGATGGTTGACGGGTGCCTGACGGGGACGGGACCGAAGATGGCTACGATGAGGTCCCAGCACAACGTCAGTTATCACTATCTCGGGTCAGATCTTCAAATAAAATGATACCTTCGGAGCCTCGTCATCCAACCACGGAGCGATATCTGTTCCTCCATAACCGCTCGTACTCGCTCCAATACCTCTATCTCCATTCCCGGCAGCAGGTAGCAAATCGAATGGGGTATCTGCGAACTCCTCTGGTGAGCCGAGAGGTTCACCGCCGATTATAACACCTGGCCAGTGGTGGGCTGCTTGTGGAATGGGAGGTTCTTCGCCTAGCCGCTGGAGTGAAAGGAGTGGATTTAGGATGTTTGAGTCAGACAGATGACATTCAGGTAGAAGGGGAGAGAGCGAACCTTGTACAAAGCACTCTTCTTTGGTGCTTCTCGATATAGAGCATCACTATCTCTCTTCACCGAGTCCATTGCGAGAGATCGCTTTCCGTCGGATCTATCTCACAGGTTGAAGTGCTTGTGTATTGGAAACACCTTGAATCGGCTATTGTCGCCCAGTCATCTTGTCATCGTCGTATGAAATGAAGTGGTCTTGATTTCGATAACGCCAAAAAAAAGGGTAGGTCTGATTGTCCACGACCAGTTGTGGTGTCGGGAGCTAACCAAAAATATCGATCGAGCTGTCCAATCGCAAGGGTAAACCTGGCCAGAGAGCCTATCTTCGGGACTTCACGACTGTGCGAGTACCGTGGAGGAGCCTTCCCGGTCGTGCAAGTCCCACCAAGAGTGACCAGATGAGATACCAGTGATGGATAGATCTGGAACCAGATGGGATGTTTTCCACCTCCGGCCCTGCCTTGTTGTTCTCGACACGCGGGGCGGGGGAATGTGAGCTGACGTAATCCGGGGGTTCAGGTGGTGGGCGTGGAGGTGGTGGGCGAGCACAGGGATGTTAGGGAAGGGTTGGGATGGTCAGTAGAAGGGATATGTGGGTGGGAGGACACTGTGCTAGACCAGTGGTCTCCTACCCAGCTTATCTCTCGATACTCTTACCCGTGCTGTCATGTGCCGTCCAGAAAGTCCACTCAGTACGCAGTACGGGATGGGTCGGCGCACTCGTGGCGAAGGTGCTGGTGGGGTAGGTGGTATGACTGACTGCCTAATAAATCTTGATACAACGTCGATGTCTACCGGTAAATCTTCGAGAGATACAACATTCCCCGCTGAACATCCCTATTCTCTCATCCACAATCGACATTCACCCAACGAACCACATCATGTCCTCGCAGCCTCCTCGACTGGTTCTCCATCCTGCACTTCCGCGCTCCCAGCCCTCCCACTAAGCACCCGCCCAACCCCATTCGTCACAGGGCTTACCCCAGCTACCAACCCGCTCCCCATCTGACCCAAACCCGAGCGAAGAGATGACGACAATCCAGAAGCCCACCTGGAAGGAGAACTAGACAGGGTGGACTCGCTGTCCTTTGCTTTGGCTTGGACCGGGATAGCGCGGGTGGGCTCAGAAGCAGTGGTAGGAACGTCGGAAGGCCGTTCCTTTCTATCCGACTGGGGGTGAGCCACTCGTGGCTCAGGTGCAGGGCTCGAGCTTCGACTACTGTCGCCAGATCGACCTCCTGCGAATCCCAGAGTGAGGATAGGTTTCCATTCTACGTCCATGATATTACCGAGACCAAGAGTTTTCCAACTACCACTTGTGGAACGCTTGCTATCGACGTGGATGTGCACTGGTTGTGCAGTGGCCTGGCTTACCGGCGAAGAGGAGAGATCGTTTACTGCTGTGCGTGACAGAAGTGTTCGATGAAGGTGATGAACCAGTGTCATATTGACAGCGCCGGATGTTGCTATAGGACCATGAGAATCCAGCAGCAACGCTATCGATTCGGGAGGAAGGTCTTGGAGAACAGATTTCCACTCGGGACCGTTTGCAACAGTATCTGAAGATGGAGGGAAGCCTGCAGATTCCTGTAAATAAGCGACATGTCCGCTCGCAGGCACGTCGTCAGAGAAACACTTACCACCAAGCCAATCATCTAGCATCCCTTTGGCGTCTTTCGCCGGTGACCAGCTAGCACAAAACTTCGACCAGTATTCTCTCAGCTCTTGCTCGAGGGTCTCGCGACCTTTCTCGCTCAAGCGCTCGTTAGTCGGTCCGTGTAGAAGCTGGATGATAGTAGGATTAGCGATAATTCATGAATAGACAAGCCAGCCATGCTCACCATCCATTCATCCCATGCTTTTGTAACGCTCATCTTGATCCACTCGTCGGTGAGTTGACTTTCTAAATTCTCCCCACCGATATTCTTCTTTGATGGTTTGTGGCGAGAGGTTGAGCCGCTTGAGGCGGTCGAGCTGGACTTGGTCTTCGATCGTGATGAGAACATGGAGCCCGAGTCCGGTGTTTGAGGAGACTGTGATGTATGAGAACGGGGAGGCGCGAGATCAATGACCTACACGAAAGTGACGGTCAGCAAAGAATCGAGATGCCTTCACAGGTATTATCGGCTTACCAAGTGTAACCAGATGTTGTCTTCTACCAAGCAAGAAACGTGCCGCTTGTTTGCTGTATGTACTATCACGAAATCTTTCCTCCCAGACCAGATTGTGCCTTCGGTTTCCTGTGAGGGCTTTTTCGCTACCATGCTGTAATGAAATATTCATTAGCGTCTGCGCGCCACTCATCGAAGATCTTCCTCCTCACTCCGTCAACCCCAATATCCCCTTCGCCAGTCCCAATCTCCTCAGCAGTAGATCGTCCCTCTGAGGTATATCAACCGCCTTCTCTTTGCCCTTCCTCGATGCCGGGCCATACAGATAGCATAAGACCTGAGCATACTCTTTCAGATCGTCCGGGTCGATGTTGGCCGAGCTGGATCTTGCGACGTCAGCATCATCCGGAGGAAGATTGGGTTTGAGTGCAGGGTTGAAGATGATCAGATAGGATAGAGCTGGGTAGATGACTGATGGTGGTGGTGGAGCAAGGTGGGATGGAAGGGAAGGAGCGACTCGCATGGTATGATATGGATGTTGTTGAACTTGATCGAGCTGCTCGGCGATGACGAAACTTAGAGAACGCGATTTTTGGAAGAAGTGGTCCTCGAGAGTTGCGAGCAATCACCACCAACATCGACGGCATCGCCAGCTTTACTCCCTTGGCCCACCATGGCAACAAGATCAGCAGTTCGCTCTGTACACTACCTTGTAGCTCGGCCAAACGCTACCAGAGCTACATCAGCTATCCTCGAGCTGCGTTGCCGACATCTCTCTACGTCTCTTCCCAACCGAGCTGCAAAACGTCAACGCACGACCGACACTCCTGATGTGGCACCTTCCCAGACACGCTCCGAGTCTAATAGCCCATCCTCTGAACCGTCTTCCTCTACGACAAAAGACAATGCTACTCCATCCACGCCCAAATCTCTCACCGACGACTCACCTCTTCCTTACCTGCCTCGACCGCTTGGTGTATCTCAACCACCCAACACGAGCTCGAAGACCTGGCAGGAAAAGAAGGAGGAATTGTTGGATCGGGATAGACATATACAGAAGAGAAAGGAGCTGTGAGTGCAGGCAATTGCAGACTTGGTCGGGTTTCTGCGGCTGACCTCTGAGGCCCTTCGTTCGCAGTGTCAAAGAGGCCACTCAGGGTTATTTCCACGACTACAATGCCATGCGTAAAAACGGAGGTCATGGTGGAAAGACCTGGATAGCGCCGAACGTATTGATCAGGGAGGATGTAAGTTATTGATTGACAGAGTGACGCCCATCCGACTGCCCTCATCATTGTCAACCGCCATCATCCTCGTAGCGCGCCCTCTATTTCCCTGACATATCAGGAACCTCACTCGCTGATCGGCATAAAACCAGCCATACCACTGATCTTTGTCGTGGCAAAATTAGCATTGTGACGGTATTGAACACTCGGATAAGCGAGGTGAGGGAATGAAATTTTTCACTCGAAGAAGCTACGGTATCCGCTGACGCCGAATGAGCTTGAGCAGGAGCATGTCAATAGCTTTGTAGGTGAAGCCTTAGAGGACTGGGAAGGTAAACCAGGATTCAAATATATACAAGTGAGTTAACATTCATATCCCACCGGCTGTCCAACCGCTTCAGCTGACTAGAGACACTTCTTCGCAAGATCAATCATCAGCCCAACCCACTCAAGTCCTTGTTGCTTCAGTTCTTTATGTCTAGTCTCAAGCGAACAATGAAGGAATCGAGATGGGATGGATATATGATTGCAGGTGGCGAATGGGGTGGTGTGAGGACTTTTTCTTGATTCTACCATTATCCTCGACTGAAAAGATGGATCTCACAGCTCAAACAACCTCTCGGCATTACGAACAAACACGTAGGGTATACCTACCTTGTCGATCAGAATCTGAAGATCAGATGGGCGGGATGTGGGTTTGCAGAGAGAGCGGAGAATGAGGGGTTGAGGAGGGCGCTGGGGGTGTTGATGGGAAGGTGGAAGGAGCAGTATGCAGCCGATGTATGAATAGCAGAGGCCCGCCACCGCCCCGTCTACTTTGTCTCATCACCTTTAGTTCATGCTTGCGATCTGACATTCAGGCCAGGTGCAAGTGGAGTAAATACATGTTCGTCTATCGTACAACCCATGTCAACAAGCTCGCCGAACTTCCAACCCCTGCCTCCACCATTGTGACCAGATTCTCCGCAAAGAGCATGTTCTTACAGTATCTTCCGGGGTAGATCTACGGCCGTAGCGAGGCATAACAGCTCCCTTCCGCAGTCAGCTGGCATGTCGACTGGGGCGGTCATATTCAGTGTTACATTGCATTACACATATTGTTCAAGGGGACGTTTGTGCTATGTACTATCTTTTAGCATAACACAATGTCATGCGCGATAGGCCATCCTCTCCGCTATTATCGCTTTGCTTTCTTGGGCTTGCGATCTTCGGATGTTGGTCCTCCAGCGGCAAAGTGATCCTGAGGATCATCGGTGCGTCGTGAGTGAAGGTCATAATCAAATTGGGCACCACTCACGGCGACGGCTGCAACGTAGTCCGCCTTCTTCCCTCCGTCCACCTCAATGTGATGCTTCTTCGCATATGCCTTGAGCTGTTTGACAAGAAGCTGGAGGCCACCTAGTCAGTACCATTACGTTAAACCCCCTGAACCAACACTCACACTGTTCAACTTGTCATTTTTATAGTGCCCCAACACAAACGAGTCGTCGATTTCTTCTTCGCCATCATCGGCAGGCTGTAACGGCCACCATTTCAGTCAACCGCAATGCGCATGCGATGCTCTTTCCGCTCACAGCAGCCCGCTTCTTGACGGCTTTTGACGCCTCGCCACTATACTGAACTCTTACATCCGACATCACGCTTTCATTGAAAGCTTTCATCAGCTTGCCGGCGGCCTGAGTGACGATGACTCATCAACCTCCGTATCTTGCAGCGGAATCGCAGGCTTACTCACGGCGTGCATCCCAGCTGTCAAGGGCTTCGACTGGTCGTCTGTATGCAGAGGATCGAAAAATTCCTCCTCAAACGCGAGCGACTGGAGTTTAGCGTAGAAATAGGCCAGAGCTGTACATGATAACGACGTCAATATTGTACGAGAGGGACGAACTCACCCCGCATCACCCACAAGGATTCGGATACGCGCTGGGAACGTAAATCTTCTGCTTCATGCGGAGCTTGTTCACGACCTGCACCATGCTGTCACGCTCTTCATCGTTGCCTAAGAGATTGACGGATTAGATGAATAGGAGACAACCGAAAGTGCTTGCCACTCACAGTGCTGGGTACTTTCGGGAACTATCTTCTCGGGCCTTGACCGGATATCATCAACAAACGGCAGGGGGATGAGATGGAAACCAGGAGCCTGATCTTGCGATCCGTTCGGGAGGAGAGTCTCGACCTGTCGGTGGATATGTATCAGCTATCAATTGGATTCCATTCGGTTGGCGCGGCAATTCGCACCTGAGGGATCATACAGCAAAAGACAGGCGTTGAATTGGCCCGGAAGACGCATAACGCCAAACCGTATCTCTTCCGTCTGACACATGAAGCTAATAGAGCTGCGAACGTGCGAGTGCTGCCAGTGAAGACCTGCCAGAGGAATATCTATTTTAGAGAACGCCGGTTGCAAAGCGACGCACCACACTTACCTTCTCATTCGGATAGATAAAAACCGAGTGCTTCACGTTGTGGAAGAAAGCGAGGTTGCTCGGGTCGTGGAAGCCAAGAATCTTGATCTCTGGGTTAACCATCCTATCGGAAGTCAGACGAATTCGCACTCCTGCAGAAGACCGTACCCACGCGGCTTCATGCCCATCGTTTTGAAATCCTTGATTTCCTCGTCTCTGAAAGCGATCTGAGAGATGACTGGGAGTTGAGGCACTCATCAATAGGTTCCGGAATAGTCGACTCACTCTCGTCTTGATCTGGGGTTTCGGCATCTCTTCCTGGCGAAACCTCTTATCACCAGAATCCCCAGTTTCCTCCTTCATCTTCAATCGCACTTCCTCTTTCCCGTCTTCGGAGCCTTCGTCTGTCCAATAGTTGTCTTGTAGCGCAGCTACAGCATCACCCTTTCCAAAGGCATACGCGTAGCCAATTTGATCTTTGTTGATTGAATCTCCAGTAGACTTATATTTGGTGAACAATGGGTCGGTGAGGAAGGCGCGTATACAGGCCGCATATCGAGATCTGACTTACTGCTGCCACATAAGTTGTCTTGGTTTGTACTTCTTCCGCCGCTCGTCCAGACATGTCGTAATACCTATACCCAGGCTTCTTTGTTTCGGCAACGATGGAGTACCTAGTTCTGCCACCTTCAGCATGATTCCTCATTCTCCCGCCTCTTTCTACTCACCCATTAACACTGATGACGATTTCCCCGTTCTTCCCACCAAATCTCATTGGCGCACTGAAGAGAACCCTTTTCGATGATGTTTTGTAAACTTGCTCTTCCATCAGTTCTTGTAGCTTTGAGAGACCCGATGAGGTGGATGATCGTGTAGCCTTGACGTCGTCACTACCATTGTCATCCATCGAAGATCGATATAGGATATCCTGTCAATTAAAGCTTGTCAATCGATTGAGCAGCTAATATCACCGGCAAACTACCCACATTCCAGTACGCATCCTCATCAAACTCCCCTTTCCTCCCGATGAAAAAAGGATCAACCTGCACACCCAGACTATACAAATCCTATATCAAGACTGGACATCAGCTTCATGTCTCGCGCTTAGAAGTAACTGCAGAAGCTAAAGGCTCACCAAAAATCTTGTCCTAGCTGGATTTCTCGTATCCCTCCCATCAATGAACGTTTCTCCTCTCTCTGGCTTCGGATTGTCAGTTATCAAAAACACCCTCTTCTGACCATTGAGGTTGGCTCCTCTACTCCCATCCAACCACACAGATTTCGTCAGCCACGGTAGGGTTGAATATCTAACGACACAGAAACAACTCACGCATCTCTGAAAACATGATTACAACACTCGAAAACATCTGCGATATCGAGCTCTTCCTCCGGATCGCACGGTGGGAATTGATCAGAGATGATATTGGGTTGACCATCGACTTCCCCACTGTCCAGTTCTTCTTGTGCCTCTGAATCATGCAGCGGTGCGGTCCGTGATCAGCATCGAAAAGACTTGAAACATGATGCCAGTGCGCAAAATCCCACACCCACCATCTAAAAACGCCTTGACACGCTTGATCTCCTCTGCAGAGATCTGACGAAGCGATTCAAAAAGATATGTACCAGGTCTGAAGTTCTCGAGGACGGTATCTGGCTGTCCTTCTTTGTTGGATGGGATGGTCATGGGTTCCTTGGCAGGCTATGGGCATGATACACATTAGTCAGTGTCATTTACGCCTAAAAGACCTATCTTAAACCTACATCAACATTCCAAAGCATTACACCAACACTGTCATTGGGACCACTCATCACTTTCCCTCTCTGCACTTTCAGGACAGCTTCTAACGCCATATGAAGAGGAGATTTCGCCGGTCCTCCGTCTGGACTTTCCAAAGGTTCTTGCATCGATTTAGAGGCATCGATACAGAAGAGGACGTGGTCACGGGTCGCATATTTGTACTGTGTAAAAGGAGAACGGCAGGAATGTGCCACGGTCAGAAGTGAGTGGATACGAGTCGAGACCCCTGGAAAAAGACGAACCTCATCTTCATCGATCTCATCGTCTTCACCGAATCCGTCTAGGTCCTTCCACGCAGAATTCCTGTCTGCGTCACGATATGAAGACATACGGATATGAGGGTGTGCGCCGACGCAGTGTGACAAACGCTGATGATGATGGCGTTAGGAGGTGGTGGTTGCCTTGAAGTCGATATAGCTGCAGAGGTTGTTGACTATTTGATTCTCTAAGTTGACGCGTCATCATGAGTAAGAAAAAAGGGCCAATTCTAATAATCCAAATGAAAATGTTAGCTATCTGCCTCGCTAGCATCTCCATTCACTAATCAGTTCAGCAACGGACATTGGCAAATCAGTACTTTCTAATGCTGCACAATACACAGTCAGATCTCATCGTCGCGGCGTACCTCCGTACGCAGTTCCCAGACACTGCTGGCGTGTTCCTACGCGAGGCTGGTCTTGACGAAGAGTCAGTTATCATCCTCGGCTGTCTGGAACGAAATCCCCTCTCATAATCAACGATCACATACAGTGTATTCTCTTCCTCTCCAATCCCAGATCTCCGTACAATCATAGAAGACTGGCAATCCGATCAACTCAATCGTCGTCTCGCGAGGACGGCGCTATCAAAGCCAGACGACACCGCGATAGAAGAGCTAATGCATCGATCACTTCCCGAGCCGGTTGGATTGCAGAACGTGGAGAGAATCATTGCAGGTGTCAGTGTCGGGAATCTATTGGGTGTCAAGGTGGAGAGAATACCAAGACGAATATTTGATACGACTACGGCAAGGTAAGAAATGATAGACGGAACAATATCATGAAAATGGAATTAACAAGGATCATCGGACATAGCTATCGATCGGATTATCCCTTAAGTATACTTGTCACGTCGGTGGATAAATCCCTCAAGATAGTAGATTATGAAAGTGGCGAGGTAAGTCATCGTCTGGGTCATGATGTCAAACCGACCGGTTGATCGGAAACTTCGCAGGTGGAGCACATCATTTCGCCTCACAAGGCAGCGATTCTTTGTTTTGCTATTCATCCTAGACAACGCAGATATTTGTTGACAGGATCGATGGATGGCTCGTGAGTGTGAGAAGAAATGAACATCGAGATCAGTCTCAATGCTCATCTCGACATGTCTTTCACAGCGCCATCCTTACTGATCTAATCTCCCTCCAACCTCTTCAAACATTCCGGCACGCAAAGTTCGTCATCCGTTGCGCCTTCTCGTCATGCGGACGCTGGATGGCTACAGCATCATACGACCACACTATCGTGATCTACGAGTGCACCGACTCCTCTGACCTCACACCCGGTCCAAAGCATTGGTCAACGATCGATGAGGACGATGATATGCTTCTCATCGACGAAGATGACGATCCTGATCTCGCCAAAGAGCCGACAATGCGATTTGTTGAAAGATTCAAAATCAATCTCAAGGCGAATCCCGAGTCTATTGAATTTCATCCGATGTCCACTTATCTCTTATACACATTACGAGGATCCCACCTCCTTCATTATGTTTCTCTACCGACGGAGAAGATCGACGCCTCCGCTCCTTCACCTTTCAACATAACATATAAATCCTTCAACCCCCACCCATTGGACACACATGTATCTTTTTCCGTCTTGAACATGGCGATACACCCATCAGGGAAGATTATCGCCTGTCAAACGGGAGATCATGCGGGAAGAGGTGGGGAGAGGATCTTGCTCTATGGATTGGAACCGGACGAGGAGGGGAAGGAAAGGTTGGCGTGCCTGTGGACTGGGGAGGAGGGAGATGATTATGTGTTGCCACGGATGGCTTGGTTGCCTGATGGGACGGGGCTGGTGTGAGTGACCGCCAGGTTGAAAGTTTACGCCAAGCTTAAAACTGACTCTTCGAGTGACTTTCAGAACCACTACAGTCACCGGTCACCTAATATTGGTCGATCTAGCAGGCAAGGTCCGATCCAAGCTGCAAGTCCACGGTGGTATCGTCAACGGAGCCCATTCCAGCGAGGTCGTTCGAGACCTGGCCGTCGTAAAAGGATCGGAAGACGGAGTGGATTGGAAGATCGTCAGTATCGGATATGATGGAAGGATTTGTGTGACAGCATGAACATTTTTAGTAGATGTTATACAATGGACAGCAATGTTACAGCGTTCGTCTATTCTTTGGTGACTGTGCTTTCTGCTCACTTCGCAATGGTCGTCGTCGTCGAGGTTTCGTGTCCGCGTTCACCATCCTCCTCGTGGGTTGTTGATAGTTTGGTCAGGGAAGCCGATGGAGCGACATCAGCACCCGCGTCTCCAAAGTAATCACGAGCCAAGGAAGCCTTGTCGAGGGCTAAGGGGGTTGGTTCCTGGAGCGGCGGGAAGCTGGCGGCGCCCTTGCCAGCCTTATGTGGCCTTTCACGGTGTGTGTCCACGGCCGGGATGGGCAAAGGGAAACGTTCCTCCGCACAACCGTAAGCCATTGGTGTGAGTTTAATGAGAGTATGCAACGGGACCTGAGTAGCGATGGTCTGTCAGCCATGATAGTTTCCATGCCGAATTAACCCAGACTCACGTTGATATATGGGAGCTGGTCAAGCGGGATATCTTTGAAATATGCGTAGAGACATCGAAGAATGGCCTGAAACAACAAATGGAAAGATGAGCATCTTGACCAGACTAAGGAGTCTTGCCTAATTTTATACCTGGTGACCGATAATCAAGATGTTCTCCTGTCGTTCCAGCTCCATGATAACGGGTTCCAAGCGCACTACAACGTCACGATACGATTCTCCTCCTGTGAGGGGCTTTTGGTCAGATTAATCGGAACACGTTCGTGACTTTGCTGCTGCGGACCTCTGTATCGGTAGTTGTATTTGTCATCATCTCGACTCTCGTAGTCCTCCGGGTATTGTTCCTGTGAATTTTGATTGGTCAATGACAGAGTTCCTCTTGGTGATACACCTCACCCCACCTGAATCTGCTCGTAGGTCATACCATCGCAAACGCCGGCATCCAGCTCGTCCAGCGACTTCCATGTCTTCTTTGGGTATGGTAGGAAGCGAGCAGTTGCCTGTGTTCTCTGCAGTGTTGATGTCCAGACCTGACAGAGAGGGCGACATGAGCTCCATGGACTACAATCAAGACCACCTCGGGAACGCACTGTCAACGGAGCATCGCCAATATTCTTCAGAATCAGCTCGGGAAGCGCTGCTGCATACTTCTCTCCCCGTTTAGACAGAGGAGAATCTCCACCAATCAAGCCAGCGACGTTATACATACTCTCCCCATGTCGAGAGAGATAAATGCTCCTTGGCTTGAGATGTAAGTTCATCAGGTAGAACGCAATTCGGCTCTGAAGGTATCCGTTGATCCTGTTTATTGTAACCTGCTTGCCAACATTGAAGATCTTGCAATAGCTGAGGTTCGTCTCCGTAAGCGTTTCGTAAACCCTTTCGTATTCGGCGATGCGTTTACGGAAATCTGCTTCTGCTTCCTCTCGTGACATGTGGGCGTAATCTGGGTCACCGGATGAGACCTTGAGCTTGATATTTGCAGCAATGACGTCTGGATCGTCGCAATAGGACTCGAGGAATAGCAATTGTAAGTCTGGCTCCTGTGCAACTCGCTCTCGGATCTTATCTCTAAAAGAGGGAAAACAAGTCAGTGCTGAAAGGTATAAGTGAGCTTGAAGATCGAATGTACCTTCTCGCCCTCGTGCTGTTGGTTGCATCTAGATATGAACAACATTAGCAAATTAAACGGGTCCTTTATCAGAACCAGACGCACCATGAATCCCCACATTTCCTTCCTTTTTCAACCAATCGATCAACTGATCCAAACTATCCGTAGCAAGCTTTTCCCTCAACGCGGAAGCCTCGGCATTCGAATGTGAGAAGTAATTTGCTGAATGATCCTCCTTCTGCGCGCCACTGCCATTGGGGAATTGCGGTCAAACAAGGAAGGGTATTAAGTGAAATACGGGACATACGCTGCGGCGAGATCTCTAGCTTTACTCCGCCTCATCTGGCCCACATTGAACACCTTAACTTTGTATTCTAGCCACTGAGGATGTCATGCCTGAGTCAGTCTCACGAGCATTCATGCTACACATACCACTGACCTTGAGATATCGCATGAGCCTGTTACTCAGGAAGGACTTCCCACGAGCTGGGAGTCCAACCTGCAGATTGATTGTTAACAGATTTCACAGCCGTTGCAATGAAGCATCATCGCTTAAGGCGACCCACCATAGCAACCACGATCTTTGCCTCAGAGTAGTCGGGTTTTTCGACTAGCAAGTCCAAACATTTGATCAGTCGTGGAAACCGGTAGCATCAGAGCTGAGAGGCTTACCAAGGTTGCCAATCCCGGATACGGAAGGAGCACGAGTTGGAGCATTCGAAGACTGCCGAACTACCTTTGTAGATTCATCTAAGATCCTGAGCCTGTCATGTGGAGTGCCTAGAGTGAGAATTTATGAAGCAGTCATCGGAGTGCGCCGAACTGACATTCCCGTATGGGCACCGAAATGAGGACTAGCTGGCGCGGATCTGATACAGACCACTTGGACGATCAGTCCAACATATACCTTGCCTGAACAACAAGATATTCACCTCGCTCTAGCTTCCTCCGCCGTCATGTCGTCATCCCCAGCGTCCGCTCCTCCTGCAGTCGTACTGGCCACCGGGCTTGGAAGTGCGTCCTTCATCGTCATCGTCATACCCATACCGGGAGTTGCAAAAGTTCCCACTGTCGGTGCACCACTTGGCGGCAGTACCGTTCCCGAAGTGGGAGATCCGGCTAATGAGCTCGTAATGGATAATGCATTCGAATTCCCTCCTGAGATGTTCTGCGGCGAAGATGCCTTAGACATGGAGAGCCTTCGAGACATGGACGAGTTGCGCTGAAGCGGGTTCAGACGCTCGAGAGCTGCGGTGAGCGCCTCTGCGGCCTCATCGTTGGCTGGCGCTTTACTGGGAAGTTGCGAAGCATCAACCATGCTAGTGAAAGTGCTGTTGAGGCGTTGAAATGATGCTAATCGTCTAGCTGCTAGTCGTAGTGTCCCGCGTCCTGTAGTGCTGTCACGTGGTCCAACTCAGTCTTGTTGATCAGATGCTTAGAAGTACCATATGCGACATGACAAAAGATTACAGGGAGGTAGATGCGGGAATTACTCGTAAGACGGTGCAGATGGTGCACGCTAGGATGATGTGTTCGTTTCTCATTCGTCGATTTGAGATCATAATGGGCCGATGCGCCGTGAAGTAGCTTGACCGACAGCTCCGCCACCACTCCGCCGTTTCGCATGACCCTTCGGTGCTCTCGGTTCAATTGCGGAAGAGATACTGCGTCCATTGTCGGCGACTTGCGGAGGGCGTGAGGAGCCCGGTCGATCATATCCAAACACCGAACCCATGGCCATTGGTGGTGGCGGTTGATGGTATGGTGAGGGGACTTGATGCGAGTTTCCAAATGGATTGTTACCGAATGGAGAATGAGATGCGGGATTCCGCCGGTCATCGAAGCCTTCTTCGAGCATGGCCTGCATCTCGTTTGCGCCAATGGTACCGTTTGAGCCATCAACAGAGGCAACGTAGCCGTCAGGTGATAGCGGTGCGATCGGAGGGGGCGGGAACTGGTTGTTAAATTCGTTGTACTGTGGCGAGCAACATGTCAGTGCATGAAACGTCACGGTCAACTGTCTTCTCACTACTCACGCCTCCAATCTCAGCACCCCACATGTCCTCGTCTGAGAATATTGACCCCGTCTCCGACCCCGAACCAGCTGGATCGTCGCCCAGTGTCCTCGGCTTCTCGAGGAATTGGCCGTATTCCTCATCGTAGTAGCCTTGCTTCCCTGATGAATTGTCGTTCCAGAATTCGCTCGATTGTGCTTGCAAGGACCTCTCCATCTGTTGCCGTCGTTTAGCTTCTCGGCGAATTTTCCGCAGACGTGATCGTTCCCAGTCTTCCCACCGACGGAGAGGGATGCTAGTGCCGTCAAAGATCGCGGTCTTGTCGTCGGCGTGCTTCTTGCTTCTAACCTCTCCCTGGACTCGTCTGTCGGACGCAGGAGAGTTAGCCGACTCTCACATGGTGTCGGCCTCATCCCACTCACCTCGTCTCTCCCCAAGAAAAGTCGTCAAAATGCCAGAATGAATAAATCGGAAGAATGAAGTTCCAGACCGGTAGAGCGAGCAGGTAGATCAACATCCATGCGACATACACGACCTTCCGCGTGGTTATAAGTATCAGTATCGCAGGAAGGCCGAGGACAGTAGCCAGCAGCAAAAGCGGGATCCATCCTTGAAAATTGTTAGGTGGGGTGATGATCGATCGTATGATCAGCGCATACGTCAACGATATCGCTACCGGAAGTACGACCGTCCCGACCAGATCCATGAATATCACGAATTGCATCGAGAAGCAGAAAGTCCCGCACAGGTTTTGCACTCGAACCAGTTCCAAGAGATTGTGAATGGTGGAATTGATCCATCGTCGCCGTTGTGAGAGTAACACTGAGAAGGTGTCCGGAGCAACCGTGCGACACCTTGCTTGCGGGCAGAACATCATCTTCCGCTTGGGAAATGTTCGCAGCATGAGGGTGGAGAGGAAACGGTCTTCGCCGAGAAGTAGCAGATTCTTCTGATGCAAGGTGGTGACATCGCTCATAGAGTACTCCTTGACTATTTCTGGCTTGACGAGAATTGGAATCCAGTCGTCGTCTGCTACTCGTCTTGCCTTGAGGCGATACATCGAGAAGCAACCGGGCAAACAGGTAACACCGCCGAATACAGACTCGAAGGCTTTCGATAGGTGGTGAGAGATGAAGTATTCGTAAACTTGAATGGCGGTGACCCAACTTTGACGCTTGTTGGCTATCCGAGTCTCGCCGCAAACGCCCATAATGGTATTGTCGTGATGCATGCAGTTGACGAGGTGAGTGAGGGAGTCGGGCTGGATTGTGGTATCCGCATCGACCTGAGGTATTACAGAAGCCGTCAACAGGCGATATACATCACATGCAGCAAGCGCAATGAACTCACCATCAGCACAACCTCAAAAAAATCGGGAGTGACTCCCATCAACACCTGCATCTTTCTAAACAGATCGAAATCTAATGGCGACATTCGATCGTTATAAGTGATCCTTGAGAAGAAGTTCATCAAGACGAGTTGGCTGTCTCGCTTGCCACGGTTTCCAGGCTTTTTGTCCTTGGCTTCTGCATCCACTCCGCATTTTACGATGACGATGGCGGGAGTTCGTCTGCCAAGGCGAGAGACTGCGTAGGCGCTCATGAGCAATCGTGAAGCATAATGGAGAATCCGCCGTACTGACCATAGTGTCCCGCATAAGCTAACGCCCGATTCTCTCGCTTGATCCCGCTGCCCACCGCGATATACCCCATCGGCATCGGCTCTCCAAATCTCGGATCGGCTTTCAACATCCCAACACATATATCCGGTGTGCTCATTTTCTCGCCTTCTCCAGTTATCATCCCGTCACACACGATGAAAAGCAGTTTCCTGGAATCCGAATACGAGGTGTTCGAGACAGACTCGAGAGTGCTTCGAATCGAAGATTCGCCCTCTGAGTAGCAAGTAACGAGACAGACAGTGAACAACTCAGCTCCGATCTGGGACAAATTGATCAGTGGGCCGGCTGGCTGATTGACGTTGAGCCCTCGCTCGAGTTGTTTCTCGCCAAACTGAGATCCCGAATAATCCTTGGCTGGTACGTCAGGTCCTCCCTTCCGTATTTTGTTGCCTTTGCGGCTCTTCCCAGACGCCCACGGAGCAGTGCCATTTCCATTACCAATCGACACGTTGGCTCCTTCTGGCATGACGTTTGGACTGATTCCTTTCCTCCGCAACTCACTTTCACTAGGAGGTCGGCATAGCTTTGCGCTTAGAAACCAATTGAAGACTACGGCCATGATGAATCTAGCAAAAACGACACCGAGGATGACCACAAGGGAGGCGTAGAGGAACAAGCTGGAGAAGAAACATCCAGGAGACACCTTATCGATTCGACCTGCGACGTATCGCTGTTGCATGCAGTTGTACGCCGCCAACGAGGTCGACGACCGCAAAAACATGCGAGTCGCGTCCTTTCCAGATGAAGTGTTATCGGAAAGTACGTGTCGGATGATGGTATCGACCGTGTCCGTTGGCACAGCTTTCGGGTTTGCGTCCAGATATGGCTGCATATTGAGTACTATCCCATCGATGACAATATAACTCGAGTGACTCGCCACTTGATCCCATGAATATCCTACGAAGCGGGAAGTATTCTTCATTCCTAAAGACACAAGAGTTGCCGCCGTGGGAGCATTCAAGACGCAAGTCGCGTTCTTCGTGACAGCTTTGTTGGAAGTAGACGTCGAGTTGCAAACAGCAGTCGTTGCATAAAGTCCAGTATGTCCCGTACAAGCCGGGAAATCGGAAAGTTTCCGTGTGAATAGGTTTGTGATATCCTGTCCACTCTCCTCAGCCGTCAGAGGTTGAAAGTTGATACCGGAGGAAGCCACTGCGCCTGACACATCGACTAACCACCCCGAGATACCGAGAGCACCTGTCATGTCTCGAATACCATCAGAATGACCTTTCCTTCCTTTTTTCAATCACTTCGAACTCACCTGGAGACTGCTCTAACTTGCCCACATCTCCGTTAGCATTCTGACTCTCCGGACAGAACGCTTCGTTTAATCCCATAGTCGCGAACCCCACCACGGCTCCCATGAGCAAAATGATCCAACATAGCGTGATCTTCTCTCTCCAAGCTTGACGTGAGGGTTGGTCCTTGATTCCTCCTAGAGAGCGCAGTGCCTGAGGTGGAGCCCACCATGTCGTTACTAGCGACAGGAGCTGCCACCAATCGTATCTCCCGAAAAAACGATGAGAGTCTGCTGGATTTGCAAGGAGGACGCCAGATGTGGAGAATGAGGTAGGATTGGTTAGAGCTGGTGGGGTGATGAGGGGAACAGGAGCGACAGATCGTTCTGGGCGTGTCAATGTCTTGCCACGACGAAGTTGAGAGGCTTGGCGAGTGGCAGCTGGCCGGTTTGAAGCTTGTTGGTTTGGATCTTGGGAGAGGTAGGAGGGTTGTGGCGCGAGTGGATCATTGGAAGGTATCAGTTGCATGGGTATAGTGCGATGCATCTTGAGACCGAGAGAGCCAGGGTAGAATCTGAGGTTACGAAGTAGAAGGCTGGAGTCGCAAAGCTTAGGTTAGTCTCGACGACCTTCCATGACCTTCAAAGCCTGTTGCAGGCGAGAACTGAAGACGGAAACCAGGTTTGCTCCAGGACCGAGACGTCGATCGCCGGCGAAAGGCACCAGGTCACAGATCAGTAGATCGTTGCGATGTTAACGATGATGTTTTTTTGAAAGCGACCAATCCTGATTGATATTTTGAGACCTCCTTGCGATGTATGATCTTCAAGTCGCGACAATCACCTTCCTCTCAGCGTATCCGTGGTCTTCTGGAAGTGGTAAAAGAGGGGCTCAAAGGAGTGTAGTGACCGTTGGGGACGTATGTCAGGATACGAGACTGAGGTTGATACCTAGTGATTGCTCCGATGCTGCTGAGATCCACTTGCTGAAAAGAGAACTCGAACGAACTCTCTAGATGATCCATTCGACTCATTTATTGTTCCATCGAGTCGCGTCTCCGAGTCGGGTCATTTAACGGCACACGCTAGTTTATTGGCGCTCACAGACCTCGCATCTATCAGGTTCAAATTATCTCTACAAAAAGCTGTCACAGGTTAATAAACAACGAAAAAGAGCAGGTACATAGTGGGGTGGGTGAGAGTCCAAGCAAACAGTTTATATCAATCCATTCATATTCTTCCAGGAGAGGAGAGAGACCGCAAATCGCATCTAGAGAGCGTGGCGTGTGTGTTGAAGCGTGAAAGATCAGATCCCATGTCGTTCCATTTTTTCCGCCGTCGTGTGTTGTATGTGTATATTCGGAACGGGATAAATGTTGATGTCGATACATTTGAGTGGTCATAGGTGAGGTCCAGAGGAAAAGTCGTCGAAGATCCGATGATGTTCAAAGAACAGGTGTTCCCAAATCAATCAACGAACCAGCTGGTTGTTTTTCCCAATCTCTCTCTTTCTCAATATCTTCTCCCGCTTCCTCCCCCGATTCTGATCTTCCCACCTCCTCATCATCCAATCCCAGTCCGCCAACCTCGTCACTACTCTCACTTCCACCCTCACTCAACCCCAAAGCGCCTTCCACACCCACACTACTCGCTCGATAACGTCGTTGCGACGCGTTGTACTTCCTCGCTCGAGCAGGAGAAGAATTCGGATCCGTTTCCTCATCATCCTCGTTGTCTTCAGCGCTGGATACCCCAGAGTTCGATTCTACGATACGAGGGATATTCGTGATGGTAGTGGAACCCTTCGAAGAAGTCATGACCAAGCCTTTTGTCCTTCTCTTCGCTGCGCTCCTCGTCATAGGTTTCTTCTCCTGTTCGAGTGCTGTCCCATTCGCAGCTAAGGTCATTCCTTCCCAATCGAATTTCCCCTTCCCAACTCGTTTTCGAAGGACAGTATGGGAAGTTGGAGTGGGTTGAATTGTTGCGTCACCGTCTTCTACGTCAGAGTCAGAGTCTCCGGAGGTTGAGGTCGCAATGACTGTGGAGACGTTCGCTGTATCATCTTCGTCAACCTCTTCACCATCCTCTCTTCTCTTCTCCCTCTCGATATCCGATGTCTCGCTGTCTTCGTGTGACATGTGCTCCCCCTCCTCCTCACCCTCCTGTCCATCCTCTCCCAAAGGTAACAACGAGATAGTACTCAACGGACTCCTAGGCGATCCGGGAGCACTCGGTGTCCTACTAGGGAGTATCGAGACGGACGGTGATGTAGCAGTTGAAAAGTGACCATGAGATATGGGAGCGGCGGGAGTGATAGTAGAGTGAGAGGTTGGAGTGGTAAGTGTCGACCACGTTTCTTTGTCTTCATGACCATCTCCCGACGGAACTTTTCGATGTCTAAGACTTGATTTCCCTGTTCCATCCTTGTCTCCACGTTCAGCGGACACAACGACCAAAGGTACATCTTTGGTCAACGGTGGAGATCGGGGTAAGCGAATTCTGGTGGGATAAAGATGAAGAGTCCTAGCTATGACTGAATAGCCAAGTGAACAAAGAAGAAGAAAGTGAGCTTATGCAGAGATTAGCCGGCCAAGAAAGAAAGAGACCTACGATATGCGATCAAATCGAGTAACATCAACACGACGAGAGGAGCAAGTATCAAAGCAGCTACAAATCGGCAAAGGAAAGGTACCTGTCCCATACCAAATACCAAGGAACTCATCATCTCAGCACCCGTTCCACCTATGTCATAAAACGGCCCAAATTCAATCACTCACATAAGCTAGAGGACCAGGTAGTGGTGGATCCAAAATCCAAGTCAACAATCCCATTTCCTGAATCTTTCCAATACCCTCTCCCGCTCCAGAGGTGACCAATCCACCGAGAGCATTCGGAGTGCTAGATGAAAGATGTCGAGAGAATGACGCGAGGAGGGAGGTCATGCTATCCATCGTGGGATGAGTTAGATTCATTCCAACGGTTTTCGGGTGGTGGTGGTGGTGTTGTAGGGTGTTATGTGGGTGAGGCAGTGAGTTGGATCTGGGTAGGGAAGGACAGGATGTAAGCGATGAATCTCGCCATTTGGGAAAAATGACTCTCCTTCACACGCCCTCGTTTATGTCCTTTGACTCTGGGATGGAAGGATAGCAACGCAAGGAAAATCCACTCCAATCTTCCCAACTACTATTCAATCCGTTCAACGATCTTCCATCGACTACCATAGCATTTCCATTTCGTACTCTTCGTATCGCTCTCCCCTAGACCCGCGCGAAGAGCTCGAATTGTATAATCTCGAACACTCACCACGAATGATGCTCAACGATTGCACGTTCTCAACAGGCTATAACCGACGTCCAGACGCCTACCAATGAACAGTTGATACCCGACGAGGTGCTCAAAAGATCGATAACGTTGTCGACATGATCTACCGCTGAGAAAGGCGGTTTTGGGTGATAATTGTGTGAAGTAGAAAGGGTCCAACAGAGGGGTGATGTGGTTGGTACTGCAGTGTGGATGTTGAGTGATAGATTAGTGCCAGGGATAGGGGGTGTTGTTGTTTGATCGAGAAGGCCTGGGCATCTGGGAAGGAGTGGTACATATAGATAGATACAAAATATAGATGAAATATGAATAGTACATGTTTTTCCCTCTCTTCTCCCTGGCCCGCGGGTTCCAGCAGGCGTGTTCTCAGAGGACTGTCACTTATGTTATGTATATCCTTAGCCAAGCCTGCAATCTGTCTCAGCTGACAGCAGACGTGGGAAAAGTTTTCGTGCGAGGCACCGCCAACTCAAAACATATGCATGCATGCATGCACTTGTAGGGTCCACAAATTCTAGAAATTCTGTCCCGAGCGCCGAGAGGATAAGAGAGGGCGGGGGGCCATGGTGGCGGAAGCGACATCTCAGATGTGTATCTTTAAGTTACCCCACTCACCCTGGAATGAAGTGCACCATTTTTTTTGTAACGTTTGTGTGGGAAGCAAGGGGTGGGATATTTGATTATTGTTGGTTGGCGGGAGAGGAAGAGAGAGAGGGAGAGTGAGGATAGGGCTGGAAGTCCATTGGAATGATTGGAATGCAATTTCGAGGGCATCGGCAGGGTGGAACGGGTCGGATATCCGAATATCCTAGTAATAAAATGAGATACATCGACCTATAATGACAAAATCCAAAACTCCTCATGCGATTTTCTTTCATACCCGAGAACGATGCGATGATCAGCGAACCAATTCTCCCAATGATCGCATCACCATCGAAGGAAGAAAGAAAGAAAAAAAACCACCCACATATGATCCATAATCCTTATCAGGGTCGTATACCTCCCATCGTGAGGCCGGGAAGATATGTTTCGATCTCTGATACCAACTTCTTTCAACCACTTTACCTGCATGTGACTGTTGAGTAGACGATCATCAGCCTCAAACTGGGATCCTAGGTCATATACATGGGAGGAAGAAAGAAAGAGCAAATACGAACCTCATCTTTCTCTTTCGACGCATCATGCATCAATCTGACATCGTCGTGGACATCGAATGAAAACAAGGGACCTGATTTTCCTCGAGCTTTGTTCACTATGAAATCGTAGAATGTATAATGCTGTATTGGAGAGTGCGGTAAGTGAAGCTGATACCGATTAGAGAACGGTCATGGGGTTCTCGCTAACATGTGGAATGATCAGATCTTCCTGTTCAGAGCGGGAATTTGTTTGATTCCATCTCAGCGTTCCGTATTGAAAATTTATCAGTACCTTTATCGGACTCACCTTGATATACATCAAGTTTTCCACACTTATCCCTCTCAGTTCTGGGAACTGTTCTCTAACTTTGGCCAAGAAGGCGGCAATATCATCTCCCTTCTTGCACTATCACCATCACCTCCGACCTATATCAACACGGTGTCCTTTCCTCCAAAGACTCCAAATCACTCACCTCAACGCTCTTCCTATGTCCACTCCCATCCCAATACGAATAAGTGATCTCTATACCCTCAGCTTTAACCTTCTCCTGTTTGTCCAACCATTCCTTTCGAAGTTCTTCTCGTTCTAATCGTTCCCGAGCTTCTCGTTCACGGTCGGGTAGGAAGGAAGTGTCGACTGAAGGGTTTTTGGTAAATTTGGGTTTCTTGGATGTTGTTTCATCTGCGTTAGATACATTGGGCTGTCAGCAGGTGCATTGCACTTTGGATAAGGTATTTTGTTAAAAAAAAGACAAAACGTACCATCCACATCGCCATTCGACCGCTTCTTCTTCCCATTCGATTTACCACCTTCATCATCCTGCTCCTCTTCTTCATCATCATCATCAGCCGCAAAGGACAACTTTGATTTTTCCTTCTTCTTTGCTTTTTTCGGTTTGGCTTCTTTGTCTCTGCAGACGAGAAAGCAATGTGTATCAGCTATCGATCGTTCAGAGCTCGTCCCGCCCTTCCTTGCACCTACCTATCCCCAAGTCCAATCTTCTGAGCTGCCTCCCTCCTCTGCGCTTCCTCAATCTCAATCTTCGTCTTCCTAAAATCCTCCAAGGTTACCAAACCAATCGTGCTCTTCTTGAGAGCCTCATCGAGACCTTCGGTACGGGTGGTAAATCGGTCGGAAGGCGCGGAAGATGCTTTGAGGGTTTCCTGTTCCGTGATTGAATGGTCAGTGATGGGGAAAAGTAGTAGGCTGAAGAGGATTAAAGAATGTACCTTGGCTAGAGCATCCTTTTGCCGTTGGAAGTCCTCCTGCAAAAGTCATGCCACGGGATTTCAGCGTTTATCATCATTTCGCGACGGCCACGGATGCCATGCTCACCATCAACTGTACCCGCTGCTTCTCAAGCATCGCCTGACGTCTTCCTTCATCCTGATTAGAAGCCATTATGAACGACTATCGATCTTGGTTGAAGTTGATTCCAAGTTAATAAATGTTTGAAGACACTCTAACTCGACTCGACTCGGACTTTCCACTCTCGGCGCGACAGGCGGCTGGCGCGTGGCCGTGGCGGGGGTTGTTGTCTTTTGAAGTTGAACTGACCACCGTAAATGCGAGTGATCATCATCATCACACTACACCAATCCCGAAACCATACACAACGAGAGTCTGATAGCGTCCTCCTACAGCTGACCTATCGTATAAAGGTGCGTTGGGCGACGCCATTCCGTTGTTGAAAGTCAGGAGGGTGGTGGATGATGGATGGATGGATGGATGGATGGATTGAGTTGGGTTGGGATTGAACAGTCGACGTTTTAGGAGTCAACGCTAGGTATATCCTCCCATACGATTCTACCGTCCTGCAGAGGCCTTTGCAGGACACCCCACGTGCATTTATCAGTGGCACAACAACGACAGTCCCGAAACAACATGCTGATAATCATCTCACTCCCTCTTCCGGATAGCTCCAACACACTCCTTTATATAAAACAGCCAAACCTCAACGCCCGGCGGTCAAGGTGTACGCAATATTCCAATTACCTCTCGCCTTTCCACCAAGCATTCTGTTCGTCGATCGCAAAGGATCAGGAAAACTGTTCCGCGTACCTTCAAGTTTTTTGTTGAACATAACATATTACCCTTCCGTCCTCACGGTAGTTTACACATCACTCGCTTCACCCTACGACAAAGATGGGTGCACAGTGGAGCAAAGCTATGGGTCAGTCTCACTACTATCTCTCACCAAACGGTTGCTGCTGTCCTGTTTCTTCTGATACTAACCACAAGACTCTTTCCAGGTCGGTTGTTCGGTAACAGGGAAATGAGAATATTGATGTTGGGTTTGGATGCTGCTGGGAAAACTAGTGAGTGTTTGAGCATTCGAAAGGTGATGGAGGTTGTGGGATTAGTGATACTAGACGGATGATAGGTGGGTTAGATGGAGATCTTGAGGCGCGTGACGGAAGAATGAGGACGCCCGGTGTCCATCCTCCTCATCGAGTTGAAATTGAAGACTTCAATCGCCATTCAATGATCTACCCTCTGTTTTCTGTGAAAGCTAGCGCTGTGGAGATCCTGCACTATGAATTCCTCTCACCGTCTTGCTCTTCCACCTGATGTATTCTTGCTGTCCCTTGACTGGCCTAGCCTTTACACCGAATACTGAACATGCTTTTATAAACTCTCAGCGATCCTCTACAAACTCAAGCTCAATCAATCAGTCACCACCATTCCAACCGTCGGCTTTAATGTGGAGACGGTGACGTATAAGAACGTTAAATTCAACGTCTGGGTGAGTTGAGTAGATATATGACCTTTGGGTTTGTTCTTCAGTTTGTTTGGGCGTTTTTGCTGATGAAGGAATCTGGATTGGTCTTAGGATGTCGGAGGACAGGATAAGATCAGACCACTTTGGCGGCATTACTATACTGGCACGCAGGCGAGTGATATTTCTGCTCTTTTAGCATGACTAAATATCTGAGGGATTTGGGGATTTCCTCCCACAGGGTCTCATCTTCGTGATTGACTCTCAAGATCGTGATCGAATTGATGAAGCTCGTCAAGAACTGGAACGCATCCTAGCGGATAGGGAAATGAGGGATTGCTTGTTGATGGTGTTTGCTAACAAGCAGGATTTGCCCGGAGGTGAGACCTGAATTTACGTTGATATGTGGGAATTAGAGAGCGCGAGTGATTGATCGGGTCGCTCTGGTGTGATAGCGATGTTGCCGGCAGAAGTGACGGAGAGATTAGGCCTGCATAGAATGAAGGACCGTTCGTGGTATGTTCATCCCAGGTGAGACTTGAGGTTCGGAGTCTAGGTCGTGAACATGGGCGCGAAAGCTGATGAGACTCCCTCCAGCTGCGCAACGACTGGCGAAGGTCTGTTCGAAGGCCTTCAATGGTTGAGCCAGAATGTCAAAGGATCGAAGACTCAGTAGTCTCTGACTTTCATGTTCGAATGGATTTGGCATTGCTTCTTGCATATTACGACCCCACCCTTTCCCTCCTCTATCTATACTCTTACGTTACTTTCCCGCTTCTCCGGTCCGCTGCTCTCGATCTTGCTCTACCTATTGTCTTCCCTCCACTCCTGTCTGCACTTTTGTTTCTTATGGGGGTTCACACACGCTTTCGGGCCGTCGCTTTCGGTGCCCATGGCTCGATGTATTGAAATGGCATCACTTTCCTTCAGACCAGACAGAAATGATACTTGCCGCCCGGTGCCGGAATTGAAGCTGCCGAGTTGAAGATGCCGAGTCCATTTCGCCGGAGTGGCGATCGGATCGGATGCGTCATTTGCACCTATTTAGATTCACTGAGAGTAACTATTGTAAACACAGGCTTTACCTGCTTATCTATGTTCTCTATATGGGACCACCGACCGTGCTTGTCCTCGGTGGGGAGTGACATTTGTAGTGCAGTCTATCCACTACATTCTTCATTCCCATGTCATCAGATCTACCATCGAAACGTCGGCGTGCACCATCCACCCGCCCGACTCCAGCTCTAGGTCCTGACGTGCGCCTAGCAGTGCATCGCACTCCAACCGAGCACATTGATAGCGCAGTCGTAGATGAAAGCGAACACCACCCTCTAGACGCACCAGATGAGGAGGGTGGACAAGAGGAAGGCGACGAAGGAGGATCGGGTATATCGTCAACGAGAACGGCACGATTGGATGGAGCTGGAGCTGGAGATGTAGAGAAGGGTCTAAGAGGAGGAATGGGAGTTGACAAGGCCAATAGTCGACATAGTCAGAAATCGGAGAGTGAAATCGACCCAGCGGTCCGCGATTGGAAGGATGACATCGTGAGTAACCTCTTTGCTGGCTGCATTTGCACATCTCTGCTGATCAATCTGCACCCTCAAAAATCCTCAAACAAGATCACCTTCGATTCCAAATCAGACCCAGCTAATCCCAAGAACTTCCCATATCGAGAAAAAATGCGGATCACCATGTTATATGGCCTTTGTACCATGTGCTCGACCTTTGCTTCCAGTGTGTTCTCGAGTGCGAGCAAGTACATTCAGAACGAGTTTGGCATCAGTCAGGAGGTGGCAATACTCGGCATTTCGTTGTTTGTGCTAGGGTGAGCTGGGCAAATGATTGGCGTTGATGTGCTTGAAACGCATTCGCTAATTTATCTTTGGCTGCAGCTATGTACCTGGCCCATTATTATTCGCAGTGCGTATCGAACATATTATCCATCTTCTTGGGTGCGAGACCAACAACTACCTCTCATGTTCCTCCAGCCCATCTCTGAACTCTACGGCCGAAAAATGTCAATCATCACCCCTATGTTCATTTTCATCTGTTTATCCGCCGCTACCGCTACTGCTAAAGACACCCAGACCGTGTTCATCACTCGGTTCTTCGCCGGTGTGATGGCTAGTGCTCCTGTAACGAATGTCGGCGGAGTACTCGCTGATCTTTACGAGCAAAGGGAGAGAGGGACGGCTGTGGTGTTTTACTCTTTGGCAGTTGTGACAGGCCCGACTTTAGGGTGAGCAGAAAAGAGTCTGTGAATCGCATTGATGAGCTCGGAACTGACACCTCTCCTCCACGGCCACAGGCCCATCATCGGAGGCGCAGTCTCTCAATCTAAGTTAGGGTGGAGATGGACAGAATATCTGGTCGTCATTCTCACATCCTCCATCCTCATCCTCGCCACCATCTTCATCCCGGAAACCTATTCACCCGTATTGATGACTCGTAAAGCTCGAAAACTTCGATTAGAGACTGGAAGATGGGAGCTTCACTCTAGAGCTGAGATGACGGAGAAGAGTATCAAGATTTTTTTGCAAAAGAATTTACTTTTACCGATCAAGATGATCTTCACGGAGCCTTTAGTGGCGTGCCTGACGATGTGAGTGGCGAAGAAGATCTTCGTAGAGGTGTCCACGCTGACGTGCCCGCATAAATCAGCTACAACTCTTTCGCATGTGAGCACATGGGAATTGGTTCATCGTCCACTCGATCGTTCACGAATTTACTCCCGTTCCATCAGATGGTATTCTCTACATGCTCTTTGCTGCGATTCCTATCATATACGAAGAAGGTCGTGGTTGGAATACCCTTGTCGGTGCTCTTCCATTCCTTGCTGTCATGGTGAGTTTACCCATCCGCTACCAAAAGGACGAGTCAGCTGATTAGCTCTGTCATCAGCTGGGTACATTCTTTGCAGCAGGTGAGTTGGAGTACTGCGCATACTTCCTTGTACCTTTTAGCACCTTTTAGCAGAAACTCTGAGACTTCTTTGTCTTTACAGCCATCAACATCGCCTACTCTCGATTCTACTTCCAGAAATATCTCGACGCTCACGATGGTAGTTGTCCTCCTGAACTTCGACTTCCACCTATGATGGTCGGTTCAGTCACATTCCCCATCGGGTTCTTCCTTGTTGGTTGGACATCAGATCCTAGTATCAATTGGTTCCCGAGCGTCGTGGGCTTTTTTTTCATTGGGATGTCGTTCCTCCTAATCTTTCAGGTGAGGAGGGAGGAGCTCGCTTCCTTATTCAATTCATATCCAAGGCTAAGTATCGAATCTCCCCGCTTCAGGCCGGTCTTAATATGCTCATCGACAGTTACACATCACGCTCCGCATCTGCTGTTGCAGCAAACACATTCATGCGATCAATCTTCGCCGCTGTTCTTCCTTTCACTGCTCCTCCGATGTTCCATAATCTAGGAGTAGATTGGTGAGCTCTGCCTTGCTACCTGGACATGAGAGTCCATTCCTGACGCTTGGATTCACATAGGGCCTGTACCTTACTTGGCTGTATCGCAATCTTGTGAGTGTCACTGACTACTTCTACCAAACACCGAGCCTGATGAGGTTATGTCGCAGACTGGCTGGCATTCCATTCCTCTTCTACAAGATTGGACCGAGGTGAGTTGGCTTGTCTGGCTTTTTAGTCGACATAAGCTGAGTATTGGCCTGGTAGTCTTCGAGCCAGATCCAAACTTATCGATAGGAAAGATTAAGAAGTCTAGGAAGCAGCACATTGTAATTCGTAATAACATCATAATGTCTCCCATGCATTCATAGCTACGTGACGACTTGGTGTAGCAATTGTTTCTGAGACGCTGTCGAACGAAGTTGCCTCTGACGGGCATGTGCTGTCGGTTGCAGATCATCGCGGGATGATGCTGGTCATAGTTGATGACATTCATGCTTGATGTTGTGTTACTCACTTGCCCCGCTTTCGGCGATGCGCGTCGTGGATAACAGCGGTCGACCGATTCGGTCATGACCGAGGTTGAATGGTTGCAAAATTGTTACAAAGGGGATCGGGAGACCCGATGTTGCTCTTTGGTCAGACATCAACCATCAGCATCGACTTGTCCTCTTGAAGCTTGGTCGAGCTGCTTGTTGTCCATCTCAACGACATTGCACCATGTCGCTTCCAACTTACAGCGAGGACGTACCGGCCCCAGTTCCCATCACGCCTTCACGGGATGAAGACGGAGCTCGCCACATTCCAGCTCTCACTCGCATGGACTCGAGAGTCCTCGCTGGATCCAGTGGTTTCTGCTATGAAAGAGAAGAAGAGCCAGAAGTTCAGCTTGCTCAGGACGGTATCGGAGGCTCTTTACACCGTCAGATGACGAGGAACTCCCAGCGAGAGCCAGCGGAAAGGCACCCGAACGATTTCAATCGAACTCCGATCAAGGAGCAGTCACAAGACCGCTCAGATACCTCAGAGACTATCAGTACCTCTGGTGATCAACTGGAAACAAACTATGGAAAAGAAATCGTCGCTATACAGGATCTAGGCCGTCGCAAGTCCAACAGCGATTCAGAATCTGACAACGATGACAAGAAACCTATTGATCTGGGAGACGGCAAGGTCGCAATGGGAAAGGATGCGAGAACCGGGAAGTACGTTGTCATTGACAAGCGGTATATCGAGGGAGGGCCATATTGCAAACCGAAATGGTGAGTTTTTGAAGATTGACGTTTCCGTTGACTTGCTGCTAAACTCTCTCGATCCGATCTCTAGGCGACATTCCCTTCCGTTCATGAAGCCAAAACTACCCCCACCCCCGCCAAAGCCACTCGACCAAGCTGATATGATACCCGAGGTCACTACCAACTTCTGGAACACCCTCACCTTCAATTGGATCTCCCCATTAATGGCTCTAGGAGCTCAGCGACCATTGGAAGCGGGTGATCTGTGGAAGATGCAACCAGAAAGAGAAGCAAAATATATGGCTCAGAAACTAGCTACAATCTTCCAGAGGAAATGGGACGAAGCTGAAGCGTATAACGTCAAATTGGAGGCTGGGGAAGTTGTTGCTCCACGGTGGAAAAGGATCAAATGGAGTGTGGGTCTTGGCGGCAAGGGTACGGCAAAAGAGAAGGAAGCTCGATGGAGAACGGAGGCCAAGCGGAAACCAAGTCTTTTCTGGTCTCTGTCCGAGCTTTTCGGTTGGTACTTTTACATCGGTTCAGTCTATAAGGTAAGCGGTCTCTCTCGCTCTCTCTTGCTCTCTCTCACGAGCTTGACGACCGATGCTGACATTTGAATAAATGTACAGGTTCTCGGCGACACGGCGCAAGTCACAAGTCCTCTTGTTGTCAAACGTATCATCCTGTTCGCTACCGAGTACAACGCCGCCAAAGCAGCTGGCACCGAGCTTCCCAGTGTTGGCTACGGCATCGGCATGTCCATCATTTTGGCTATTCTTTTATTGATGGGATCCTTAGGCCTCAATCACTTCTTCCTTCATGCTGCTGGTACCGGCGTTCACGCTCGAGCGGCGATCATATCAGCACTCTATGAGAGGGCCCTGCGGTTGACAGGAAGAGCTCGAATTGAGCACACCAACGGGAAAATGGTCAACCATATCTCTGTCGATGGTGAGCGTGCTGTAGAACTCCTAGGGACACGCATGCTAACCATGCTAACCTCCCATGTTCAAACTCGGCAGTCAGTCGAATCGATTTCGCGTGCGGCTTCGTATCCATGGCAATCACCTCTCCTATCCAATTTATGGTCGTCGTCATCATTCTCCTCGTACAAATCCGGGAAGCAGCTTTGGTTGGCATCGCTTTCCTCCTCATCTTCTCTCCAATTCAGGCTCGAGTCATGCGCTATCTCTTCTCTGTCAGGAAGAAGTCGATGGTGTGGACGGATGCGCGTATTCGACTCCTTTCGGAGCTTCTGAATGGGATGAAAATCGTTAAGCTCATGGCTTGGGAGTTACCATTTCTGGAGAGACTGGCTACTATCCGAGTGAAAGAAGTGTCACTAGTTCGGTCTCTCTTGATTACTCGGGCTGGAAACATGGCTGTCGCGATGTCTTTGCCTATCCTTGGTGAGTCGATGAGCCGTGCTACCAAAAGATTCATGCGCTGATCAGCATCCTCGCATCCTCGCATCCAGCCGCTATCCTCAGTTTTATCACCTACGCCCATCTCGTTCCCAATCTTCCCGCCGCAACTTTATTCACGGTCATCACGCTCTTCCAGCTCATTCGACTACCTCTCATGTTGTTCCCTATGACCCTCTCAGCCGGTACCGATGCAATGCAGGCCATCGGTCGTCTGGAAAAGGTCTTCATGGCCGAAACTCGCACGGATAAAATCGAAATCGACCTTGGCCTTGACGTCGGTATCAAGGTGGAGCACGCTTCGTGGACCTGGGATTCCGCTCCTGTTGAGGAAACCGTTGTCAAGAAAACGGTTGCCTCTCAACCCGAGATATCCGAAAAGCCAGTCGAGCGTGAGATTTTCCAACTCCGGGACATCAACCTTTCCATCCCTCGAGGAGCCTTGGTGGCAGTGGTCGGAGCCATAGGAAGTGGCAAGTCTAGTTTGCTAAGTGGAATGGTCAATGAGATGCGTCGTTTGGAAGGGAAGGTCATCTTTGGCGGCACTACATCCATGGTCCCGCAAACTCCTTGGATCGTAGCGGCCACATTGCGTGAGAACATTCTGTTTGGCCTTGCCTGGAATGAGGAGAGGTACTGGTGGGCTGTGCGTGAAGCATGTTTAGAACCCGATCTCGATATGCTGGAGGATGGCGATGCAACGTCTATCGGCGAAAAAGGGATAAACTTGAGTGTGAGTAAGACGGGCATCGTCGCCAGCGACGCGTATCGTTTTTCTCTGTGCTTACCCGTCTTCATCGTCATTTCTTCATCAGGGGGGGCAAAAGCAACGAGTCAGCTTGGCTCGTGCCTTCTACTACTCGGCAGACATCATCCTCTTCGACGATCCTCTCAGTGCTGTGGATCCAGGAATTGCAGCTGGTCTCTGGCAATCCATCTCTCAGCTCAAGGGCAAGACTCGCGTCATTGTCACCCATGCTCTCCACTTCCTCCCCTCTGCCGACTTCATCATCACACTGCAAGACGGACGCATTGCCGAACAGGGCACCTATACGGAATTGCGAGAAGGGGGTGGGGCATTCGCTCGTCTCATCAAGGAGTTTGCCAATGAGGATGCGGAGGAAGAGAAAAAGGAGGAAGAGGAGGAAGCGATGGAGGGAGAAGTGGACCATCGACCTCGGGCGATTGAGCGTTCTCGCATGACGGCAAACGTCGAGGAAGCGAGGAAGCTTATGCAAGTTGAGAAGATGAATACTGGCGGGATGAAGGCGGCGGTTTATACCGGATACTTGGGCGCGGGCAAGGGAATGATTATGGTACCGCTCTTGGTGCTCAGCGTTATCGTCGCTCAAGCTTTCACCTTACTCACTTCGTTCTGGCTGGTTTGGTGGCAAGAGAGGAAGTTTGATAGGAGCGATAGCTTCTACGAGGGCGTTTATTCGGCCTTGGGAGTCGGGAGTGCCGTCTTCCTATTCGCCATGGGTGCTACCCAGGGAATTCTGAGCTACTTTGCCAGTGTCACGCTATATCGAAGGGCAACCTTGCGGCTGCTGAAGGCTCCAATGAGCTTTTACGACACCAATCCGCTAGGCAGAATTCTCAATAGAATGTCCAAAGACAGGTATGTGGTTCGCAGAGTGTGCTGTTGTCGAACGAATATTGAAGACGGCCACGGCTGGCACTTTCCTTTTTCAGCGACACACTCGATAACACCCTTCCCGACGCTCTCCGCATGCTCATCTCCACCCTCGCGAACGTCCTCGGAGCGGTCATCCTTGTTGGAATCATCGAACCTTACTTCCTTATCGTCGTCTTCTGCGTCGCCATCGTCTACGTCCAACTCGCTCAGTTTTACAGAAAGAGTGCTCTATCCTTCAAGCGAATCGATGCTCTGCTTCGATCACCCCTCTACTCCCACTTCAGCGAGTCTCTGTCTGGTCTCGCGGTTATACGGAGTTACGGCGAGACAGAGCGGTTTGTTGAAGAGAACTGCCGTCTCATGTCAATTGAAAACCGGTCCTACTATCCAACTGTCGTTAACCAGCGATGGCTTGGTATAAGGCTCGACTTCCTTGGTACCTGCCTCACATTTGCAATCTCTCTCTTCGTCGTCCTCAACAGGAGTATTTCGCCTGCATCCGGTGGTCTGGCGTTATCCTATATGTTGACCGTCCAGCAGTCGCTTTCGTGGCTGTGTAGACAATACGCTGAGTGAGTGACGCCGTGATCTACATTCTTGTTGATGACGACATCCTCTAATCATCCAACTGACCCACCGTGTTCCTTTTCACACAGAGTCGAGAACGATCTCAACTCCGCCGAACGCATTATCGAATACGGCAGCAGTCTTGAACAGGAAGCAGCTCATGAACTGCCCGATACCAAGCCTCCAGCTTCCTGGCCGGCGGAAGGTCGAATTGAATTCAAGGATGTCACCATGAGGTATAGACCAGAGCTCCCGCCTGCACTGAAGAATATGAGCCTGAGTGTTGGGAAAGCAGAAAAGGTAGGTTTGATTGTGAGCGATGGTGCTCCTTGTGATCTGGTAACTGATGTTTTACCTCATCGTAGATCGGTGTCTGTGGAAGGACTGGAGCGGGCAAATCAACGATCATGACTACCCTCTACAGGATCGTTGAACTCTCATCAGGACAAATTACGGTAGATGGCGGTGAGTAATACCAAAGTAGTGACATCAACCTTTGCTAATGTACAATACATTCTCTCCTAGTTGATATATCTACGATCGGACTTACTGACCTTCGACAAGGCCTATCCATCATTCCCCAAGAACCACTCCTTTTCAGTGGTACTATTCGCAGCAATCTCGATCCATTCAACACCAAGGTACGAGTCCCCGTCCTCGTTCAACGCACCAGTCCCGTTCATCGCTAACTAGTCCTCCTCTTCATACTCTCCAAACAGCCTGACTCCGAACTATGGGATGCTCTCCGCCGAGCTCACCTTGTCGATTCACCTTCTCCTGCCTCCACCGAAGCTGAGAAATCAGGTACTTATACACCCACACCCGGAAGATTCACACTCGATACAGTAATCGAAGACGAGGGTCTGAATTTGAGTGTTGGGGAGAGGAGTCTGGTGTCATTGGCGAGGGCTCTGGTGAGGGATGCGAAGATTGTGGTATTGGATGAATGTACAGCTGTGAGTACCTCGTTCTATTCGTCGCTGTAAGTTGGGAAGGTGGACTGATCACGCTAGAAAATAGGCGGTCGATCTTGAAACGGATAGCAAGATTCAAGAGACCATTAGGAGGGAATTCAAGGATAAGACGTTGCTTTGCATTGCTCGTGAGTCACTCGGAATCTCCTGTTCTCTCTCGCGCTCTTCTTTCGATGCTGACCATTCACTCTTCCCGGACAGACCGTATCCGTACCATCCTCTCATACGACAAAATCCTAGTAATGTCTGCTGGTTCCGTTGCTGAATTCGATACCCCTCGAAATCTCTTCATGAAGGAAGATGGTATCTTTAGGAGTATGTGTGGAAAGAGCAGTATTGGGTTGGAGGATGTTGATGCAGCTGAGAAGATGAGGTGAGAGAATGGGAAATGGTCTTTGTAGTCATTGGTATAATACAGCATAGGGCGCGCTGGATGGTATTTGCATTGCTTCGGTAAAGATCTCTTTGGTAGTTGACGCAGGTGCAGAGGCATCTTCATGTCAAAGTTTTGATGAGAAGGAGGGACTCGCGTTGCCGAGATGGAATGGTAATGGAACGAAGAACAATGAGTAACGTATGCGCCATTGTAGAAAGGCATCTCTGTTAGTCAATTGCACGATGATCGACTATGAAACGTTAGCGAGGCAATATCGGAAACGGCATCCTGGTGAACACCTCAGTGTATCATTCACGATAACATGGTGTGTCTCTACGTACCACCGTCGTCTTGAATCGCGAGACGATCTTTGCGGACAGCTGTTTGGTGTCCGTCGCAACGCGTTCCGTAGTCGGTTACCAACTCTTCAAGCTTGATCACGAGCTATCCTCTTTCATCTTCACCTTCATCCCAGCAATACTATCTTTATCATGGTGAGTAAATCAGACTGATATCCTCTCTAACCGTATTAATTACAATCTGTATCTACCCAGGCGAAAAGCGACAAACTCCTCGGCTCGTTGATGCTCCTCGTAGCGGCCTTTGTCTTCTCATATTACACAGTATGGGCATTACTCACGGTATGTCCCGCATTTGCGGACGTCATACGTCGTCCTTCTTGACCTGCTATCACGTCCTCTACTAACCTCCTCCCTTCTTTCCGATCACGTAGCCGTTCCTCTCCCAAGACTCCCCGCTCCTCGTCCTCTTCCCATCACGAGAATGGGCCGTCAAAATACCCGCTATCCTCCTGGTCACTGGTGGAGCAGGAGTCAGTGGATTCATCGGGAATGTCATGTGGAAGGAAGCAAAGAAGAGGAGGGAGAGGGAAGGGAAAGTTGCTTGACGAGACAAGGTGCAGCGCATGATGCGACCGATGTGAGAACATGATTATGACGATGTATTATTACAACCGTTTCTATTTTACTCGGCCAGCCGTCAGCTGTCCAAGATTCTACTCAAGCAACCTCTGGATATCCCAGATGGCAGCTCCTGTCTCTCCTGGTCCGTCTACCCCCACCAGCCCATTCTTGACAAGCTCCAGAGCTCCGCTTGTCTGATCATCCTTCTTCCACGTGATGACCAACACTCGAAGAAGATGGACAATGTTGGATTTGACTTCCGGTGACAGGATGAAGCTTCGGGTTGATGACATGGGGTTGAGTGGGTTGAGAGGGTTGGATGGTTTCGTTGCTGGTGGATGAAGCAGGGAGAGCAGGGAGGCGAGGCTGGGATAGGTGGTGGTTGAATCGGATGAAGTCTCCAAATATATCTTGGAAACGAGTTCCACTGCGAAAGAAAGATCAGAGACCATCCGGTGAACCTGGGCAGTTGAACACTCACAGCCGGCTTCATCCTTGCACAATAATGCCGAAGCGACTACACCTTCGTTGACCAAGACCGCATGACCTGCATCCTTCCCTGCCGCCAAGAGTCCCACTATCGCGTGGACGACATCGGAATTGATCATGATTTTCTTAGCCTCCGTCACAACCTTCTCCTCCAAAGGTGGCGACTCGGTGGTGGAGTACAGCCAGAGCGATCTGATGACATTGACAAAGACCCTAGAGGTCTCGCATTTAAGTGCAGTATCGTCGGTGCGAGAATGAAGGGCGATGAGTTGATGAAGCGGTCCGTCAATCGTTTGGAGCGAGAGATGGTTTGCGATTTTGAGGGAGTTGGCGGCTGCAGAGACAAAAGAGATTGGATCGGTGGTGGTGGTCATGGCGGAATACCTCAGCTTGCTCACCATTCCCGTAACAAAGATGCTTCACCAGACCGACAGCACCACCCTGGACTGATCCCACGATGTCCCTCTTTTCCAGCCAAACACCCATATCGCACATCCCCTCGATGACACCGGCTTTACCCAGTATCGGCTTGTTGGCAGGCGAGATCGCAAGATTCTTCAGCAGGCCGATGAGCGCATGCTGAACTTGGACGGATGTGGAACCTCGGAGAAGGGGTCGGAGGACAGGGAGTAGAGGCTTGGGTCGGGTAGGGAGGAGAAGAGAGGTGGCGGTATGTTCTGTTTAAGAACGGTGAGTAAAACGCTGTGAACCTGCCGACGTAGTAGCCACAAACCTGTACGAGCGAGATTGCCAAAGCAAAGTAAAGCGCATGCAATCAAGTCCGGTCTCCCTTCATCTACCGCTCCGTCCATCCTCGTCCTCCCATAACTCTCCAACCACCTCTCCATCTCGGACCAGAACCAACTCGCCGACTCCTGCGACATGTCCAGCTCACCGCATGCCTCGATGATCAAGCGAAGGATTGATGCTTTCGCTAGACCTAGCTGCTTCTCCCATTGGCGTTGGCGAGTTGGCTTTTGCAGCGATTCAGAGGCGTCTACAGGGGTGATATCGTCCTCCTCCTCGTCTATGTCGTCGTCGTCTTCGACTTCTAGCCATACTGCTGGAGGGATGCCATGCTCGGCGAAGCTGACCAGTCGTCTGAGCAGCTTGGAATCGGCGTCGAAGAGGGCGGTGAACTGAGTAGAATTATCGGAGAAAGCTCTTCCCGTCGTCGAACAGATGATGTTGAGGATGGAAAGCGTCGTGCTGGGTGAGAATAAGGATTTTGATGACGGTTTAGAGATCAAGGATTCGGAGAATGGCTGGAACGATGCTTGCAGGGCACTCAAAAGGCCCGGTGTAGGGATGGCGGAGATCTTCTCTGCTCGGTTGCAAGTAATCAGCGATTTGCCCACGACATGCCTTTATGATGCAACCTTACCATCTGTTGTCGCAGCTTCAATCACCTTCCAGAGCCATTCGCAAAGGGTTTCCACGTCCGTTGAATCGACTTCCGTATTTGTTTCGGACGAACGCAGCACTTCGTACAGGCTGATCAGAGTGTCCATCACGACCGGTTGTAGGAAATGAGCTTGGATAGCGGCTTCACGACGGTGAGTGGACTTGTCAGTGCGGAACAGATGCAGAAATCGAAGAGCGCACGTACAAACATCACCGAGAACCAGATTCAAGGTGCTTCCAATCAGCGCTTTCAGCGTGCCGATTATGGACTTGTTGAGAGGAGCGGATTGCAGGTCGGTTGAGTAGACAAAGAGGAGCTGAGTGACGGCGATGGGGTAGAGATACAGGTTGATAATGTCTCGATTAGAGTCTGAGGGATTGTGGAGAAGGTATCAGGAGGCAAGTATGGTTTGACTTCAGATTGTGCTGCTCACCGTCGTCAATGGCCAGATTGGCAGCGACCCTACCGATCTCCTTGATGACCTCTTCATGCTTTCGGAGGCTTGCATATACTTGTCTCATGTCCAGTTCCTCAATCTCTTCCAACCATTCAACTTTCCCAGCTTGAATATTGCTTTCAGCCGCTGCAGACTCCGCTACCGCAAGCTTCTCAACGGATGGAAGCTCGATATCTTCTATTTGTGAGTGATTTGTGATCACCGCTGATGCGGTGGAAGATGATGCGAGTGGACTTAATTGAAGGGTGAGGCGGGTAAAGGTGTTTAGTAGTGATGGCAGAGAGGTGGACACCAGTGGTCGGCGGTTCTCCTCTGTGACGATGTTGGAAAGAAATCAATTGATCGATTGTTAAACCACTTTCTTCACATCCACGTACGCTCTCTTAAGCCATCAGCTATACGTCGTAGAAGCACCGCAATCTCATTCCAGCTCTTCTCAGACTGTTCATCCGAGGTATCAGCAGCAGCTCCTTGCAAAGACGACTCCGCTTGATCCTGCTCAACGTCGTTTGGGTCCTGGACCTGAGGTAGTCTCCGGCGGACTGCAGACGATGTCGCGAGCGCTTCGGCGAGGCTTTCGAGACGAGCTACGAGAGCAATGTAGGAGTACGCTGAGGGAGAGTCTGACATGGTCAAGAGGTGGTAGAGGGATGTATGCGAGGTGGTGGACGGTAGGAACGACATGTAGAATCGAAATGAAGCTGGTTCCTATTCACGTGAGGGCCGCTCGTTGCCAAGTGATAGTAACCCGCAGTCAACTCTGAAATTCACACCGGATCAACTACATACTTAGCGACTACTTCTTACTAGCAACTCCTTTGGACGACTCTCACGACATCACGACAAACAGCACGAAGTTTCCAGTTCTATCCAGCTATCCTCTCATCATCATCCACCTATCCTCTCAACTTGTCTCACTCTTTGTCCCACGATGCCCTCGGTGAGTTCCGCATCCCGCTCTCACCCTCCCTCTCACTCATAACACATCCTTTTCCTTCCACCAAACAGCAACCGCGATCCAATGTCGACCGACCTCGACCCCAAATTCCGCACCTCTCCTCCGACTCCCGCCCACCTACTCCTTCTCTCCTCCCACTCAAGGTCGATTTCACACCTCCAACCTCCCCGCTCCCTCTTGACTTCACCCTCCCGATGTCCGACCTCCTCAGAGAAGGTACCAAACGAGCTCACGTCACAGCCGAACACAGTGATGGTGCGAAAGCTCTGGCTACTGGTCAACTCGAATTGACAGAGTACATTCGGTATCTCACAATTCTGTGGATGGTGTACATCGTCCTTGAAACTGAACTGGAGGAACAAAAGGATCATCCGGCTTTGAGAACAACCTACAAACCCAGATTGTTGGCAAGATCAACTGCGTTGGCAGCTGACATTGAATACCTCTCTTTGAGATGTCAGAAGACCAATCGTGTCGTCGAGACCAAAGAGGAGAAATCGTTCCATCCATCATTCAAACACGCCGGATTGATGCATGTCCCATTCGCCGTTCCTTCCTTCCTACGATCATTATTCCTTTCTCCACCCAAGGAAGTAACAAATTATCAATTCCGAATCAAGGAAATCTCAAGCACGTCTCCTGAATTGCTACTATCACACACCTACGTCCGATATCTTGGTGATCTCTCAGGTGGTCAATTGGTCGGTTCAAGAATGAGGAAGAGGTACGACCTTCGTGATGGGAAGAAAGGGACAGAGTTCTATGAGTTCGAGGAGGAGGGCGATGAGGCTATCGCAGAGACTAGGTTGGACAGGAAGAGACATGTCCAGGAGATCAAGGATTGGTTTAGGACCGGAGTGGATTTAGCAGTGGGTGATGATCAGTTGTTGAAAGGTGTGTGCGAGAATCGTCGTCTATCTATCCTTCCAACAAAAAAGCTGATTACCATCAATTCCATGCCGCCCTCCAGCACGACTCGTTGATGAAGCCATCAAGTCTTTCGAAATGGCCACCCGTCTCTTCTTCCTCCTCAAACCAAGCGACCAACTCTCTGACAACGGTTTCATTGCCACCTCCACAGTGTCCTCATCTTCAGTGCCAGCTTCTATCCCACCAGTCGATCTTACTCCCGGATCTCCAATTTGGGTAATCCTAGCGTTGCTGCTGGCGATTGTTATTGCTAATCTAGGGTTCGTGATCTCGGGTACGTCGACAGTAGAGATGATTAAATTGGTGGGCCAGAAATTTTCGACGGTGGTCGGGAAGTAAGCAGGTGTTGTGTTCGTCTTTGCACAAGGAAACATGGACTTAATATTAGATGCGCTGTGGGACATTTATATACCACCTACAAACCCTCCTCTGACCCATCTACAGCTCCAAACTCTCCGACCTCACCATTCATCACATCCTCGTCTGTCAGCTGATCCAGCCTATACATCTCCCTCCTCACAAACGCCACGGACTTGGCGAGTTGTCCGGCGAGCTTGAGGTCGTTGATATCTGGACCCTCGCTTTTAGATGGCACGCCCACTGGTGCGCCTCTCGCTCCAAAGAGATTCCTCCAAATCCAACTGGCCACTTCAGCATCCCCACCTTCACCCTCTGCTTCTCCCAGCTCCTCGTGGCCCTCCACTACTGAGTGCTGACCTCTAGCAATGGCATAATCGAATCCTACGCTAGCACCCTTCCATTGCTCTCCCATCTCCTGCATATATTTTCTCACCACCCTCTCACGCTCACCCTCCCCGAGAGTCACTCGCATTTGAGTCTCAGCGAGAGAGAAGAAATGGGTGAGCAGCTCGGTTTGATATTTTTGAGAGATGGGTTCGGTCGGGGCGACGGAGGTTGTAGGAGCGATGGCTCGAAGACGTGGGATTATTATGAGAAGGTAGAGAAGGTGGATTTGAAAGAAGGTTTGGTAGGTAGGTGGGAGTTGACATTCTGACGAGCAAGCCGATTTCGTTCAGTCAGGACGAGAACAAGTCGAGCAGGACAAACACTCACCGTCATACCAGAATGCTCGACTCTTCTCCACACCTTTCACTATCGTCCCACAGATCCTTCCGGTCTCTCTGATCGCTGTCGAGGACTTTGAGTTATAACCCATGACGCCAGCTAGAACCTTGACCACTGAAACCTTCAACTTGCTATGCCTGGCACCACCTGACACACCCTCCGCTCTCGCGGGTATCGGCTCAAACGGGTCCTTGGGAGGTGGGTAGACTGGAGCTTCGGTGACAGGAATCGGCCTGTTATTCTTCTTGGGATCGAGAGGCGTTTGTGCGTTGGCCGCGGTGGGTGGGAGGGTAGAGTAGGGATAGCCATATGGTCGATGTGCGAATCGCGTTGAAGTGGACAAGACGACGGATCGAGATCGAATGGCGGATCGAGCGAACGGCACGATAGTAGCCGAGGTGTTCATGGCGAGAGATGAGATGAGGATGTTCTAAAAAGCGTTGTTCCAAATCTCTATCAACCTGTTAACAAATCCCTTCGATCGACTGTCCATCGTGCGGAAAATAAGGATCACGTGGGGAATGGGCCAGCTAGCTGGGCTGGGACGGATTTACAACGACCACCTACAACATCCTTGCACTTCATCATTACACCACTTCATCGCCTACCATCATCATCATATCCACGTTCTCTCCAGTGCGATATCTGATACCCGTCTTACTCTTCCGGTAAGGTCAAACATACGGGACATGTCAGCATGAAGGTCAAAAAGTCAACCAAGAAGGTGCAGACGACGGTGAGTGAGCGCCGGGTAGCGGACGGTCGTCAGCTTGGTGACTCTCCTCATCCTGATACGGTGTATTACTATCACAGCACCCAGAAGTAGAGCAAGCCGTTCAGCGGATAACAGCTTGTCCAGCTGATAAATTACCAGACCTCCTTCGCGAGCTCTTCCCATCAACATCTATCAATGCTAACAACGACGTAACCCCAGGTTTCGGTGATGGTGCTGGACAAATCTGGAGATGGCCTCGGGGCGATCTTCACTCTTGGATTCCCGTCCTAGACAAGTTTGACGAGATCCTTGAGAAGCTCTTAGGAGAATACAATTTGGTCGACCCGGACGCTCATTCCACTTCAGAGAGCAAGATTGCCAGTCAATCCACTTCTTTGGACATCTTACAGAATGTAGCTGCTTCGCCGACGGCAGCTAGAGCCTCCTCGCTCTTTCCTGTCACCAAGCAGCCGGAGAGGATCACAGAGCATGTGGATCTCACTGGGATTCAGACCCAGGAGTTTGCTCCTCAGGCAAAGGATGTCATTCTGGAGATCCTCAAATTGCAGAGGTTGCTATTGGACAACAGCACCGGCAGGAAGCTATTCGCGAGTTACGATGTGATTATGATGATTCAAGACACAAGCTTCCTCATACCAATCTAATCAATCATGTTTACCTCCCAACAGCGCCTCTCTGCACTCCTTTTCACGTCCGACCTCCAAGTCCTCTCAACCGCCCTCTCCGTCATCCTTAGACCTGCCCAACAATACTCCTTCCACACGCCGTTCGAGCTCACTCGGGGCGAGGGAGGCAAACATCCGGCACTGCATCAGCGTTTGCTGAGTCTCGCGTCTGGATCAGGTGACTGGGGTGTTCTCAAGGAAAGAGGAAGGGATATGATCGTTTTAGCAAGCGAGGACCCTTCCTCAAGCAAGGAACCATCATTCCCACAGCCTGCATCCCACGACCTGCAGTTCTCGTTCTATCGACCTGCTGATTCGACAGCCGGACCCCTAATACAGGTTCAAGCGTTGGAACAACCTACGGCGGATCTGCAATTGAAAGAATCAGCTGGATCTCAAACAGATTCACCGTCCAAGTTGGGCATCTCTCGATATCAAGCTCTGCAATACAGTTTTGGTCTCAGTGATAAGGAGAAGAATGTCGCAGGAAGCTCGACGGATGCCGAGATGTCAACTCCTCACGCGGCACAAGCAACGGAATTATCGCCCGAACCTGTTGTAGAATCGGAATCCATCTCAGGTTTACGTTCTTCGACCAACTCGGATGGCTACACTACCATCACTATGACCTCTCAGTACATCAAATCCGCCATCGAGAGAGGTCAGACTCCACATCAAGTGTTGGCGACTGTCGCCAAGCAATTTCATATCCCGAACAGTGCTTGGTTCAATCTGCTTGGCAAGCTCAGGAGTGCTATGCTTTTGAATGAGCAAGATGGAAGTTCTCAGCAGATAAGGAGAGAGATGATTATCTGTCGACTCATGGCTTTGGCTACGTACAGTACGCGTCGCGACGTTAAAAGTCAATATCGTTCCAGAACTAAATCTTCATTCTCTTCTCGTAGTGTATCTCACCACTGAAGACGTCGCGCAGTCCGAACTATTCCTCTATGAACCGGCTTTGATCACTCAAGTGGCCGCCCTCGCTCATCCGACGGTATTTAAGAAGGTGGGCGATAGGGTCGTCGCAGCCACTTTTGTCGCGTTGGAGTCATGTCTCCGTTATCGTACCAAGGCAACCGAGGTTCTATCCGCGGTCAATGCGAACGCTGGGCATGGAATCTTGATGAGCTGCTTTAGGTCGTTGGTGTCGAGATTGAGTACGGCGCAAGGTTAGCAAGAGCTGGTTGTGGCATTTCGTGATGCTGGCGTAGTTGCACATCCTGATTTTCATTCATCCCTTTCTTAGACGTCCCGCACGATCTAGTCGACGCGGTCATCTCGTTCCTTGCTACTGCTTCCGCTATGAGTGGCGTGAACAACATGGTCGTTGGTGCCGGAATCATACCACTACTCATTGACCTTACGAAGGTGGAGAACCCAGCGAGAGCAAGCGTGCGTCCGTTGTTCATAACTCTCGACGCAACCCGTACTGATGAAGCTTGCCGATCTTAGTATGTCGCGCGTGGTATCGGTCTCACCGACAGCATTCTGTACGGCAGTACCAATGCATTCAGTATCTTCCTCAATGCCGGCGGTGTCACAGTGATGATAGAGCGTATCAAGGTGCGTGTCCACGTACCCTGGCGGCACCTTTCTTTCCTGACATGCACCTTTTTTCTTCAGCTTGAGACCGACCACATCGTGGACATGGAGCAGAACCAGAATGCCTTGTCGGACACCGAAATCTACAGACGCACTACGGTGCTCAAGTTGCTGTTGCGCTCCGTTCACCGCCTGATGCAAGCGCAAGGGACCGCAGAGGGATTGCGGAATCTCGTCGATTCCTCGCTCACCAAGTCGTTAGATCGCATCTTCCGAAACTATGCCAAGGTTGGACCGGCGGTCCTCTCCTTCGGTGAGTGGCTTGGAATATCTTACAAGATCGCACATCCCATAATCTGACTCATCTCCTCTTCCAGCCATTAATGTCACTGCCACATTTGTGCATAACGAGCCGACTTCCCTTTCGATAATACAGGAGATGAAGTTGCACGAGTCTTTGTACGACGCCATAGAACAAAACACCAAGCCAACCTTCGATGTAGGTGGCAACGTCCTTGAATTCTTGCGCAAACGCGACCTGACACAGTTGCAACCCACCAGGTGGTAGCTAGCATTCCTACAGCTATAGGAGCTATGTGCCTGAACCAAGTCGGACTGGACTACACTCTGTCACGCAAGCGGGTGATTTCCGGACTTGTGCATTCCATTGCGAGCAAGGACTACCGCGAGGGTGGCATGCAAGAGCGCGACAACGCGACGTACATAGGATCAGGCATGGACGAACTTGTCCGCCATCAGCCTGCTCTGAAACCGATACTGCTGGAGTCCGTTATCGAGCTGCTCAAGCGCGTTGCTCAAACCGGCAAGACAGGTCACTCGCGGGGACTCAAATCTCCTGAACATTACAAGCTGGTTTCCCCTTCCCAGGCCGCCTCCGCTTTTACCATTAGCGATGATGTTGCTGCAGCAAGTTCCAGTGGCGAAGACGCGGTCATGGGCGATGCAACGACCGAAGTGGAGGAAAATGTCGATGTGGTGGTTGATGTGGTAGCAAAGGTGAGACTATTTAACTGTCTTTCACGAGTCGACGCTGATTGGAAGTCGACTTCTAGTTCTTGCAAGGTGTCTTCCATAATGTGAACCTCAGCCAAGAATTCCTCCGCGCGGAGGGCCTCGCTCTCGTGCTAGATCTGTACGATATGCCTGCGCTCGTCAGCCAGTTCGCAGCAACGGAAGTGGCAATGTCTCTCAATCACGTCGTTAGAGCGCTGGCAGAAGCTGAGATTGATTACGTGCTCGCCAAGCTAGTTGAATATACTGCGAAGATTGTGCTCGCCGCATATCCGTCGGAAGAAGAGAGCGTGCTAGCAATGGGTGAAGAATATTTGCAGATGGTCAGATTGCCAAGTAAGTTGCGCTGCAGGGTCCTTGTGTCATTGCTAATGTCAACCTTCGTTACCCAGACCCCCTGCAACTCGACGAACTGAACGTCCGTTATCGCAGCTTGGTCCACATTAACAATACGGTCGCCCTCTTGAGTGAGCTATTCTGTCATGTTGGCTTCGCCCATGGCAGAGTTGCTACGGCGTTCCTCGAAAGCCTTGGAGCTTCCAAGGGGTCCCGCGTGCTGTCTCATCTGGGGCGTCTCCATCGATCGTCAATAGCTGCTAACATTCTCCTCAAAGTCGAGAAGCCTGAAGATGCCAGTCAAAAGGACGGTCAGACATTTGAGGAGATACCGATGATGGAACAGGTCGTTTCACCCTTGCTGGGAACCTCGTCATCGACATCTGATGCGGTGTCTCAGATTCTCGAGACGCAGCAAGGGCAAGATGCGAAGCCTGTGACTGCCCCTTGGCCAAAGTGGAAGCAGGACAACTACTCATCGGTCAAGTTTTTGGCAACTCACATGTCTGTGAATTTGACGCCTTTTTTTACATGTGAGGCTGTTGTGGCTCAAGCTGCTGTCGGGATCTGACATAACTCTCGGAATCTCGAACAGCGATCATCAAGATGCTGCTATTCCGTCGTACAGACGCCACGCATAAAGCCCAGTCACAGCCGACGGCGCGCTTGCTTGCCACAGTGATCCTCGAGCATATGGATGCCAACATAGCACGTACGTATTTGAACCCTGATCACTGCGGCACATGCTCACTTACTGCCAATCGTAGCGAGCCCTGTTTACGAAGAGGAGTTCCGCAAGTTCAGCGCTCAGTTTATTCAGGTATATCGCACGAGTGTGTTGGGCATGATCTCGCTTTACTTTCTGGAATGTGGGTGCTATGATCGTATGGAGCTAGGTCAGCAGCGTTCTAACCTCTTACGACATAGCTCGCCCGACATCTGGCTCCCTACAGACGCTTCTACTCCTTCAGCTACATCGCCAAGGAGGAGTTGCAAAGATCGCCGAGTTCGCAGCTGATCTCATCAACGATCTGAATGAATATCACGAGGGTTCGACCGGGGAAACCCCTAGCAAGGTCCTCGTAGACCACGACGCCCGTACGTTCGGAAGCTTCAAGGTCGCGTTAGATCTTATCAAGGCTCTCGTCTCGGCGAAGATCGTCATGGACTCATCGCAGACAACGCTACTTGTTCAAGCCGGTCGAGACAAGCCTCTGGGAGACCCAGATTATTTTAACGCTGTCGATTTCCTGGCTTCCTTGAGATTCACGCTCTTCGATGTCATCCGACGAGCGTGGAAAGCTTCTTGGCTGTTATGCGCGCCTCTTCCAGTGGCGCGGAGCGCTGTTCAGGCAATGCTGGCAGTCCTCCAGGGGCTTCCTCAGCAAGACTCAATGTCGAACGGACTCTCAAATACAGAGACTGACCGTTTGAGGGGGGTTCTAGGCCTGGGACCTGCGCACGTGCCTGTGCCAGCCGCAGCTCCAGCTCCCTTTGTCCTCAACGAAACCTTCGTCGACATGCTGACGGAGATGGGATTCACGAGGTATGCTGCTACGCATGCACTCACACGTCTTCGCAACAATTTACCAGCGGCTACCGAGTATCTCCTCACCAACGGACACCTGATCCAAGAGCCTCCGGCAAATGCAGCACCTCCACCCCAGCCTGCGGGTGCCCCCTTACAAGCTGTAGAAGGCGATGTCCAGCCTGCAGCGGAAGCCCAACCGCCACCAGAGGCTGAACCTGGCGCAGCAGCAGTCCCCTCTGAACCAGAAGCGGGCGACACTGCTGATGTAGATATGGCAATAGAAGCACCAACAGTACCCGTGGCAGATGAGCAGCTGGAACCACAGGAGGATGCCAAGGAGATCAAAGACAATTTGGAGAAACTCTGCGCTTCCGAGAGACCAGGTGTCCCAAACTGGTGCCTGCAGTTGATCGATCACCATGATGGTCTCGTTTTTGACGTCAGCTCTGTGTTCCTAGAGGCCAAGGACGGATTGCAGACGATCTTGGACAGTACGAAGACCGCAAAGCCTACCGCGGAAGGTGCTGACGGCGAAACCTGTCTTGCCGCACGATTGCGTCTTTTGGCGGTCATCCTGAATGGTCAGGACAGCGGAGCGAAATTCTCGTCCGACTTGCGCATTGAATTTATGGAGACGCTTGCATCGCTGCCCAGGGCAAACTCTCAACGGCATTTCAAGTGGATACCTGCGCAGTTCCTCTGCGCTCAAGCCCTCTTCCGCATCGCCGACGACATAGTCAAACTGACATCCGGCGAGGCAGTTCCCGAATCCATCTTCGTCGGACCGACCTTCGACCGGGCACGTGAGGCCTTCTACGACTCGGCGATATCAATCTTGAGGTCTGCAGACATTTCTTCCGAGGAGTTATCTGCGGCTTTGAGGCTCCTCGTCGTGCTCACACGAAATCGCAGTCTGGCTGCCCGCCTATTGGAGGGCGGTGTATTGCAACTGCTCTTCGACGTATTGCAGAAAGCCCCCTCGAAGGAATCTGGAGCATTCCTGGGCTTCGTCAACATGATCATTCGACACATCGTTGAAGACGAGGCGACCCTGAAGGACTGTGTCCAGCGTGAAATACGCTCCTGGTTCAACAAGCCTCGGTCCAAGGTGGTCGACGTCTCTCATTTCGTGTCGAACATCCGACCTGTTGCACTTCGAGACCCGGAGATGTTCCTTCGCGTCGTAGAGGATGAGTGTGCGCTGGTGACACCTGACCCACGAGGTGGTGGCCCGTTTCACATTCAGGCCAAGGAGGATAGTCCGGACTCCGCCTCCAAGGCTGAAGCTACTGCGACGGGTCTACCTCCGACGGTGGACGACCCTTTCAAGGTTTCATTTGTGACACAAGGTGGCAACGCGACCAACCGAGATCGACTTGTCCAGCACCTTTCCGACGAACTTCACGCCCTAGCAAGTACTGCTGAGACGATAGCGGATAGTCCTACGACCGACATCGAGCTGCAGACCAGAGGGGATATGCGCCGCATTGCAGAGAACGTACCTCAATACCATCGCGCATGCGCTCTGTTACTCTCACTTACAGAGCTCGTGGGCTCGTATGTCGGCTGCAAGACCGCCTTCATTGTACAAAGCGGGAAACATCAGTCCAAGGACGTTGCCCCTTTGCAGCAGGGCAAGAGCCGAACCACGATGGTTCATTTCCTCCTCAACAACTTCGTTTGCAATCTCTCATATGACGTTGACATATGCCGGTCTGATAGCCGCTCGCTCACTCACTCACAGAAGCGTTGGATCAGTCTTCAGAACTGGGCAAGCACGGTCATCGTTGCCCTCTGCGCAGATTCAGGTTCAGGTGGGACCTTGAAGGACATCCCTCTAGACCTCGTCTCGGTTAGGAAACTAGTTCTCGAGACGATCGTCAAAGCCATCAAGGATATTTTATCTTCCGCCGATAATATCAACATTCGGTATGGACGGCTTTACGCTCTGAGCCAGCTCACATACCGCCTTTTGACTGCGAAGGCTACCGTACAGTCCAAGCACCATGACGACACGACTGTGCATCTCGCCAAGATCATGTTGGAGAAGGGCTTTGTCACAACTTTGACTAACACCTTGATGGAGGTCGATCTCAACTATCCGAATGTGAAGGTATTGGTTGCCACCATCTTGCAACCATTAGAGTTTCTGTAAGTTGGCATCTTGTCCACAAGCTGATCCGCATTTACGCTGAAGCTGTCAATTCACACACAGAACCAAGGTTTCTACAAAAATGGGACGTGCGGAGAAGAACAAGTCAGCTGGCCGAGATCAAATGAGCGAAGATGATATGTCCACCGATGGTGAGACGGACGAAGACCAGGAAGATGATGAGGATATGGCTGGGCCGGATGACGAAGAGGGTGCGCCTGATCTCTACCGCAACTCGGCACTGGGCATGTAAGTGACTCTTGAGCCAAGACTGTCGGCGGGAACTTTACTGACATCGAGAGCATGATCAGGTTCGGCGGTGAGATGGATGAGTACATGGAAGGCGAGGAAGATGACGAAGATGCGGATCTGGATGAGGATGGCGAGGTGAGTCAACAATCCAGTGATGATCCTGGGACGCACACTGCCTGACCGGAAACTGTTGCAGCATTACGACGACGACGAAGACATGGTCAGCAACGTCGCTCAGCACTAAGAGTGATCTACAAATACTGACATTTATCTGCTCAATCAGGATGACGACTCGGAAGGTACCGAGCCATCATCTGACTCTGAGATCGAAGAATGGGTATGTGACGATTGGATCCCTCTCTTCTGCAAGCTCTGACTGGGTGACTGCTTCTAGGACGATGTTGACGATGACGATGAGAGTATGAACGACGAGGGCGAGGACGACGCTCACCAACATGAGTTTATCATCGAAAATGTTAGTTCACATCCATGGATGATTTTCTCCGGATTCCGCATTTATATCTTGTTTGACGAGATTCAGGGTGCTGAAGACATAAACGGCGACGAAGACGAAGTATTCGAAGGAGATATGGACGGTGACATGAGCGAAATGGGAGACATTGACGGCAAGTCCAGACCTCGCCTGTCACCTGGCAAGCCAGCGACTGACTCACATATTTTGTCCTCAATTCCAGAAGAGGGTATTTTCGATGACGAAGAGGATGACGAGGAAGGTGATCCCGGCATGGATGACGACGAAGGTTCGGAGATATTTGAAGAGATGTGGGTCATCCCGTAAATCAGGGTGAGATCCGACAGGCTGACTTTACCTCATCCTGGTCAGCTATGAGGAAGTGGAGTCATTCAACGACGCCAGGGCCGGCACTGGGGGATCAAACAATGCCAGTAATTTGGCCAGCTGGGGTTGGTCGCGACCGATTCCAAGGGACACCTTGGACGTTAATAGTCGCTATCGTAGGCGACCGAATGGACACCGTCTGCTCGGTGAGCAGAGCTTTGAAGTATTTACCAGGCCTGCGCTGATTTACAACATACTACATCCACAGATGAGGAAGCCAACTTCGCCATGTTTGGGCGATCTCGAAACACCTCAAGTACCTCAGCGGTCAATATAACAGAACATCCCCTTTTGCAAAGAGAACCAGAACCCGAACCACAACTTCGAGGTCCAGCATCGCGGCGTTCTGCAAGAGGCCCGTCGGGTCCTATGGCAGGGAGCCTCGGGGATATCTTACAATCCCTTACCCGCATCATGGGCACCCAGCCCGGTGGAGGACCTGTTGGTGACGCTATGATGCTTCTGGACCGTACTCTCCCAGACGGCCAGGGAGGTGGCGCGATCCGAATAGACATTCACGGAGGTGCTGGAACCGGCCCTGTAGACATCCATGTCGACTCTCGACCATCAGCGGCAGCTCCGTCAAGCAATCTTTCCGATTCCGTGCCCCAACCAACCATGAATCGATGGTCGGAAGAAGAGAAGATCGTCTCTGGTTCCTCTTCCGTCACGCGGATCGCCAACCTGGCGACTCTGGTCATCAACACTCTTTTGCCGGAAGCAAAGCGAAGGCAGGAAGCAGACCGCAAGAAGCAAGCCGACGAGCAGATCGCCTCGCAAGTGAAAGCTCAAGCAGAAGCTAAGGAGCAGGCCAAGAAGGACGCCGAGGCGGTCGAACAGGCCAAGAAGGTGGAAGAGGAGGAAGCAGCGACGAGGGAAAGAGACGCTCAACAGGCGTCGGCTGAAGCTGCTGAAACTACGCTTGAACCAGAAGGCAACACCGTCGGAATGGACGTTGACGAAGGTGCGTATGATACGAAATTGCGGCTCACTCACGCGCTGATGGGTACAACATGTAACGCTCCTCTTCCCGACTCAGCAGTACCTGCACCTCAGGAATTCACCACCCCGGTTGTTACAACTGAAGATTCACCTGCGGCTGAACCAGAACCACCGGCTCGTGTCACCATTCTCATTCACGGCGCAGAAGTTGACATCACCGAAACTGGAATCGATCCGGAATTCCTCGAGGCACTGCCAGACGACATGCGAGCAGACGTTGTCAATCAACATCTTCGTGCACGTGAACCGGAACAGCCTCGCATGGAGCAAGTGGCCTCGTCTTCCATTAGCCCAGAGTTCTTGGACGCATTGCCTCCTGAGATTCGCGCGGAAGTCATTCAACAAGAAGCCATTGAGGCTGCACGAAGAGCACAAAGGGACAACGCCGCAGCTGCGGCTAATGCCGGAGACGCTACCCGAGCGGCTGCGCCGAGTGCCGATGCAGGTGGGTTTTTGGCTGGGATGCATCCATCTCTCCGTGATGTCGTGATGATGGAGCCGGACAACGACTTTCTTGCTGCTCTCGGTCTGGACCCAATTCGCCGAGGTGGACGGGAACGTTTCCCGGGTGAACCATCTCGACATCCACCCGCCGCCGATCACGCCACATCTGTGACGAGGGATGCCATCCAATTGCTAGACAAGAACGGGATCGCATCGCTAGTTCGGCTGCTCTTCTTCCCGGATCTCTCGCGCCGAAACTATCTTCTCAAAGTCTTGGCCAACCTTTGTGAGAACGCACGCAGTCGTGCCGAACTCATCAACCTGCTTCTCGGTGTGCTTGTGGATGGAACGGGGGACGTCGCACTCGCCGCCGATGCGAAACCGTCCAAGATTCGGATGCTCGCTGCCGCAGCCACGCCAAAAGGTACGCCTCGCCGCAAGAACTTCCCGGAGACGCCATCGGTGCCTATCAGCAACATGTTTGGTCATCTGCAGTCGGACAACATCCCTGCATTTGTCGCACAACGATGCTTTGAAGGCCTCAGCCACATCATTGCCGCCAATGAGCAGGCATCGATATATTTCCTCACCGAAAACGAGAGCCCGTCGATGGTGTCCACGCCAGCTAATCTGCGAAAGTCTACGTCGAAGAAAGGCAAAGCGAAGGAGCGTGAGCGAGGGCCGTCATACCCTCTCGTCGCTCTTCTTGGACTCCTGGATCGCCATACATTGTTGGTCGTGCCAAACATGATGGAGTCGCTCACGTCCCTACTGGCTACAATTACAAAGCCGTTGCTGTCTCTGAAGACAAAAGACGCCGCCAGCGAGAACGCAATTACCTCTGGCGCCGAGTCTTCCGCTGCCGAGCCTCCCAATCCCGAAGGAGGGGCGCAGGTGGCTGAAGGTACTGCTTCGATGCCTGCTGTTACCGCTGCTGCTGTAGGAACCGGTCTCACCCGCCCGCCTATTATCCCCGCGGATGCCCTACGCCTGGTCGCTAGGATCTTGACTGCGGGAGAATGCACCAGCCGGACGTTCAGCTACACGCTCCAGGTCATTCAAAATCTCACAATGGTTCCGGAGGCTCGCGATGTGATCTCGACCGAGCTGCGTTACCAGGCTCAGAGCCTTGCTGATCAATTAACCGTCGATTTGAAGGAGCTTTCTAGAGATCTGCCTGCGATGGGGGACAGGGTGGATTCGAGCGGCGTCTCACTGACGAAGTTCGCGGCATCGACCTCGCTCCAGGCCAAGCTTCTTCGAATTTTCAAGGCCATCGACTACATGTACACTGCCGGCTCCACCGTCGGTGGCAGTAACGGTGGCGGACTCGATGTAGTAGCCATGGCCGCTTCAGAGGAAGCTCGGACCGTCACTCTGACGGTAGATGAACAACGGGCAAGCGAGATCTACAGTTCGCTCCATCTCACGCCCTGCTGGCAAGCTCTTGGAGAATGTCTCGATCTCGTCAATGCCAACGCCAACCTCCTCAACATCGCCACCATCCTCTTACCATTGGTGGAGTCTCTTATGGTCGTTTGCAAGTATGCTAGTGCCAAGGCTGCGGTCGCACGCACACAGCGGGCGTCATCCTCGCCCATGAGCCCGACAAGTCCAATGGAAACCTCCTCGGAGGACTTATTCATGCAGTTCACGAACTCGCACAAACAAATACTCAACGTCATGGTTCGTAATAACCCGTCACTGATGAGCGGATCCTTCTCTCTTCTCGTTCTCAACCCGCGTATCCTAGAGTTCGACAACAAGCGAAGCTGGTTCAGTCAGCAACTGCGCAAGAAGACAAACCGTGACATCGGCGGTGTCATCTCCTTCGCCGTTCGCAGGCAATACGTTTTCGATGACTCTTACACCAAGCTTCAGCAACGATCTGGCGAAGAGCTCAAGCACGCTAAGCTGAGTGTCAAGTTCATTGGCGAAGAGGGCGTAGATGCAGGTGGTGTCACTCGAGAGTGGTATACGATGCTTGCACAGTCTATCTTTAATCCCGGATACTGTGAGTGGCCTGCTGGGTTTGCTGCATGTAGTGGCGCGCAGCTCATGTGTCACTTTTAGGCCTGTTTGAACCTTGTGCTGCGGACCAGCAGACATACCAGCCGTCGCAACGATCTTGGGTGTGAGGCAAGGATACGGGAAGGTTGTGATTGAGTGCTGACGTCGTGATCCGGTCACAGCAATGGAGATCACCTCGGATATTTCCGGTTCATTGGAAAGATGATCGGCAAGGCAATATTTGAGTAAGTATCACGATTACATTGTACGAAGATCTCACTCTAACGACAACCTCGCCACCCTCAGTGGTCGTCTGTTAGATGCATACTTCAGTCGAGCATTCTACAAGCAGATCCTCGGACGTAAAGTCGACCTGAGGGATCTGGAGAGTGTGGATCCAGAGTAGGTTATTTTCCCGTCCTAATTTTTGCAAGGCTTGCGCTGAGTGATTCATATCTGCTAGGTACCACAAATCGTTAGTATGGATGCTTGAGAATGACATCACTGGCATTATCGACGTGAGTCGGATTCTTTCTCCTGAACTTGTGGTCATGGGACTGATACAGTCATCGCGCTAGCTCGACTTCTCCCTCGAGGTAGAGGAGTTCGGTACCAAGAAGGTCATTGAACTCAAAGAAGGAGGAGCGAATATAACTGTTACAGAAGATAACAAGGAGGAATACGTGCGTCTCGTAGTACAATATCGACTCGATGCCGCCATCAAGGAGCAGATCAACGCGTTCTTGGGCGGTTTCTACGAGTGAGTCTTGCAGAGGTCTTATCATCCGGCAACACATACTGACATCGATTTCGTCGCCGAAGCATCATTCCCCGCAAGCTCATCTCGATATTCGATCCTGATCAGTTGGAGCGTGAGTCTCAGATCGATAAGTAGGAGCCCGTTGTTGCATGCTGAAGAACCCGACCACGCAGTCTTGATCTCCGGCATCTCCGTCATCGATGTGGACGAGCTGAAGAACTCTGCACAGTGAGTGGATTTGCTGCAACAGCTGGATATTCAGCTTGTCTGAAGCGCCGTTTTCTTCACAGGCTTCACGGCTGGAAAGATACGGATCCCGAGATCACCTGGTTCTGGCGAGCACTTCGCAGCTTCTCGCAGGAAGAACGTGCTCGATTCCTGATGTTCGCAACGTCGTCGTCGAGAGTTCCTCTGCAAGGTTTCGCCCATCTACAGGGTTCTTCGGGTGTTCAGCCGTTCCAGATCCATAAGGTGCGTTGGCTATACTTCCGCTCTACGGGATCTCAACGACTGACATTCCCTATAACTTTCTAGCTCCACCGCGAAGACGTTCTGCCAAGCAGTGCGACGTGTTTCAACGAACTCCTTCTCCCCACGTACCCGTCTTACGAAGCGCTACGTGCGCGATTGCTCACTGCTATCACTGAAGGTAGTCAGGGCTTTGGGTTGGCGTGAAGAGAGTGGCTGCGTGTGCGATGGGATGGGATGTTGGGTAAATAGCGAGATTTTGAAAGTGTAGCATAGACAATCTGCCCTCTAAAGTGGGCTGTAACGAACATTTTTACCTTACGCAATGATCATTCCTGTGTGTCACCCCAAAAAAAAAAAAAAAGGCTTGTGTGACAACTTGAAAAGGCCACGAAATGCCTCAGAATCGCGAGTGGAGATAGGAATTATATATAATAGATGGGTATGCTAAATAAATGTAGGACTAAAGCGAAACCGGTTCGTCCATATGCAAAAATCTACAGGTCTTGCGACCCATCGACTTCTCGGACGGCCAGCATTTTGAATGCCCCCCGTAGAACGATCATCTTGTGATCACAGTTATGTCTTCTTCGACGCCATATAGACTGATTTGGCGTGTATGTTTTGAGTAAGCCATCGCCTTGGTTATAAGTCGAAGTTGTTTGTAAGTTGAAGAAGAAAGGGAAATTTACAAACGAGCTCGCAAAAATCCCAGGTTATATACCCAACTTTTTCGATGTATCACGTGTAACTCTCTCGTTTTGACGGGCGGCCCATTAAAAGCAATCCATCCACCGGCATCCAGATTCGTTTGTTTTCAAGGCATCATTCCGAATAGATCAAAAAGCGAAAGAAGGAGCAAAAGAAACAACCAAATGTGACACAAGGCGCTATATCCCATCCCATACCGAAAAAAACACACTTCCCTTCCCCGGTCCTCTCCCCCGTTTTGCTTCCCCGCCACCTCCTACAAATCCCACTTTAGGTTCGCTTCTTCAAGTTGGTAGACAACCACTCCAAACCTTCGTAGAGACCGTCTCCGGATGTCGCACAAGCGGCCTGGATGTACCAGACCTTGTTGCGGAGCGAATGCCTGAGAGGAAAAAGAGGGGAGCAATGTCATCCAGATCAGCGACAGAGAACTTAATAGGATGTTAGAAAGAAATTCCGGTTATCAATTAAAACTCACAGGCCGAGCTTGTCAGTCAATTCAGAAGCAGACATGCTCTGTGGAAGATCCTATCAAACGACGTCCCAAACCCAGGCACTACGTCAGAATCCTTGACCCCCTCATGAAAACCCCCTTCTCAATCACTCACCTGCTTGTTAGCGAAAACCAACAACAAAGCGTCCCTAAGCTCATCCTCTCCAAGCATGCGCTGGACTAATCACCAAAATCGAAAGATCAAAAAAAAACCCCCCACAACGTCAATTTTCAAGAAAAACGTTCCTTCTTCGTAACCAGATAAATAACAAGGGGTTTTACTCACGCTCCTCCCGTGCCTCAGACACACGCTCCCTGTCGTTGGAATCAACTACGAAGATGATACCTTGAGTGTTCTGGAAGTCTATGATAAAGAAAAGACAAAGGCCCAAATCCCGAACATCCCTCGCGATGAGTCAGCACGAAAAAAGGATGAAAGAAGACTTAAAGAGGAAGGGAGAGGGTAAGAACGTACAGTGTCTCCACAAAGGCCTGATCTTGTCTTGACCTCCAACATCCCATACGGTGAATGAGATGTTCTTGTACTCTACAGTCTCGACGTTGAAGCCTATTGAAGGGAAAATATAGCGGAAAAAAGTGTATTCAAAGAGAGTTAGTATTTTGGTGTTTCTTTTTTGGGAATGACAAATCGCCGATCCATCTCATCCCTGCTTTGCGGAATCGATGTTTGTGGGTAACTTAGAATGACTTGATTGAGCGTTTCCACGACTACGCCCGATCATCTCCTTGAATTCCCAATCATTCTCCAAGTTTCCGAAGCCTCAAACCTTCAAACCGAAACCCACAACCCAACACCTCATCCACCACATTCTTATCCTCAGACTCCATCCAATCCTTTCCAAATATCATCTATCAACTACGCCCCAGTCATCACCTCCATTTTCCTAAATGATTCTCCACCAAATGTTCAGACACCTCAAACCTCCAAGCCGAACTCCAACGAAACCAAACCAAACTCTCACAATCCCGTCATCTCATTCAACCACATTCTGATCCTCTAAATCTCAATCAACCATCTCCTGAAAACCATCCACGGATTACGACCTCCTACTCATTCCATCTCCCTAACCCAAAAGGAAAACCCTTCCATAATCATCATCTCCTCACCTCTCCCTCACAAATCCCTCGATTCCCTCCAACCTCCAGCCAAAAACCCCCCAGTCCCAACGAAACAAAAAAGCAACGAACAAAAATACAAACAACTCCAACAAACACAACAATAGAAAGAGTACACTCACCAATAGTTGGAATAGTAGTAACGATTTCTCCCAATTTCAATTTATAAAGAATGGTTGTTTTACCAGCTGCATCGAGTCCTACCATGAGGATACCTATTTGATGGTTTGTGGTGGTGTGTGAGTGTGTGGGAGAGAGAGGATGAAGAAGAGGGAGAGAGGGAGATCATTAGATTGAGAAGAGGATGGAGAGGGTGGAGAGGAAGGATGGACATTGAATGTCAATGTGGATGGGGAGCGGGAGCGGGAATCGAAGATATGGTAATAGGATAGTTGGCGAAGAGATAGGGTATAGGGAAGGAAGGACGGGAATCAAGACAATGGTAGGATGATGTTCCGAGAAGTGGAGGAGAGGAAAGAGTGGAGTGAAGAAGAGGAGAGAGGAGTGGAGAGTGGAGAGGAGTGGAGACGACAGGAGCGAGAGAAGAGAGGAGGAGAAATTGATAAGATGGACAAGTGGTCGTTTGGCGTTGCAGAGTAGGTGTAGGTGTGATATGGTACGGTGTAATAAGTCGAGGTGGATTACGAATCGGAATCGGAATCGAAGGTGAGAAAAAAACAACAGGAAGGAGGATCAGCGTCCGAGATCAATCTCTAGTGAAAAACCATATTCCCTTCCAAGTCAATCTATCCGATTTTTCCTTTCAATCTACCTATATCAAAAGATATTCGGCAGCTAAGGAAAAAAAAATCCCAATAGGTCGCGTGTGACACCACCCATGAACTCTGAAATTAGGGCGATTTTTCAACTGCTCCTAAAAAGAATCGAACTTATCCCAAGGCCTTCCCATCCCGCTCCCAATCCCATTCCCAAATCATCAAGAACGGGATAGAGCGAAAAGAAGAAAAGGATTATTTTCCCATGAAGATGGGGAATATTAATTCGCGTTGTTTTTGTTCGTCGATCTTGAGGAGGAGAAGGGAGTTGGTATTTGATTCTTCCAACCTCGGAGGGAGTTTCTTCTCCCTCCCTATTTTCTCTTTCCTAGAGTCACACTCTCCAACCCCCACCTCCTCACTGCCCACTTCTCGTCTAGATAACAACCTCCTCTACTCCAACCCCAACCCCAAAATCCCACACGCGCTCACTCGCTCGCTCGCTCCGATTGCCAAAAACTCACGCATCTCCTTCTTCCCGAAGAGACCAGACAAGAGTTTAGAGAATGAGAGACCCATATTTGAATGTAACGATATAGGTGATGGGTGGTGGTGGGTGAGGGGTGGTGGGTGATGGATGATGGGTGGTTGTTGAGCTGGTTGTCCTGGCTGGCTGTCTGTGTCGCGCTGGAAGAGATTAGCGAACGAACGCCCGGGCGAAGTGGGCGGGGCTGGGGGGGGGTTGGTATTTCTCACGGAGGGGCAGCGGGCCAAGAGCCAGGGCCAGGCGCCCAGGGACCTCATGTTGACGATTCGGAGAGAGTATGACTATCATTCACTCACCACCCTTCACTCATCATGTCATTCGAAACGGTGACAACATCTAGGTCAAAACGTAGTACAGCAGGTAATCGGTAAGTCCACATCCTCTTTCTATTTCCCTTTCCGCCGCCTCTCCCTCCTCCCTTTTCCATCAAGCTCACGTTCACCATCCACCTCCACAACTGACAACCACAAAGTCTTCGAGAATTACTCGAACAAGCACATGCGATAGAAACAGAAGAGGGGTTTGAAGAAGTTGCAGGTGATACGGAATTTCAAACAAAAGGTGAGCTAGCGAGCGAAGCGAAGATGACTGTCTTCCACGAGCAAAGCGAGCAGTATTGTCTTCCCGCGAGCAGAGCGAGCAATCTTGTCTTTTGTCTCCGAGAGCGAAGCGAGCATTACTTCCTTCCGGCGAGCGGAGCGAGCAGTGATATCTTCTGCCAGTGTAACGAGCATTGCTCTTTCTTCGGCGAACGAAGTGAGCAGTAATTCCTTCTACGAGTGTAACGAGCAATACTGTCCGTCCTGCGAGTCTATCGAGCGCCGATAGCTGTCTCCTGCCGAGAGAGACCAAGCAGTAGTCTCGCTTCAGCGAGTGTACCTAGGAATACGTGATTCCCGTGATCGAAACGAAAGCGAAGTGAGCATTGTTTCCACTTCCGCGAATGAAGTAATCAGTGGTAGTGTCTCTTGCAAGGAGAAGGAGACTGTATTGTCTCTTACGACGAGACACGGCGAAGCAGTATTGTCTGTCTCCTACGAGCTCAGCTAGTGGTGGTGTCTGATGGGAAGAGATCGTTGAAACAGTACTCTCTATTACAAAGTGAGCAGCGAAGTAGTAATCTGTCTCCTGCGAGGAGAGCTTCGAGACAGTATTGTCTCCTACAGGGAAACACAGCCAAGCAGTGTTGTCTGTCTCCTGCGAGGAGAGCGAGACAGTATTATCGTCCGGCATATCCTCAAGCAATTCTCTTTTTTTTTCAAATCAATCCGAGTTCAAGATCCAATGTTCTCAAAATTTCAACCTGTTCCTCATTTTCCACCTTTTGACTCGGATGTGCCAACACTCCCTCGCTGATCCACTTGATTTCCCTTCAACCCCAACACCCGGTTCTTTCTCTCCAGCTGATATCGAAGACGTCTTTGAAGAGGATTTTGAATCGACAGATGAGGATATCGATTTGGACGAAGATGATGAAGATAGGGCGTTGGAGAAGGCTGATAGAGCCGCAAGACGTGTGCGTTTCCTTTTGGAGAATTCTCTCTTGCATATTCTTATCTTCTTCCGATCCCTCGACTCACCCTCCATCACCACTCCAACAGGCTGAAAAACAAAAAGGTCATCATTATCATAATCCCTTGATAACATCATCTTCATCAATTTCCCATCCCAAATCATCCATCAAACGGAAATTACCTATTCACATGACTAACGAATTATCCACGTCTCTAGAACGAAAGAAATTCCAACGTAGAGTATCGGTGATAGCTCCAGGAGAAGAAGAGTCCAGTGGGGTTGACAGTCCTGGTCCTGGTCCTGGAAGAAATGAGGGAGAGGAGGGTGGCTCTGAACATGGTGTTAGGTTGAGAAGAAGTGGGATGAGAGCTAGTACTTTGGCTATGAAGGAACAAATTGATGTTAGATTAAGAGAACAGAAAGAAAGGAATGTAGGTTTTGAAGGGGTTTTTTTTTCGGATCGAACGACTTTCGTGAAGGGTGGATTGGTTGTCTCAAACTGATAAAGCAAACCTCCTCTCCCACCTCCTCCCAACCCACCTTCTTCCTCGTTCCATCATTTCACAGGCAATATCATACCCGAGACCACCTCGTCTTCGAACACGACCACTCACTCAGGCTGACCTAATAGCCACAGCTCTTCAAGTCGAAGAGGAAAATATCGAATCTTTGCGAATTTGGTTAGAAGAAGAAGAAGAACGTAAAAGGATTAACAAGATAGCTAGGAAAGTAGTTGCTGGACCTAGGATATCTTGGATATCGAGAAAGGTTGGCGGGGAGAAGGAGAAGAAGGGCAGAGAGAGGGAAAGGAAGGAGGAGAAGAGGTTGAGGAAAGGGAAGGGAAAGGATGAGGTGGAAAGGAATGAGGGGGAGGAAGAAAGTGGGATTGGCGTTGGAGATGGTTCCAAACAGGTGGTGGATTCACAACAACAACAACAACAACAACAACTGGATCGGACGGTTGGAAAATCAAACGTGTCTCTTCAATCTCCAATGTCAATACAACCTTTTCCAAACCTTCAAGAAACCATTGAACCTTCTCAAATACCATTAACGACCGTCTCAATATCTCAACCAACTTCCGCAACTACAGATCCTCCAACGTCCCATTTCCTACTACCTAACCATCCTCCCACATCTACAAGTCTACTTCAACAACCACTTTCAACATCCGAGTCTTCACCCCAACCACCTCCAACCACAACAACAACAACAGCAACCACCACCACAACAACAACAACAACTCACCCAATCGAACCCAAACCTACGGAACCTTTAAAAGACCAACCGTATGAACGAAACTACCTCATCCTATCGTCGATCCAGGGGCAAGCGAATGAGCTCAAGGTGTTATTTGGTGATCATGCGGATTGGACAGCATTGGAAAGGATTCCAATCAAGAATAGGTCCATTCGTGAGTGTTTTTTTTTCTTCTCCTTCTCATCCTCGCGACAAGCCCCCTTAAACGCCCAAGCATTACCAAGCTAACCCTTTTTTTCCTTTCCATCGCCATTCAATTTAGAACGCAAACCTCCAACATGTCCATTCACAGGTCGACCTGCTCGATATCGTCATCCTATCACCCTCACTCCATACGCCAACGCCGAGGCTTTCAAACTCATCGAACGTACTCTTCGACATGATTTCATCTGGAGCGAGGATCGTCTCGCCTTTCTCGGGGACACGTTGGAGACTGATTCTCCGCTTGAGAAAGCTGATGGGATGCAGGGTATCGAAGGGTGGGATGATGCTGCTAGAGGATGGTGGACATTCTTGAATCCACCGGAGGAAACTGTCAATGTTGATTTGCCGCTGGAAGATGTCGATATGGTCACGGAAAAGCCATCCGAGGAGAAGAAATCGGAACGTTCAAGTAAAAAGCCTCCTCGACAGTCTATGGGGAAAGGTCCTAAGAAGCAGCAGCAGAACTAAGTTGGGTAACATCATGCCATTGGTATGATACAATCACGACCTCCTCATCAAGCCCATCCATCTAGGCCCTCTCCACCAACCTCGCTCACATTCCGCTGCGCTCTCCCTTTCCCACTACCCGGACCCCATACGTCTCTCCGACACAACTCCTCTATAGCCTCCCCAACGGCCAGGCTGGAGGTCAATCCGGGACTGTTGAATCCGCACAAGCCAACGAGACCAGGCCGTGAAGATGGATCGTAAGATATATGGAAGTCGGTAAATGGACTACCAGGAGGAGCCAAATTCGGTCTGATTCCAGCGTAATCAGGCGTAAGACCATCCTTGTCTACATTTGGCAACTGGGAGGAAAGTTCACGCAACAAAACGTCACGACCCGATCATGTTCAAACCCCCAATTCTTCATGACACTCACATAATCTATGATAGCGTTGTACATTTCCTCTTTACGATGTTCTGATGGTCGAAGGTGATGTTGCCAGAAATCTGGGTCTTCTTCGACGTTCAGTGGGACTTCGATTTCTTCGACGTCTGGACCGAATTTGATCTTGCCTGCGAGATCCAGTGTCTGCATAGAAGGACGACCATCAGTTTTGAGCGACGGACATGATGCGAAATTCAAATACCAGATGGGTTCCCAGTCCTGCTAAACCAGGTTGAGGACAAGGATATAGTAATCTCCCTACCGATCCAACGCCTGGACCCTTGTACGAGAGATAGGACCCTATGAACCCAACAACATTATTATCATCATCCCCTGCTCACGAAGGTCGGCCAAACAAACTCGCCCTTCGAATAATAAGCCTTCAATCGTTCCTCAGGTCTTAATAATGGATTTAACATGTCGACACAGCTCAATCCGGCTGATAAAACAACCACCTTTACCAAGAGGGAATCAGGTCGATCTGAGCCTTCTGTAAGGGTTTGAACTACCCATCCCTTGATGGTCCCGTTACCTGTTGAGAAGGGGACGGACTGTAAGCCACGGCATCGTAAAAGAACAGATCAAACCTACTTGAATCCCCATAATACGGATCAATCCTGACAACCTTGGTACCTAGCACTACACTACCTTGTCCCTCTGTTCCTTCCTCTCCTAAATCCCCTAGAATCTCACTCTCCAAATTCTCCATCAACCCATGAGCATCGACAATGCCCGTCTCGGTACTCAGCATCGCAGCCTTCACATTATCCCCGAGGTCTGGTTCCATTTCGCGTGCTTCATGGCCCGAGAGGAAGTATGTAGGAACTGCATCGGATGAGTCGATCGGACGGTAGAGGTGGGGAAGAAGCGAGCGGGATTGTGTGAATGTATGGAGGTGATCTAGGTATTCGATTTGAGAAGGGGTAGTTGCTACAACGAGCTAGAGATAGGTGGTTATCGTCAATGAATGCGGAGATTTCGCAGGGAGATAGGAAAAGGAATGGACAAGCTCACTTTTTGACATTTGCGATGTCCGATTCCGTACTTTTCACATCGCTCGTATAACATGTCGCGGCCTCGTATACAGAATCTTGATTTCAGTGAAGTCGCAGGATAGCTATCATTGATCACATCAGCGTCATGCAAATTGTATAGCATTTCTTACCCAGCTCACTATATTCCCGCATGTATAACTTCAGAGTTCCTCGAACTTGTCTCTTGGCCAATCTACCCATTCCCACAACAATCAGGTGACCTGCCAACTCTCCTCCGTCCGTAGGTAGACTGACCTGCGCATGCCTCTCAACGAGATAGGTCGTCTTATCTTTGAATTTGGAGGTTAACCTCGCAGCTACAGCCAGTCCGATGACACCTATCAACGAAAACGACATTGTCAGTGCTCCATACAAGCGGCAAGAGACGTGAGCGGTAAAGCACCTCCACCGACGACCAGATGATCGACTTCCAGCTCTGGAGCTCGATATGGGTACCTTTTTACACGAGACAGGAGGTAGCTAGTATTGCGCATAGCTGTCACAAGTTCTTGTCAAGTCACTTATGAAAATGTTTTGCTGTTCAGATTGACCTGACCGTCCAAGTATTCAGGAACACGCCCGATCGCTCACGTGGCAGCCTGGTAGCACCGCGGAACACAGAGCGGACATGAAATAGTGCTCAACTCCGCTCTCTCCACTCCCCGGCACAAGCTGGACCTCACTTCACTGCTGTCAACCCAGCTCAAACATCACGCACATCCACAGACATCCAGCGACCACCGACAACATCTACAGGAGGGTAACTCCACTACCTGCCATGTCTCTCAATTCATTTGGCGCAGCTCGTTCCAGGGCAAAGGGGAAGATGGTCAGTCTCATTCTCCAGCGTCGATCGCCGTTGTTTACCTTATAGGTGGGACTGCAAAACGTACTGATATACTGCTTGTTATCCACTTGGTACAGCGTCCACCTCAACGAGTGAGTTCTCTTCCCATCTTTCTCGAATCCCCTATCCTTCGGAGATGCTGAATGCTGAAATCCCACTCCTCTAACCCTTCCATCAGAATCGACCCGACACCGCAATCGAAGAATCATGGCAGAAGCTAGCTCATGCTATCAAAGAAATCCAGAAACATAATGCTTCAAGACTGAGCTTCGAAGAGCATTACCGGTATAGCTACAACATGGTCCTGTATAAACGTATGTTCAGAGCAAGTCTACGTCAGCCGGTACGCATTCCTCGAGCTAATCATGTGTTGGATGACCTAGATGGAGACAAGCTCTACGCAGGCGTGAAACAACTTATTTCAGACCATTTACACGATCTGGCAGAACAAGAAATCGTCCCCACTTTCCCTCGAAGCGGTGTGATGTCGATGTCTTCCGGCGCTGGACCACCATCATTATCCAACGGTCCAGGAGCTCAAGATCCTTCCACCTCGATCTCTGGAATTGCAGGCGCTCAATCCGTAGAGATGGTGGTGGAAGGTGAAAGGTTTTTGAAAGCTATCAAATTTGTTTGGGAAGATCACTCTGCTAGTATGAAGCAGTTGACTCAGGTTTTGAGGTACATGGTGAGTGCGGTTCCAGCCCGATGTCTCGGTTCCGCCGACCCCACTTCTTCTTCCATTGTTGGGATGGATTGATAACGACGATCCTGTATCATCAACAGGACAAAGTTCACGCACCACGCGCCAAGGTCCCGAAAGTCTATGACCTGGGCCTTAATCTCGTTCGTTCGCAAATCATCCACACCGACTCCTTCCCTATCCAATCGCATCTGCTCAACACGTTACTCACCCAAATACAATTAGAGCGATTAGGAGAGATAATCAATCGGTCAGCAATGAGGGATGTAGTCGAGATTCTAACGACATTGGAGGTCAAGGGTGGAAAGAACGTGTATACAGAGGATTTGGAATGGGTCTTCTTGGCGAAGAGTACGGAGTTTTACAGAAATGAAAGTGAAGGTTTATTGGAGAGTTGCGATGCGGCGACGTATTTGCGGAAGGTAAGTGTCGGTTTGTAGCTGGCAATGATGGACCCAGCGTACTGATGACCATGCGTCTCGCCCGCCGCAGGTTGAAAGCCGATTATCAGAGGAACAAAATCGGTGCGCTCATTACCTCTCCGCAAAAACTCTCAAACCTCTCCTTGCTATCCTCGACAACGAGCTCCTCTCAAATCACCTCTCCACGATTCTTAACATGCCCGGATCGGGTCTGGTTTCTATGTTAGACGACGACAAATTTGGTGATCTACAGAGGCTGTACAAGTTGTTTGCTCGACCTGGAGTGACGGAGGGTATCGACGTGCTGAAAGCTGCCTTGAAGAGGAGTATCCTTGCGAGGGGGACAGCTGTCAACGAGGGTATCGCGGTGGGACCATCGAGCGGAGCAGCTTCAACGATAGAGTCGACCAATAACGACTTGGACATGAGCGCTCCGACTGGGGTTCAAGCGACGCCGTTTTCAGCAAAGGCAAAAGGGAAAGGAAAAGAGACATATCCCTTGATTGGTCAATCGGAGGGTGCCCCTGCGCCTAATCCAGGTGGCATGTCGGCGGCGGCAGCAGCGGCAGCGGCCTTGAGATGGGTGCAGGATGTATTGGATTTGAAGGATAAGTTTGATCGGATATTAAGGGAAGGGTTTTCGGACGATAAGGGGATACAAACTGCAATCAATGAGGTGAGTTGATGATCATGTCGCTATGTAATGTTACGCATCACTTAAGCAATTCTCGCTGGCACCCGTCCGCACAGGCCTTCCAAACATTCATCAACGTCAATGCCAAAGCGCCCGAGTACATCTCCCTTTTCATCGACGAGAACCTCAAGAAGGGTTTGAAGGGTAAATCCGAGGATGAAGTCGACGTGGTCTTGGAGAAAACCATCATCCTCTTCCGATTCCTTTTGGACAAAGACGTGTTCGAACGTTATTACAAAGCCCATCTGGCGAAGCGGTTATTAAATAATAGGAGTGTTTCGGAGGATGCGGAGAGGAATATGGTGGCAAAGTTGAAAGTCGAGTCGTGAGTACCCCCGGGTCGGCGAACGGTTGGACAACGGGGTGAGAATTCGAAAAAATGATGGTGTATATTTCTTGACTTCCATTGCAGCGGCTACCAATTCACCCAGAAACTAGAAGGTATGTTTAATGACATGCGATTGTCAGCCGATACTATGAAGGCCTTCGAGCGTCATCTCGCCAAACTTGAGGTGAGGCCCAATCATTCTTGTAAACCATCTTCTCGTATTAACAACCTCTCATTATCAGCCACTCGGCTACGATCTATCCGTCCAAGTTTTGACGTCGACGTTCTGGCCCGGTGAATCAATCCAACAAACGTGCAACCTCCCACCCATCCTCGTGCGAGGGACGACGGCGTATGAGAAATTCTATCATTCAAGACACTCTGGTAGAAGACTCACTTGGCAAGCTAGTTTGGGATCTGCGGATATCAAGGTTCAGTTCAGGACTAGGACTCACGAGTTGAACGTGTCAACTTATTGTGCGGTTATTCTGTTGATGTTTGAGGATCTCGAAGAGGGAGAAGAATTGGGATGGGAGGTGAGCATGCCCGGCTTTTCCATCGGCTTTCTGATTCATACTCGGTATTGACTCGCACATTTTTCCTCAGGATATCAAAAAATCAACCCAAATCCCACCTCCCGATCTTTCCCGCGCCCTTCAATCCCTCTCATGCGGGAAATACCGAGTCCTCACGAAATTTCCTAAATCTAGAGAGGTATCCACTACCGATCGATTTTCATTCAATAATGGATTCACTTGCCCTCTTGCCAAGATCAAGATTCAGACTATCGTAGGGAAGGTGGAGAGTAATGCTGAGAGGGCGGAAACGCAGGAGAGGGTTGATGAAGAACGAAGACATCAAATCGAGGTGAGATTGACCCCGGGTTCTCTCGTTTTTTCCTTCCCATATCTGGCATCATGGGGCTGATGCGATATGGATTAACCCGTTGATATAGGCATGCATCGTTAGAATCATGAAAGATCGCAAAACAATGTCTCATAATGATCTCGTGCATGAAGTGGCTAGACAATTGATGACTAGGTTTACACCTCCTCCTGTTGCTATCAAGAAGAGGATTGAGAGTCTGATAGATGTGAGTTTTTGAGGGTCTTCTGCCTTGATACCACGAGGGGGTATTAGATCGCTGATGGAGAAACGTGGGACAGAGGGAATATCTAGCAAGAGATGGAATGAAATCGTATCAATACTTGGTAAGTTGTATTCGCTATTTCCATCTCATCTACCGAGTTGGCCGGAGCTGACCCGTATCGTCATTACGATCTAACAGGCCTGAAACATGACGAAAAGGACCATTGAATTCGGGTCCCTGTGTGGTATTGTGCTGAAATATACCTTACTGTAGCTATCGGTTTGTACTGTGCAATCTGACGAATATCTCACGTGATCGACCTGACTGGGTGACATTCACGTGACTGATATCCATTCTGACGTCACCGAGTCCGCCGCGCTATCACCCGGTCATGGAAGCGGAAAGTGATATCAACAATCCAAACCAGATTGGCATATCTTCGAACATTCATCATTCATTGAAACATTTACATCCTCATCATGTGTATGTTCTCATCCTACTACACTCACTCATCCTCGCACTCACTCAACTCACTCACTCAACTCACCTTGCATCCTCACCAACAGCATTCCTCGACCAAGCCAAAGCCGCCGCTTCCTCTCTCGCCAACACTGCGTCTCAAGCAGCCGCGTCGGCATCTCAACTCGCATCTCAAGCAGCGACCGCCGCTCAACCTCACGTCCAAGCCGCTTACGCTGCTGCTCAACCCCATCTCCAAACTGCTGGATCTACAATCGCTTCAGCTGCTTCACAAGCGGGTACAGCGGCTTCCAACTTGGCTTCTCAAGCTCATGCTCAAGCCGCTCAAGTTGCACCTGGTATGATACCAGCTCCAACCAGTTCGGGAGTCGATACTTCCTCTGATCTGAAAGTGGGAAGTCTGGAGACTGCGAAGTTGGACAAGTTCTTGGGTGGAAGACCGAATGCAAAGGAATTGCAGGATCAAGGGATCTTGTATGGTGAGTTTGACGGTTTTCGGATGATCGTCTCCTGGAATACCTTCATTCTGATACCGCTCTTCTTTCCTTTCTTCTCAATAGGTGCTCCGGATGACATCTATGCTGGTCAGAAACACGATCTCATGAAAGCTCAGCTTGAGGTAAAATCCGCTTCCTCGTGTATGGTTTGACATTTCCCCACATCCTAACTTCAATCACGCTTCGGTCTCTCGCAGAACAAACTCGAAGCTCAACTTGCCCAGCGACCGACTGCCAAAGAACTCGTCAAGGAAGGTATCTTGGATGGTGAGTTTCGATGATGACCCTGCTTTCAATGTCACAGCTCACAAGAATGGCTGATTCTTGTGGGTAACTCGGTAGCCAACGAGTGTCCTCCTTCTAGGTAAAGATCAGCCGATAGTATATATCGATCGCAATCCCCAATCCCTACGAAAATGCAAGTTTCCTTTGTTCTCCTTCAGTTATTTCAGTCATTTGGGAAAGATTACATTTGAATTGTAATTGAGTTGGATTTTCCCCTCTATCAAAGCCGTTCCGTTCCATTCCGGGTTCGTCAATCATCGTTATGTTCGCTTCTTCCATACATGCGACTACTACTTTGAGGAGAAAGATGTCGCTTGCTCGGTCTTGATCTTCAAGTCCTTCTCTAATCCTTCAAGAAAGCTGTCCGCCTCTTTCTCTTTAAGATCTTGTCTTGCCTTCGCCAACCCTTCTTTACCACCCATCATCTGTATCACATTCCCGAATCAGCCATATTTCATCACCTAATTCAAAGGAGAAAATATAAAACCCGCTCACCTTCATCCTCTTCGCTTCAATCAACGCTCTCCTCTCCTCCAACTTCCTCTTCCTCCCTTCCTCTACCTTGTTGATCTTCCCCTCACCTCTCTCCCTCTTCAACTCCGTCTCCGCCCTCTCCTTCTTCAATTCCTCCATTTGCTTCTTCCTCTCCTCCTCATCCAATGAGAACTGATACGCTCCAGCAGCTCTAGCTCGCACTTCTCGCGATGCATCGTAGTGCGTTTCTAAAGGACCGGAATCTTGTGCTTTGAGTCGGGCGATAAGATCTTCTTGAGTGGGTTCGTATACTGGGAAGAGGGATTGAGCGCCATCTGTAGAGGTGGTGAGGTTACGATATTAGCTATTGTAATACTGGTTGATGACAAACCTGTGACGGACAGATAACGTTTGATTCTCTTCCAAACCCGACAAATCCACTATCAATCAGCTCGCGGACATTCTCAATTCACGAGAGGATTACACTCACAGCACCTCCTGATGAGCCATCCCAATCCCTTCTCTCCCTTCTCCCATCTGATCTCTATTTACTTCTCCGGCGGCAGCGCCACCATCACCCTTCTCTCTTAATCTCTCCTTCTCCCGTTCTGCCTCCTTCGCTTCCTTCCTCGTCCCAGTTCTCGTTCGTCCGAGCTCGTCGATATACTCCACTTGGACGTAGTTGTCTTCGAACTGGTTCAGGTTGAAGATGTTCAGTGGTGAGGTGGATGGTGGGAGAAAAAAAGAAAAGTAACGTACATCCTCGAAATCCTCCTCTGTCTTCGGCTTCTTAGTGTCCTTTTCTTTTTCTTTCCCTTTACCATTACGAGGCTTCATTCCTTCCCAGCCATTATCTCTTCCGCTTGAGTTTCCTCTCCCTCCTTCGACTGGATTAGGATGAGGGACAGAAATTGACTCGTCTACATCGCTTGAATGATTAGAGAATCCATCTGAATCTCGTTCGTTCCATTTAGATTCAAACTGGGATAGACCAATACATCCGTCAGTTACAATATATTGCTAAACCCTGATCCTGAAGAACCCACATCGACAACCCACTCTCCCATCTCCCTCTCTCCGATCCCTTCCAGCTCTCCCCTTTGTAACTTATCATATAGGTCAGCCTTCTTCTGCATCAGAGCTAGTCGTTGTTCTTCTGATGGACGAGAAAGACGTTCAGTTGATACAGAGGTGGTTTGGCGAGCGAGCCTTGTGGAGAGGTTCGGAGATGGTCGAGAGAATTTATCTCGAGACTTTGAAAAGTAAGGAAGGCGGTGGAGGCCGAGGATCAGTCGTACATTCCACTCCCACGGCAACCTGATTGGATATGAACTAATGTTCAGTCACTCACCAATTCACTCCTTCTCCTCTCCTCCCTACCACTGCCGCCCCTAACAGACCCCTTCCCTTCCTTGGCGAACTTGTCCTTGTGTTCAGAGAGAATGGATTTGAGGTCAAAGATGGAAGACTGGGAGATGGTTGACGAGGTTTGCGGTTTGCGGGAGGAAGAGGAAGAGGAGGGGTGAGAGGACATTGCTTAAGGAGTCGACAGACTGCGTGAATGATGTGAAGTTGGTGATGTTAAATAATATGTCAACGACAGTGTTCACATTCCACCTTAATTTGAGCATTGAAAGTGACAAACGCACATTCGGTGCCCCGCATCTTCCTGTCACATTGATCTTCGTGTCCTCACAATCATCAATGCATCCTCTTCATCCTTGCTCATCAAGCAACGATGTCACTCCCAACTCCTCAGCACACTTTTCCCAACTCGAATGCATGGCCATTATCTGCGTCCCCCAAACTGGCAGATCATTGGCATGAAGAAGACCTAATCGACCACCACCTAGACTTCCACGACATCACCCGGCTTCAGCAACCGGATGAGGATGTCTACAGGGCGGAGCAGGAGGAGATTGAGGGTCGCCCGTCAGATTTGAAGGGGGAAGAAACTGAACATCTGACCGGTAGTACAACAAATCATCGTGGTATGGTGGATGCCCAGACGACAGGCTCGCCGCCACTAGCACGACCTATTTTTGCAGAAACTCTCGCCTCCCTCTCAAATCATCCTCCTCAATCTGTGCCAATATCGTCCTCGGTATCCTCCTCATCCTCTCCAGATTCTTCCAATGCAGCCCAATCACATCCTCCTAATTCGGACCTGCTCCATTCTACGGACGACACACAAAATGACTTGATCTGCCGAATCTGTTTCGGTTCGTGTTCGCCCGAGGAGATCGAAGAACTTGGAAGGTTGATAAGTCCTTGTCTGTGCAGTGGGAGTATGAGTGTGAGTGTTCTCCAGTGACCCTTCGTCGTGGAAATATGGCTCATGTGGGTGGTTACGGGTGACTGTATGAATGTAGCACGTTCATGGTGAGACTCGATGCCATAATTCAGCATATAATAATGCATGTGTCTGATGTTGTTTGCGCTGACATATTCAGTGAGATGCATCAACCAATGGAGAGGATCTGGAAGGAATAAGGTGGGTTCAGTATGGTACCCCATACTTGTGCCACTATCCAAGGGTCGTTGCTGACCAGGCCGAAACCCATCTTGGGTTGTTTCTTCCCTCAGAAAGCATTCCATGGTGAGGAAGAATCGATCACCCTGCATACGTTGACCAAGTTGATTTACCCAACGCCTCCTCCCTTTTCCGGCCTCCAGAATGCACACAATGTCATTTCCGATATCGTTTCCATCGGACCCTGATTTTCGGACTCGCTTCCTCTCCAATAATCCTCCTAACCTCCTCCTTACTCCTCTTCCTTCTCCTCATCCTTTCCTCCGGCCAACTCCTCCTGACCCTCCTCTCCTCTCGTTGGTGGGATTATTACGTCCGTTCACCGTTTTCACGGATCGAAGAACAGGTGGAGAACGAGACGACGAGTGCTTGGGGGAGTTACGGATTCTCAGGCGGAGTATTGGATATAGTGATCAGGGCTGTCAATGTTTTCATGAGTGGGGAAGCGGAGGAAGTGGTAATGAAGGGAGTTCAAAAAGTAGTCGACGTCGCATGTCCAACCGTCGCTGTCAATCCTTCTTCCTGGTTCTCTATTTTCTCCTCCATCCCACGTCCTCACATCCCAACAATCATCGCTCCACTAATCCAACCTCTCCTCACCCGACTTTCCCTCGGTTTCTCTCTCGTCGGAGCTCTATCCTTCGTTTCACTTCTTATATCGTCATCCCTGCTGGGCCCTTTCCAGCTGATGAATAACGTACGAATCGGGAGAGGTGGTGGGATCTTTGGATGGACGAGGAGGAGGAGAGTGGGGGATGGAGTGGGAGTGGGGAGCGTGATTGTTGTGATGGCTGTTTGTATGGGTGCTATTAGGTTCGTTCGTTCGGTTCCCGGAGCCGTCTTCCTTTCAATGGAAACCAAGCTAATGACGACACGCCCAACCGTCTGCCCTCCGATATGTGATCGCCACAGCACGATCAAACAACTGTATCAATTAACGACCGATATCTCGCATTACATCTTGTTAAAAGCGGAAACCGCGATTCTGGAAGTGAATCCGAAAGGAGAAGTGTTAGCTGTTCAACCTGCGTTATACGCGAGGGGGTACAAGGGGGAAGTTGTGGATGTTGCTGATGGATTGGATGATGAATTTGGAGTCGCAGTGGATTGATAGAGAGAAGGAGGAAGTGAGGGTGTATGTATGGAATCCCAATCGTTGTTTTTATAAAATAAAAAAAATAAAAAAGGTTCCAATTTGAACAGTCGTGAAAATTGACATTTGCAACGTACAAACCCCGAACTCATCTAATCCAACCTCTACTCCTAAACAACCCTCCCCAACTCTTCCAAACGAACCCACCAAACTCTCCCATCTCCTTACCCACACCTTCTACGTTCCCCGACGCGTTAATAAGGGATTCGTAATGATCGAGTGAGGATGAAAGGGATGATTTGGCGAGCGTGAGTGGGGATGGGTGGGGAGGAGGGAGAGGAGGGTGTAGGAGTTGGGATTCTGGAGGATTTGTGTGTGAGGGGGGGGGGGGGGGGGGGGGGTTTGTTTCCCAACGTCGATTGGGAGCGGTTATTTATTGGTATTTTTCTGTCGGTTGACATTTTCAGGTTCATATGGTTATTGAACGATCGAAGTCACATGCTCAGGGATATGATGAAGGACAAGATCGAATTGAAAATCAAGGAATCAAAGGACAAGATCATACTATCATACATAGTATGAAAAGACAACATCTTCTTGAAGAGGCTTTACAGGCGAAAGATAAACGAAAAATGCCTTTTCCAGTTGAGTCCTCTCCCCTTTTCCATATGATTGGGGAGATGGGAAAAGTTCCTGATCGTGCTCATGACTTTTGTTACGATATGAATAGTTTGGAATGATTAGATTTCGGGCTAGTAAACCGTATTTCGTACATGCCGTCAAGTGAGTTCTTTTTTTTTGGTTTTTGTTGGGGTTCGTCGAGAAAACATCTCGCAAACTGATTTGGGAAATGGGAGGGAATAGATGGTCGGTGTTACAATATGTCATTTTACGACGTGAGTATCTAGTTCTGTGATCTTTTCGTGTTCGAGGTTTAGGTGATTTGATACCTCATCTGGTGGCGAGTGAAGCATTAATCTCAATCATCGGGATCATCTGTGAAGCGTACAATGTGGTGAGTGAGACGTTGGCTACCCTTACAGTGACAAAGAGGGAGGTATTGAAGATCGGGCTTTGGCTATCATCCAGTTATGTCCTGACGTGTATAGCGTCCATTTCGCGGAGGTCTATTTGGACGTTGCGGATTTCATTTCCCTCAGTGAGTTGCTTTCCGGGTGAGGAGTGGTGATGGGAGGAGCGAAATGGGGGCTGATGATAATGAATGGGAACGCTTAGGTGTGGCTCTGTATGGGTTGATTGTGTTCTATGTGCTGTGTAAGGATGAGCTCAAGGGCAGAAAGCCTCTGGCCAAGGTGAGCATGAGGACGGTCTGTGGAGATCAACCGTGATGATATTGATACCTCAATCGATACTAGTTCATGGCAATCAAGATGATCGTCTTCTTTACGTTTTATCAATGTGAGTGGGAAATTTCGGTGTCTCCCTCTGGGCCCAATCACGCTGACGAACCCTGCCTATCAGCTTGGCTATTTGGTATTCTACAAGATCACGGAGTCATTAAGGGAACGGCACTGTGGTACGTTTTTCCCCCAGCATCTCATTCGGTAGAAAGTTGATCACCGCCCCGCCACTCTCACACAGGACCGCCACCAACGTCGCCGATGGTCTTTCCGCTCTTTGCACCTGCATCGAAATGTTCATCTTCGCGCTATACATGCTATGGGCATATCCATATAAGGAATACACGCAGATAAACAAAGTGACCATGATCAAACCTGCTCAACGCGAGACTGGGTGGAAGACATTTGCTCAAGCCTGGTGGGATACGATCAATCTATGTAAGTCGGCTTGCTCGAACGAAGCGGTGGATCACACCCGGCGGGGTGCGGACACTGATCTCAGTTTGCGTTGCTGCAGCCGATTTTGCGGTTGAAATTTGGGACAATTGGGTGTTCTTCTTCGATTACATGCGTGGGAAACCCGAAACCAGGAGCAAGAACGTATTCGATCAGGCGTGAGTGGTGGCCATGTTAAGAGCAGGTTTGACACCCGGGAACTGATTGAGAGGTTCCGTCAGATTTACCGCTGTGAGGTCGGACGAGGTAGTCCTGAAAGGCTCGGGCCTGTCCCGCTATGATTCGACGTTCTCTATGAGCGATCCCTATTCCTACCCGCCAGCTACGAGATCTCCCCCAGATGAGGATGACCACTTCGGAAACACGCCTCCGACATATCCCGTCGATTTTGTGGAATCACCGAATGCTGAGAGGTACAACCAGGGCTATCCGCCGACACAGGACGAAGAGAGGTATCGAGTAGGGTTTCCTCCACCAGAGAAGGAAGTTGGAAGAGTGTGAGAAGGACGATTTGCGAAAGCCCAATAGATGTTTCCACATTTTGTACTCAACTTTGTCTTACGTCATTCGAGTGTCGCAACAATCTCTTTCCGCCATTTCCTCGAGAAAGCGACGTACTTTTCTACGACACATTCCCATACATCCAACCATGCTTTCGCCTGTCCTAGAGTTCGATGATGCATCGCTACTCCTCCTGGCCATCATCCTCGTTCTAGGTGGATACATCAAGTACTTCTCAAAACCATCACCGCTCGTCCATCCTCTCCTCCTTGGGAAACAGAGTGAGGTGTCCCAGACGAGGCGTAGTGGAGAAAGCGGGGTCTATCGATCTTGGGCGACAGGTCATCATGGTGCTCCGGTAGGTAGTGGCATCCACTAGTGGCCGGATCTACCTCCTGATCGCGTCATGGTCTCAAACACAGCTCGCATCTCGTCCGGCTGGACCAATTAAGACTGTGGCAGATGTATTCTCCACTGAGTGCGCAGAGCGCACTGTACTGGGGGGTAAAGTGAGTGCACGCTTACCAAAGAAGGTGATATCTACCCGACTGACCCCGCCTCCCGTCCACAAGGTCTCAAACAAGACCTTCCGCAAACTGGCAGCGACCTTTCTCCGAGGTCTAGAATCGCTCCGCGATCCTTCCCAGTCCGCGGGCAGGGCTAAGCTTCTCATGATCCTTCCACCTGTCTTCCAAATACCTATCATCCACCTCGCTGCTGCTCTCAGTACGGAGCTGGACCTAATAATATCGTCGTCAAGCGATAGTGAAGAAGCATTTTCGGAGCAACTTCGTTTCGTCATTGTAGACGAGGTGAACATGGAACGCGTGATCAACAAACTCTTGGCTAACGGCTCTTCACGAAGCACAAGGCCACTGGTAATAGTAGTCGAGAGTGACAAGTCGAATGTCCTGGCGATGAAGGATCTAGCGGGGCAAGTGAGGGAGGATATCGACGTGGTGCTTTGGATGGATGTGATTGTAACGGGGATCGACGTGGAAGAGAAAGCGACGCTGGAGGGAAGGGAGTTGAGCGAGTGGATGGCACCGAGTAGGTTTGAAGGCTGCTTCTCACTGCAGCACTCCACTGACAGTCCCATCCTGATAGCCTCAAGCGATGTGCATGCCATTTGTTACATCAATCAAGGCAACGGCAGCCAGATCCTCAAGCTCACTCTCACGCATGAGGTATACACCTGAACCTTCCAAATGACTTGTCAATGTGGGAGCTCATTGAATCTTTATACCCAGAACATCACTTCCGGAATCGCTGGTATCCTCTCCACCTTTCCAGCAGACAAGAGACCCACGGCTGCTCTCAAGGATGCGATTGGCACTGACGTCGATGTCAACAAGCCATTCGGGATGTCTTTGTTGTTCACGGCAATTTACGCAGGTGAGACGTCGGTTGATGGTATGATGAATGTCATTACGGATGGGCTGACAAGGATGCTTTTGAGTATAGGCGCGGCGCTGGTCACTTTTGGGAGTGGATTGAATATACAAGGCAACGCTGAAACTACTTTGTTGTACATGTGAGCGTGCCTGCCGGTTCATTTGAGGGCTGGTCGCTGGTCTGACTCCTGCACGTCAATTTAGCCACCCGGCAACTTTTCACATCCTGATCGATCACTTATATGTTGTCTCGAAATCCGTTTTCCCGCCTTTGCTATCCTGGGCTTGGAAGCACAAGCAGCATGATATCACTAATGGCTACGTCGACAGAACTGGTTTGTTTGAGATCTTGGTATGGAAGAGACTGAGAGCGAGCATGGGTCAAGGAAAACACCTGGTTTCGTCTGTTCGAGCTGTCTGTGTACTGCACGGTAAGCATTGAAGACTGCTTTGGAGGACTTCGGAAGCTGACGCTGGGATCAATTGAGTAGAGCGAGGCTATCAAGCACATGTGGGAGACGTCGACGTCAGCACCGACACAGATCGAGCTCGGATCTTGCTCTCAGTGCCTGTCTCACAGAATCTGATCAGCGTTCAATCCACGGGACCGGTCTGTTCTACCCACCTTCTTGACCTTCGGACGATTTCAGTGCCGAGTCATAGCATCTCCCACGTCGGGGCCGTTGCTTCGAACGTTGAGGTGAAACTGAAGGGCGAGGTATCAGAGAAGGGAAACCCGAACGGCGAATTGTACGCTAGGGGACCTGGTGTCCTGAGGGAGGAAGGAAACGGCTTGTCCGACGGGTAAGTCAATTGAGATATGGAGATCTATGGCTGCGGCTTACCTACCTTGACTGTCCCAGCTGGGTAGACATGAAGGTTGAGGCACTCGTCCAGCCGGACGGCACGCTTGCTGTGACGACCTGGTGATGTAGAAAATAGACCACATGTTTTAATATTCATTGTCATCCAAGATTCCCTCACAACAAAGAGTCTACAAGCGACAAGATTCTTCCACCAAAATACAACTCGATGGCCCGGGCATCGCAATTTAATAAACGTTCTCAATTGTCCATCGCCAAGTCACAGACCCGGATGTTCGTCATAGCAGCTGGATTGACATTCTTACCACGGAGCAAGTGCGAATTCCCTTTCGTCGCCCCTGGCACGTTATTGACGTTCTCAAGAACTTGCAAGATCTCCTCCTCCGCCGAAGAAATGGGGTTCTGACGTCGTTTCATGATCTTCTTGCGGTCACCATTGAGTGCAGCGACTGGGCGCGGGACGGAACATGTCAGAAGTCATTCTCTAGACTTGTACTCATTCCCACTCACTACTCATATCCCACAACCTCTTCCATACCTCCTTCGCCATGGCCTCATCGATGGATCCTGGGACCACCGCGGCTTGCACCATTCGAGTAATGAATACGGCTTCTCCTTCCTCCATGAGCACTTTTCCCTTGGTTGCGATTCCTGCTTTAGTGGTGAAAGGGGCAACTATATCCACATCGATCTTGGGAACCAGATCAGCGAGCCAGTCGCATAACTGGATATAAGTCCATGATATAGGACCAGCTTGCAACATGCGGTCTTGGCTCGACTCGGATTTACCAATCTCCTTGGCTTTGACTGCCAGACGAAGTAGTGTGAGCCGGGCGGTAAAGAGGCATGAGGATCGGCGTACACTCACCAACCATCTTCCAGAACATCATGTAAAGCTTTGAAACAGTCGCACTCGAAGGTGGTTCGGAAGCCTTCGCTGAGGAATCAACGTGAACGACCCGCTTGATCCATTCGGACTCTGGTAGCATCACCATGACTTTACCGCTCTCCTTTGCGTGTGCGAGCTTGTTCGGATCGATGATTCGTGAATTTTTTGCCACCCATTGCTTGAACTCTTCGTGAGACCATGTTCGAGGGTCGAGAGGTGAGGTAGCAGTGGCGATTGGGGGGACGCGGAAGGGTTGAACGTAGTTGAGAGTGTTAGTTGAATGGGCGGCGTCTGTGGGGGAGGCATGATTAGTTATGAGTTCTCGAGGATTGTGTGGAAGTGTGGAAAGCCATATTAACCTGCTAGATGAGGTGATACGTGAGCGATGATCACAGTCTTGGTTTGACATCGGGTTTCGAGATCGAAGACAGGCTGATTGGAGGTGGCGCGATGGTAAATCGTCAGCTTGTGAGTCCGGGTCAAGCTTGCGAGCATCTCTCACTTTCAAAGCCAATGTAAGCTTACTACTCCGGTAAGGTACATGTAAGAAAGCACCTAAGTATCGCTTGCCATCAGCATCTCCTCCGCTCCATCGTCAACCACCCTCTTTTACTCACCGCCACCCTTTGTATTACTCAACGTCGACCTTGCTCTCACACAATCCTTCAAAGCGCTCAAACTCTGATTAATCAACCTTGACTCTCCCAGCCTCTCCGTCCCATGTTCCTTCCTGTCCGCTGCTCTCTCCGAACCCGCCAAATCGACCAATACCAACCTCCCTGGTTCTACGCCCGGGAAGAGGTCGTTCTGGACGTGTATGGTGAAGATACAGTGGGAGCGGGAAGAAGTGGCGTTCTTGAGAGTCGGGGAGGTACGTCGGTGGGTCAAGGCGAGGGAGATGAGGGAGAGGAGAGATGTGGTGGTGGTGAATGAAACGAGAGTGGCAGTCGTTCGGATTGCACCGACCTGGAAGAGAATCAGGTGAATATATATCAAGAAGTAATGATGTAGTATGTCCAAAGGACCAACTCACGACATCCTCCGCAATATCAACCTTCCTCCTCTCAACTCCCGCTCCCTCTTCCTCTCCTAGCAAATCCCAAGCATTGTTGCCTAGCAGTTCGAAACAACTAGCTTTGAATGAATAGACGACATCACCTGCTGCTACACGCTCAGGGAAATGGGTCGCTGCGTGGATATTGGAGAAGGAGATGAGGTCGGATGCGATACGGTGTTGGAGTGCTTGGACGGTCTGAGGTATTGACAGAGAATCAGTAGATGGTGCGTTGGGTTATCTTTCACCAACCTACATAGGTCTTGCCGCTCCCGGTCTGTGATGGTGGACGTAATTGGGTAATCACGCTTTCATCGGGAGACCCGCGTTGCTCACCTGGCCATAAGCAAGCAGGCAGGACATTCCTCCATTGAGTACGGTTTGCAACAGCTACGCGGGTGATGTAGACCAATCAGTCCCCTAAGAAAACATGGCTCCATCAGCCCTATTCTTCCCTGAACTAACCTTGGGAGCTTTCACCAATTTCTCATACGCTTCATCATTCCCATCTGATTCTCCTAGTGAGATATCACCTTGGAATTCCTTGGTCTCGATTGAAGGACCTCGGACCTGGTGGTGTTGGACATCGACGCTCGTCACGGTCAGCTAGGACTTTTGGCGGGAGAGTGTGCGTACATTGTCCTCACTCGACTGATAGGGACGTGGACTACTATCTTGCCTTGAGGTATAGCATCACATGCTCTAACGCTCGACAACAGCTTGCCATCGGCGGTGGACTTCCCCTGAGCAGCCGCCTGAGCTTCGATTTCCAATGGTAGGAAAGGTCGAGTTCGGACGCAGAGTATAACTTTCTGATCTGCGAGTCGTTCTTCTTCTCTGAGGACGTCATCAGGTGAGGGAGGTTGTGCGTTGGCGGTTGATAAGAGGTGGGAGGCTTGCCATTTCGTGATGGAGGCTTCGAGCTTTGGGAGGTGTTGGTGGAATAGATTTGAAGGGAGTGACATGGAGAGGCGTGTCAGGGATGGTAACGGAGGAGGAGATGAGTGTGAGGTATGTGGGTAGGGAGGTGGATGCTGAACATGGACCTCTCTCACCATCCCATCACCATCACCCGTTGTCCCTCGTCGCCCTCTCCGACGTCGCGTCGCTCTCTCGCTCGCGTGGCTGGTTGGTTAGTGACTCGCAACCGCAGTGCATTCAACAACTTTTTTCAACATTCTACATACAAAACACAGGGACATCATTACATATTCACTCCGTGGTCAATCCAATCCACCATGGCATCTCATTCCACATACCGTCGTCATCGTATCCACGTCCCGGCCACCTCAGCAAATCTAGGTCCAGGTTTCGACGTCGCGGGAATATCTCTCTCTTTGTACCTCACCCTCGACGTATCAGTACCTACCACCACCCCTCCCTCCGACTCTCCTCAACCACCCATCATCACCTACTCTGGATTGGATAGCACCAATGTCCCTCTTGATCCTTACAAGAACCTCATCACCCGCGTCGCTCTCTATATCTTGCGATGTCATGGAGTTCAAACCTTCCCACCTGGTATTCTCCTCCACGCACACAATGCTATTCCATTTGGACGTGGATTAGGATCTTCAGCGGCTGCTGTCATCTCCGGATTACTCCTCGGTAACCTCCTTGGAAACCTTGATCTTCCACCCAGTCGACTTCTGGATTTCGCATTGATGGTTGAACGTCATCCTGATAATGTCACACCGTGTCTTGTTGGAGGCTTCTGTGGGTCTTACCTTGCCGAGTTGACACAGGAAGATGCGGATGCCGCTTCTATACCTTTGGCTGAGGTACTTCCAGAGTATCCACCTGATGCATCGGAGGATTGGGGTAGAAATCCACCTCTTCCTCCCAAAGGGATTGGACATTATGTCAAATTTGGCTGGGAAAAGAGTATCAAGGCTATAGCAGTGATGCCGAGGTTCGAATTGGCGACTGCTAAAGCGAGAGGGGTTCTTCCAGAATCCTATTCAAGAAACGATCTGGTCAGTCAATTCCGTTTCTTGATCTTGGGATTCGCTAGCTTGGTATGCTGATGGTATAGTTTCACACGACAGGTATTCAACCTTCAACGACTCGCTGTTCTCACCACTGCTCTTGTCAGATCACCACCTGATGCAGATCTCATTTACGAAGCGATGAAAGATCGAGTTCATCAACCTTACCGAATGGCATTGGTGAGTGACGACGTGTATCGTCAACAAACCTTTCGCAGTGCTTTTAAGACCGCCTGTTCTTTTTTTAATACATCCGATCACCAGATCCCAGGGTTGCAACAAATAGTATCAGATCTTACCCCTAAAACCCATCCTGGACTTCTCGGGATCTGTCTATCCGGAGCTGGACCTACGATCCTTGCGCTTGCTACCTCGAATTTCGATGTACGTCTAGCTTGGACGTCGTTGTTTAAGGACGTAATGGCATAGCTAACGCTTGGATGTTTTGATACATGGGGGACGGATGTGTAGAATATTGCAGGAGAGATCGCAAGACTTTTCAAGACTCATGGGATTGAAGTTGATTGGGAATTGTTGGAGGTGGAGGAGAAGGGTAGTTGGGTGGAGGAGTTGAGTGGTAATGAATGAGGGATGCGATTGCGAAGGGGTGTTATGTGGGTTGGGCGGATAGATGAGGGTGGATTGAAATCGTGAACATGACCCATAACGAGTAACCAGATCCTGTGGAGTACTAGAGATGATTTGTTGCAGATCCCACTACTTGCCAATCTTTCGACTCGGGAAATCTTCGAACACGGCAAATCAACCAGTGTCGCAGAACCCTCGGAAAGATCGTTGATATCGGCAATCGACCAACACGCAAGACATTCTGAACCCATTGCCTACACCAACACCAAAATATTTGTGATATAAATAATCTCTTTATGCTTTACCAACAGAATCAAAAAGAAAAGAAAACAACAAAGGTTCTCTCCCTCCCTCCCATTCCTCTTCGCCCTCCCCAATTTTTCTCCCCTTCATCCTATACTTTGATTGAAACCCCCACTCCAACTCAAGAATCCATCGCAGAAAGATTCATTGAATTAAGAAAGAAAGAAAAAAAAGCGTTCGGAGGCCGGGGGAAAGACAAATTGAGAAAAGGGGGGGAAGTGAAAACAGGGGGGTTGAAAATCATGGTAGAAGGACTTCTTTGGTTGGTATTTAAGAGTTGAAGGTGAATGAAGCTCCGACCTTGTGAGCGGATGCGCCGGCGGTGGCTGTTTGAAAGAGAGAGAGAGAGAGAGAGAGAGAGATTAGTACACATCCACCATCCCTCAACCTGTATCCTCCCTCCAACGCTCCTCCTCTGCTCTTTCTCCCCGAATGTATTAACTACTCACCATCGTTCAATCGCTGAGTATCCAAAGCGAGACCGAATCCAACCTTGACACCTGGACGAAGAGCCTGAGTGTAACCGAGTGCGACGATACCCGAGTTGTTAACCTTTGCTTTAACGAAAGCGGCGTTATCGAGGTAAGTCTTGGCTCCGACTTCGAGGGAGACACCACCGGTGGTGGATTTAGTGTCGTAGACGGCCTTGGCACCGGCTTCGACGTCCTTGTTGACCTGGGGAGGAAAGGGAAGCGAAGCGAAGTAAGGAAGTTAGAAAAAAGGAGAAACCCCCCCAAAAAAAATTATCAGCACTCAAATAAACCACCGAACCGTAACCGCAACCGCAACCACAACCACCACTCACTCGATGATAATAACTCGCCGCAAAAGTCGACAAATTACCCAAACTGTGAATAGTGACAGCATACTCTGGAGCAGAGTAACCGACGGCACCAGCGTATCTGGTGATTGCACCTGAAAGGACATCGTAGGTTGCTTCACCACCGACTAGGAAACCATCTCGTCCGACGACGGCGTCAGCTGAGAAGGTTGGGCCCTGGTGGGAGAGAAAGAGGGGAGGGGGGAAGAATTTTGGAAAAAAAAAGGCATTAGCGCGTTTATTTGAATAAAAACGATTTTTCATTACCTCTATCTTCCCTCCATACACCACACACTCACCTTGAACAAATCAACGGTAGCCCTAGTATGCAAAGAAGGCTGCTTGTAAATCGCAGTAACGATAGCGCTCTTCTGAGATTTAGCAGGGTTGAGAGCGGTAGCGAGGTCTAATTTGAGACCTTTAGCGATTTGGTTCTCGAGTTCGATTTGAGTTCGGAGGAGGTTGGTTGTTGTCCAGGCCTGGTGGGGTGGGATGGGGTGGGGTGGGGTGGGGTTGAGGGTTTTATTATATCAAAAGTGGGAGGAATAGGAGAATGGGAGGAGAGAAGCGAGTGAGGAAAGGAAAGGAAAAGAAAAGAAAACAAAGGAGAGAGAGAGAAAAGGGAAGGAAAAAAAAACCACCCCAAATAGGAGAATGGAAGGGAAGAAGAATTGAGGAGGCGAATTAAGAAAAAAAAAAAGTATAGAAAGACGGAGATGAGATCCAAGAAAGAAAGAAAGAAAGAATGAAAGAAGAGGAAGAAAAAAAAACAAAAAGGGAAAAGGAAAAGGATGAAACGAGCCAATCAACCACCACCATCCAATACCACCATCCAAAAACCAACCCACGGATCGAAGGACGATTATCGTTTCATCCAAAGAACCGAGTAGATATGTAGGTAGGTAGGTAGGTGAGGTAGATAGGTAGGTAGGTGAGGTAGATAGGTAGGTAGGTAAATAGGTGAGGTAGATAAGAATGTTGGAAGAGTTCGAAGGGAGGGAAAAGAGAAGTAGTATGATGATGCGAGATGATGCGAGATGACGCGTGGGAGATGAAATTGGGAAAAGGTTGGGGAGAGGGGGGGGGGGGGAGATTGGTAGAGTAGGAGAAAGAAAGGAAAGGAAAAGGGAAAATGGAGGGAGATGGAATGGGGAAAAAAATGGGAAATCAATATAGATGAAGATGAGGAGATAGGGGTTAGGTGGGTAGTGGGAGATTTGGATTGAATGATGAATGATGGAAGATGGAAGATGAAAGATGGTCAGGATAATGAGAATGAGCGGATAAGGGATAGAATCAAAAGGATAAGATGAATAAAGGGACATTGTAAACGGGAAAAGAAAAGGAAAAGCAAAGTAAAAAAAAAAAAAAGCAAAGGTCTGATTGTCAGTTTCATCTGTTTTTCGTTTATCATTTTGTTTTATTTTGGGTTTCGTCCCACTCGCGTCTCCTTCTCTTCTCTTCTCTTCTCTTTTCGTCCTCGTCTCCTCTTTTCTATCAAGTCCACTTTTGCTCTCCTCTCTTATCTTTGTTCCAACTCCGCTCCAAATCCGCCTCACTTCCCTCTCTCCGCCTCACTTCCCCAAACTCACCTGAGTAAACGTAATCCCATTCTTAACATCCACCCACTTCCCTTCAATATCTCCAGCAATCACAGCCGATTTAGCATCTCTCGTTCCTGCTACTTTGAAAGTAGTTGGGAATGAAGAAGTTTTAACTTCGAGTGATGTTCCGTGGATTGGGTAATCTTTGAGGAGGAGATCGGAGGCTGATTTACCGAGGTCCTGGTGGGGTGGGGTGGGGTGGGGTTGGGAGGGAGGGAGGTGGGAGTGAGGGAAGAGGGAGGTGATGAGGAGAGAGAGAGGGTATTAGTTGGATGTTCGATTATGTGAACGCCTTGTTCTTTTTTTTTATTGTGGGAGTGGATGGATGGATGGATGGATGGATGTATGGATGTATGGATGGATGTTCTACTCACCTTCCACGAAGGAGGGACTGGTTGAGATAGAGGGACAGCAGTGAAAGTGGACATGATGATGATGATGTGATGGTTGTGGTGAAGGTGATGGTGATGAGGATGAGGATGATGGAGATGGTGAGATTGAGGATGATGATGAGCTGGATGGATTGGGATCGTGGACGCGGCGCGGGCGGGAGTGAGCGGGGGGGGGGATGGTCGAGTAGGGATTAGTCGGAGCGGGTGAACGGGGGAGTCTCACGGTGGGTGCATGGGCCAGGGAGGGAGGGTCACGTGGAGGGTGAACGGGGCGGGGATGGGACACGTCAGGACAGGGCAAGGGAGAGATCAGAATCAACATCCAACCATCAACCACGTCATCACTCATCACTCATCACCATCACTCATCACTCATCACCATCACCATCACCATCACCATCCATCATGACCATCCCAACAACATCCACCATCCAACCAACCATATTCCAACCTCTCTTACCTCAAATAACTTCATTATTACATCACATACAAGATTCAATCAACAACTCCTCATCCTCCTCAACCACCGAGAAAGAACATGCTTTAATTAAACAAGTTAGTCTTTGGTTATTTTTATCATTTTATCATTTGGTTATCGCATCTCATTGGCATTGCACTCTCCCATCTCATTGCACTTTCCACATCTACAAGTCATCAACCCTCCAATCCCTAATCACTCAACTCAAACAATCAACATACTCGATACCAGGTGGTAATTTGAATTCGGATCAGATGGGAGTTGGGGAGAGGGGATTGGATGAGGAGATTGAGAGGAGGAGGTGAGTGGTGCACATCGAGTGGACCGACCGAGCGGAGCGAGGGAAGGGACGGGAGGGAGGGAGTGGTGGGAGGGAGGGAAGGGAGGGATCGAGAGGAGAGGGAGGAGTGGGAAGGGAGGAGGGAAGGAGAGGAGGAGGGAAGGAGTAGTGGAGAAGTGAAGGGAACGAGGAGTAGAGAAGCGGAGGGAAGACCTCCCAATACGAGGCGTTCAGGTCAAGTATAGAAATGGGTATGGAAAATTGATTAATCCTTTTCTGTTCTTTTTTCTTCTTCCTTTTTTCCTTTCTCCTTTCTTTTCTTTTCTTTTCTCCGGAATGGGAAATTTTCACTTTGGGAAAAAAACAAACACCCTCCTTTCTTTTTCCTTTTCCTCTTCTCCTTGGATCCTCCAGAGCGACTTTGGCAAGATTTGGGAAAGGGGATCTAAAAGGATTGAAAGAAGAATGATGATGGATGATGAGGATGAGGATGAGATAGGAGATCGGGGATAGGAGAGATATATGGAGAAGAGAACAGATTTATATGATCGTGCTTTTCTTTGGAGAGAAGGAAATTCTTTTTAAGAGAAGATGTCTCTCGGATTTGGGAAGAAGAATTGGATTGGAAGGTTTTCCATTTTGAAATCGAGGTGAGTCGAGTTTTTTTTGAGGAAAATATGTTTTTGGTTCCTTTCTTGATGGGTCTTTTTGTTTAATATGGTTTAGGATGTTCATATGATCTAGTTGTTGGATTTGAGAAGGGGGGGAAAAAGAAAATTACCTTTTTGTCGATCGAAACTTTTTAAAAGGATAAGAAGGCATGAGGAAAGGAAGAGTAACGAGGAAAAAAAAAAAAGGGAAAAAAGGGGAAACGACAATCTCATTCGATCTCTCTTCTTACTCTGTTTCCCTTCCCCATCCAAACCTCCCGTATTAATTCGGCATATTCATGAAACGAAGAATTAACGACATCATCATCATTATCCGCCCATACACGCACATACATATCCAATCCTCAAATGTAGGAGCGACCATCGCTTGGGGAAGGGGAGAGGCGGGCGGGCGGGCGGGCGGGCGGGCGGGCGGGAATTTGGGTTTTTAACTTTCATATTCTTTCAAGGGGGTTTTGGGGGTTTGATAGATGGGATGAAGAGGGTTAGGAAGGGCGGCGGCGGCGGCGGCGGCGGCGGCGACCGCGGCGGTGGTGGTGGTTTCTTTCTTTTGCTTTGGAGGGTCAGGAGGAAGAGGGTTACGGGTTACAGGTTACGGGTTAGGGGAGGAGGAGGGAGAGGAAGAGGAAAAGCAGGAGGGGCGGTTAGGAAGAGGAGACTTCGTCATTCGACGAGTCGGTTTTAGATTGGAAAAGAAAGGAAGGTATCACGCCAAGGTGTTTTATCGAGGCAAAGAATTGGAGAACAATCCTTTGGAATCTGAAATCCTGTTTCAAATCTCAAGGATGGTTTCTTCTTGATTGGTCTTCCTTTTCCTCTTCTTCTTCTTCTTCTTCTTCTTCTGCCTCTTCTTTTTGCCCGCGATTAGAAGAGCACAATGGACGTAGATGGCAGAGTTGTCAAGATGTATTAAGTCAAACCACTTTTGTAATGGATTTGTTGTAGACATCATTCATCAAGAAATTGGACAAAGAGGCTACGACGGCGCCTAGGGAATTGACGAATCATGACGAATAAAATGACGAATCAGGAACTTGCCCATACACAAAACATGCTATCGGCCAAAAGCATCACAGGTTGGCCAGATTGGGTGGTGGTGGTGGACATCAACGATGAATACCTTGACCTGTAAGTTCATGTTCCCATACCAGAGACTCCCACCGGAATCCTGACTAAAATGTTCTTTCGGATGGTCGCTCATGCGGATGGTGGTGGTGATGATTATGGTGGCGAACGACGTACTGCTCAAATGATCGCTCTTCCAGTCCCAATCACCAAATTATCAATCCCTAAGAGTCCAGATTCATCTGTTAGTTCTGCTAAAGATTTGGAATGGATGCATTAGTACGTTGATGAAATCAACATATCCTGAACGCGACCACACATCTGACCAGAGGTGACTGGTATGCGTGCGGTGAATTATAGTACTTCAACCCCAAGTCAACCTTTCAGAGTCGGGTTTCGATCTTCGAATGCTGGGTGTGGTTATGGAAGGATCGAAAGGATGAGGATGAGATTGGAGGTTATAGGTGGTGATGCTATATATGTGAGTTCATATACTGATTCACACCTCTATCATTCTAGGTTCGAAACCCGATCATCCGATCAATCGGCCTAACCCCCACCCACCCCATTCTTTCAATCATTAAAAGGCAGCTCTAGAACTTGGCGAATACTCTCGCTCATGGGATTACCTTCCATTTCCTCCGTTGGGTTACAAGATGAAAGAGAAATGCGTGTTGATCAAGTGAGTGGTCGATCGGGTTGAATGGAAGGAAAAAGGAAAGCTGATTGGGAATTGGGGAGACGGTCAGATATACTTTGTTAGGACAGAATCGTGACTCTACTGTGGGCTTCACTCTCTCTCTCTCTCTTTTATACAATCGTAATAAGGGATCCACTAACACGAGAGAGTCATCTTCTTTTCTTTTTCCTCTCCCAGTCCAGCAATCGCTTTCAACTCCGTTTCTCCAACTCCAACGACGCTCAATCATTCATCACCGCTCTCAACCAACATTGTCCTCAACTAGTGGTGGCCGATAGACCACCGATGAATACGTTTCGAGGGGAAGGGAGGGAGGTGAGGATTGATACGCCGACTGTTGGTGGAGGGAGAGTTTATGGGATGGGAGGTGGATGGGAAGGTGACTCGGTGAGTTAGATATTGAGTTTGCCGCCACCGGTAAATACCCGACTAAGGTGCTCTGATCTCCCCGTGATGGCGACGACTTGATTCCCAGCAGCCTACTCAACCCACCTACGACGCCGATGGATTCAAAATCCCCAAACGACCTGCGATCCAACCATCCCGCCTTCCACCTCGAGAATACGATGCTAATCTCTCATCAGCTCGTCAGCGTTACGCCTCTTCTAGTCCCGCGCTCGATAGGGATCTTGATTGGAAGAATGAGAGAGGTTCGATCGGTCAGAGCAGGGTAGGAGGTGAAACGCCAAGAAACGGATTCGATGACTTCAATTCCTCGCAAGAATTATTCGCGGAGGATACGCAAATGCAATCTCAGACTCAACCTACAGGTCATACACAACAGATGATGCCGTTACCGATTCCATATCATCCGTCGCCGTTGAAATTCGGAGGCGAAGCGTCGATGAGGAGGAGGGAGGAATGGGCTGGAATGCAGTGTCAGTCTCTGAATCAGTCGCAGTCGCAGAGAATGTCCCCGGATGTATTCGGGGGAACTACCTCGAGAGATATATCTCCACGCAGAGACCAACAAGAGACAACAAAGAGGGAATCGGAATTTCAATCGAGGAAGGTCGCACGAGGTCGATCGGTTTCGGAGGTCAGGGATTCGTTGGTGCCTACAATCCAGGTTCGGGAGCAAGATCAATCACTCACCACCTCGCAGAGAGTGGAAACGTTCCCGTCAATGAGGGTGGAACAACCTGAAGCTTGTCCTTCTGGGAGACCTACCCTCGTTGATGTACACGTGGATCATCTCGGTGATGTGGAGACACAGGAGTTGGAAATCGTTCCGGGCCAGAAAATAATGCCAGCGGTAGACGTCCAGCAGGACATCGTGATTACTTCGGTGAAAGCAGCGTCCCAATTGTACGAGTTGCCAGAGCAAGAGCTAGCGGAATTGATGGCAGAGGTGTTGCGGGAAGATGGTTTTGAGGGATTTGTAACAAAGGCGAGTGGTGTAGCTGAGGTTGAAGGAGGGCATCGCGCTGATCAAAGTGCTATGCCCATAGGTTAGAAAGATGAGTTGGCGAGCGCTCGCTCTCATCGGAGGAGGAGCTAAACCAGATGATACTACATGACCGAGATCAAGTCTACAAAGCATGGTTGATTGAAATTCCCATCGTACAACGAGTGTTCAAGCGAGTCATTATCTGTCGTGATCATGACATGGAAAGACAGTTGTGAAACCTCTCATCCCGTTGCCCGCCGTGGCTCCACCTGTTCCTCTTCTACTTCCTCGACGATCTCTTCTACCGAGGCATCCTCAACCGTCTGCCGCGGTTTCAGTACATCCGCATCGATCATCTGTACAAAGAGGTGCTTCTGTCCGCGTGAAAAATAATGAGCAGGCTCCTCTTTCCGAACGACCGAGGCGGTAATGGCGACGTAACGGACAGACTGGTTGTTAAGTACTTTGATCAGTGTGCGCTTCCGCAACGCAACCAACGCAACGTCATGCAACCCACCGATTGTGGCACCTCGTACATGCTATCCAGAAGGATTTCCTCGAGCACGCTACGGAGGTGACGTGCGCTCGTACCCCTCACACTAGCCTCTCTAGCGATGGCCCATAATGCACCCTCGGAGAACGCGAGGTCGCACTGGAAATTCTTGAAGAGCGCTCGGTACTGCTTGATGAGAGCGTTCTTCGGCTCGATGAGGACGCGAACGAGGTCATGGAGGGAAAGGTGATGCAAAGGTGCTAGGACAGGGAGACGTCCGATGAACCTGAGGTGGAAAATTGTGTTACCGTTCCGCAAACGCAAGCCCACCCCTGAACACCCACTCTGGAATAAAACCGTACTCGACGAGATCACCGGTAGTAAGACCAACGAGAGGGTCTCTACGCGCTTCGATATCCACACTACCGGAAGACTCTTCTCCTGATTTCTGTGGAAGTGGTGCGCCGAAGCCGATGGACTGGAAGGGTAGGTCATCGTGTTTCAGGGGGATGAACTAAGGGAGTATGGCTTTACTGGAAGCTCATCACTCACTCCCTTCCCGACTCGGCGGTTGATCACCTTGTCGAGGCCAACGAAAGCCCCGGAAAGGATGAAGAGTATTGACGATCTGGTAGTAGGTAGGTGAGTTGAGCCGTGGGATACTCATCGATTCAGTAGGACCACTCACGTGTTGACGTTAAAACTTTCTCCTTTACTCGCTGGCAACGATGCGGAGACCATCAGCTTCACTCGAAGTTCAACAAGCGGGTGAGTAGAAACTTCTCTTACATCCCACTCCACCACCGCCACCACCACCAGTATGTGGTAATCCATCCTTGACGCCCTTCTTTCCCATAAGGGGCATAGATGGACCGAACCCCCGTCCTAAAGGATCCGATTCATTCGTGGTGGACGTGGAATCCTGATGATACCCTGCTGGAAGTTGAGCGGAGGCAGCCGATGGTGGAGGTTTAGCCTGGAGGACGAGATCTGTACCTTCAAGGAGTCGAAGGAGGGCTATTAAAAAAGAGAGTAGACATCGCGGGGTTAAAATCTCGTTAGACAACCCGTAGAGCCAGATGAACTGTGCACCTTGTTGAACACCCTCCCCACCGACATCTCTCCCGCTGGATCCACTTGCATCCCTCTTCGCCAACTTGTCACATTCATCGATATGTATGATCCCCACTCTGGAATTGGAATTTTCAAGAAGTCAACGCTCCAGATATGGATTCCAGACAGGGGTTAGATGTAAGTCCGAACTCACTCTGCTTGCTCAACATCATAATTCGCAGCTTGAAGAAGTCTGAGAACGCTACTTTCCACATCTTCACCGACATCTGTGAAGCGATTTAACGACCACATCGAATTCTCGTCAGCCCCAATCGTTCATCTTCGAATGAGAGGTTACAATCAACTCACATCCAGCTTGGGTAAAACTCGTAGCGTCGCATGAAGCGAATGGTACGTTCAGAATCTTCGCTAATGTTCTACAGAGATGAGATTTTCCAGATCCAGTTGGTCCGCTGTAGGATTAGGGAAACAAGTGGGTTTCATTGTTTTTTCGGTGACGCGACCCAAAAAAATGATCGAACTCACAGTAAGAGTATATTACTCTTTTCAATCTCAACATCTTCCTCTCCGATCTTTACATCCTCTCTGAGACCAAAACTACGAGTCCCACTCGTCCCCTTCTCCTGTTTCCCATCTCCTACATCCTCTGAATTCCACCATGCATTCTCAACCGTGTTCGTATTCGCACTGGTTGACCCTCTCGTACTAAGATCCAACCATTCCGATTGGGTTGCTTTGTTAACGAATTCATTGGAGCGCTTGATCAAGGTGTTTGAGAATGGTGATGTAGGTGGACGGTTGGAATGACGACCGGAGAGGAGTCGTGGTGGTTTTGATGATTCGAAGAATGGTACACCTGTTGCTACGGGATAGACGTTTGTCAGCATTATATAGGAAGTTACAATACGATAGTGGGAGGGTCTCTCACTTATCTCGGGAGTTCGCCATGTTGAAACATCATGTGTCTTTGTAGGATCCGGTTCGGTGCTCGTCGTCAACCTCTCATCTTCTTTCTCTCTCTCTCTTTGCCTGTCCTTTTCCCTCTGATCATTATCCATCAATCCGAACGCTGAACTCGAATTCCTAATCGTTCCCAAATCCCCTTCCGAATCTTTCAATCTCATTCTCTCCCTCGTCTCAACATCCCTTTCCCTACAAGCGATGCGTTCTCGTTCCTGGAGACGTAGTCGCTCGTGAGTTATTCGATGGTAGTGGTTGAATACGGCGACGGAGAGAATACGTTTGGCGTGGGATTGACCGATCACATATTTGGATAGTTGAGTGGAGATCTGGGTGGGTGGTGTAGGATATGAGTGGTGGAGGTTGAGAGATTGAGTTGTTATGTAACGTATTGTAGGGAGTCGCCATATTATGAGGTATTCAGAAGCGATGTTCAGCTCTCCAAATGTACCTCTCATTCGATACTGCCATGCCACTCACGTCCCTAGGAGACTGAACCCATACCCCATTATTAGAGGTAGATGAACTTGAACTTGCATCTCGAGCCGCTTCCCATTGAACGGGATGGTGGAATTGAGAACGAGAGAGGAGGAGTGGTCGAAGAGATTGTCGCTGTGCAAACAGGAGAGCAAGCAGTCAGGCTCGCTGAAAGGTGAAACTTGATCATGGCCTTGGGGATTGTTCGACTCACCATCGTGAAGAACGTGTCAAGAAGCTCCTCCTTCCTCTGATAGATAGGAAGATGTCCCTGTGACCCGAATGAGACTGCAAGATGGACCCGTCCGAGGGAGATGATGACCTTGACCTCCAAAGCTATGCTCGTTCGTGCCTCCAATGTCACCTCTCAGACCGTCGACATCACCGCGGAATTGGTCATCGCCATCGTCGCCGCCGCGTCAGGAGGCCAGGGGGACTGGGACGGGCATTAGAGCCCGCGCATGACGGGGCCTTATCAACTGGGACCAATCTCGCCATCAAGCAAATACAAAATGACGTGGCTACTGTGATTGCCTTTATGCCCTTCGTGGAAACCTGCCCTGTGTGATTGGGTCGTGGAGTCACGTGCGTCTTACGTCATCCCCCGATTGTTCAATTGCCCATCATCCGCTACGGGTGGAGGTGTTTCATCGTCCAGCTGATCGGCGTATTCTCAAACTTCAGCATATCACCTCAGCGAGTGAGTGACCCAACTGACTAGTAACACATCCATCCAATCCCATCAGGCCTCTCTCGTATGCTAAAGAGGTTCCCATCGATCTTCCACTCTATCGCACCTCGATCCTTTCGTCCTTTACACCCCTACTTCCCATCTCATCTCTCAGTCAACACAATTACACGCACACGAACTTTGACGATCATGTCTGAAACAAAGACCGTAGCTGTTTGCGATGCCTCAGAGCTCAAAGACGGAGAAATGAAACAGGTCGAATTCGATGATGGTAAAGTCTTGTTGTCTAAAGTTCAAGGGAAGATCGTACGTTATCCTCCTTTTCATCACATTTGGTGTGGTTGACATCATGTATTGACGAGGATGATCCATCCAGTACGCCACTTCGGCAAACTGTACACATTACGGTGCTCCCTTAGCTAAAGGTGTCTTGGATTCCACAGGTCGAGTCACCTGTCCATGGCACGGCGCTTGCTTCAACGTTTGCACAGGAGACCTTGAAGATGCACCGGGTCTCGACGCTCTATTCTCTTACCAAGTAGAAGAGAAAGACGGAAAGATCGTAGTTACTGCACCGATGAAAGATATCAAAGCAAAAGTTGGAAGGACGGTGTTGAGTTCCAAGAAAGCTAAAGCGGCCAAGATCGGATCGGGAGATAGGAAGGAAGAGATGGTGGTCATCGTTGGTGGTGGAGGCGGCGCTATTCATTGCTTGGAGAGTCTTAGAGAAAATGGATATGAAGGGAAGATCACGGTACTTTCCAAAGAAGGCTATGCTCCTATTGATAGGTAGGTGGGGAATGGCTTTGAAGCGGGGAGTCTCATATGGCTGATCATTGCTTCATGTGTTTCAGAACGAAGCTCTCCAAGGGCTTGGTCACCGATACAACCAAGGTTCAATGGAGAACTCCCGAAGAGCTCAAGAACGACTTCAAGGTTGATCTCCATACCTCGACTGTAAGCCCCCTATCCCCCCCCCCCCCTCCTTTCTCTCGCTGCTCTAGTGTTAAGACTTGCTGAAACGTCGATCTTCTTGCTTTCCAGACCGTAACCAAGGTCGACCCATCATCCCGTACCGTTCACACCGATTCGAACACTTTCAAATACGATTACCTCGTCCTTGCTCCCGGTGCTCAACCGAAGAAACTGCCGATCGAGGGAGCGGATTTGAATAAAGTTTATACCCTGAGGGGGATCGATGACGTTAAAGAGATCGTTGAGGGGATTACTCCGAACGCCAAGGTTGCGATCATTGGGACTTCGTTCATCGGGATGGAGGTGAGTGGTAATGGGGATTCTAAGCCGTGTTCTGAATGGCTCATGGGAGTGTTGGGGGTCAACAGCTCGCTCAAGCCGTCGCTGGAAAAAAACCCGCCTCTGTTGATATCATAGGCATGGATGCTATCCCCTTCAGCGCGATGTTGGGCGAAGACATAGGCAAGGCCCTTCAGAAGGTGAAGCCGAGTCGTGACCGACCTTTCAATCCAGGCTCGCGGGGTTTACTGATCATCAAATTTTCGTCAGAGTCTCGAAGGGAAGGGTGTCAAGTTCCACATGAACGTCGGTGTTGAGAAGATTCTTCCAAGCAGTGAGTTTCCAAATTTTACTGACACATTCTTGGTATTCCCCGCCAACTTCGCCTTGCTTTCCACACTTGCAGAGACCGATCCCAAATCCGTCGGCGCCGTTGCTATCAAGGATCAAGCCCCCATCGAATGCGACATGCTTATCATGGGTGTTGGAGTAGGACCTGCCACTCAATTCTTAGCCGACAGCGGATTCTCATTGGAGAAGGACAAGGGAATCGCTGTCGATGAGCACCTCAAGGTTGAGGGTTACGATGGTAGGATTTTTGCAGTGAGTGTTAAGTCTGTCTTGATCGGGTGAGCTGCTTGTCTCATATTGGCTGTTGGATACCACGCTACAGATCGGAGACATCGCCCACTACCCGCAATACCCTCAGAAGGAGAAGCGAAGGGTCGAACACTGGAACGTAGCTGGCAACACTGTAAGTGTCGCATCACTGTAGGTCAGTGGGGTCGTGATACTTACCTCGCTGGCGTACGCAACAGGGCCGTGCTGTCGGGCACACCATCGCTTGCCCTTCAGACCCTAAGCCATACACCAAGGTGAGCGAGGCGCATATCGAATGACCGCACCATCGGCTAATGCTAGTGTGTAACTTCTCAGGTTCCCATTTTCTGGTCCTCTGTTGGCTCAGGCCTTCGATACTGCGGCTCGGGTGCTGGCCAAAATGAGAGCTGGGTCGATGGTGATCTCTCCAAGGAACTGAAGGTGAGTTTGCGGCGTCAGTTCGGTGGGTTTTATTTAGTATCTAAGTGTTGCGATTACTCTCAACAGTTCGTCTCTTATTATGCCAAGGACGACCAGATCACTGCTGTTGCGAGTATGGGCCGAGACCCCGCCGTTGCAAAGTCTGCGGAGCTAATTCGTCTCCAGCAAATGCCGAAGCTATCTGAGATCAAGGCTGGGAAGAACATTCTTGACATCAACATCTCTGGCAAGATTGGCAACTAGTCTTCCACAACCTGAAACGCTAAGTGGGTAAGCTACTCAGCTGAAGAAAAAACATTGTAGTGATCGAATAGATCGTGGTGCTGGATCATTTCATGTCTGACATACACGAACGGGCGACCGCTTAATACGGCCCCTGCATACAATAGGAACCCTGTCATCGGCCTTATCATCCATACACGCATACATCAGGAGTCGCTCCGAAAAGGTTACACGACCGACCATTTGGACCACGCTTCACGCTTGCTCAACATGAGTGATATCATGGGACTTTTCGCTTTCCATCTTTTCCGAGAAGGCGTTGTAGGAGATCTCGTGGTTTGGTGCCAAAGGTGGCTCCCCCTCGTCGAGATTGAATTCTACACGTCCATGAAGAGCTATAAGTGTTTCATTCCCCAAATCTTCCGTAGTTCCCACTCACGCTTGACAGATGTATTTTTGAACTTCCTCGCTGGGACGTGGTGCTCAAATAGCAGATCGATCTCGCCTGATTGGAAGGGTTTGCGTCAGGACATCTGCGACCTCAGCAACCTGATGAAGGGTTCAAAAAGGCTCACCAAAGGATCGACCTCTTGTTTCTGGCAAGCGGAAATACTGAGTGAGGAGATGACCAAGATATGAGTCAACCAGTGAAGACCATGAGTTAGGCCAGCGACTCACCAAGTACACAGCACATAAGATACAGCTTCCCATCCAGAAAAATCCGGCCTTGGCTCCCCAGTTAAGGGCCGCAGGATTCAACATCCTTTGCGTGAGTACGTTGACGGGTAATCCGATGATATTGTACGCAAGACGAGCCAACACCACAGTCTTTGCTCGCAACCGTGTGCTTGGCATGTCTGATACTATAAAGTAGCAAACAGGTCCAAGCGAAGCTAATGAGAAAGCAAGAGCAACGTCAGAAATGCTCAGATCCGGCTTAAAACAAAATAGACTATCAGGCGACTTACAAGAATATACGAGGTTCTGAGCGATCAGAATAGCTCCAATAGCATATCCGACATCCGCTTTCTTGACGAATCCGAGGATGCCGATAATGAGAAGGGTGAAACAGCAGTAGACGGCACCTCCGAAGTATATCTTTCGGCTACCGACGACACCGATGACTAGGAGGGGCAGACGATACGTCAATATGATATGGCTATGATGCGGTCTTATAAGGGAGACTCACGGAACCACGATATGAGAGCACCGATGATATAGGTACTTTGCAAGCCCAAGTTCACGGAGAAGCTCTTGTCGGCACCCAATCCAGCTTGCTGTAAACTGAGAGCGAAGATTCATCAGCATTAGACATGGAATGTAATGGTCGTTCATGGACACCCACAATGTAGCCCCATAACCCACAAGTGAGTTGCCTACAAGATTCTGAATCATCCACACCGCCATAGCGATCTCGGTTCTTCGCAGATTAACGCCTCGGAAGCAATCAGCGTAAGTTGCACCTGCCGTTTCCTGCTTTTCGAGCTCATTGGTGTGCACCATGAGTGCAACACTGTTCCTGGCGTAGTCAGGCGCCACGAGTGATGCCGTTGTCAATCGGCGGACTGCCTTTTCTGCGTCATCAATTCGGCCTTTCCTAACGAGCCAGTAAGGGCTTTCTGGAGAGAAATATGCACCCAGGCCGATTGGAAGCGGCCAGATCCATTGTAGGGCATAAGGAGCTGTAGGAGGTTAGGGACTTTGGTCAGCACGAGGTTGGGAGTTTGCAAAATGAATGCCGGTCAGGTCGTACCTCTCCAAGCTATTTGTCGAGATTCAAAGGGAACGAGTATTAATAACAGCTCTAGCATCAGGTAAAAAGGTCAAACTCACCCCAGTCACTCTGAATCCCTGACGTGCCCTTGGTCACTACAGCTGCCAAAAACATTCCAATCTGGAATTGAGAGTAGGTCGAAGTGTGAGCCCCCTAAGGAAGAAGGACATTGCTTCAATTTCCCCACTTACTCCCCAGCTCATGCAGACCCAGCAAGTAAGGTAAGGCCTCAAACGAATGGGGCATACCTCGCTTGCAAACACGGTCGAAGCGATTTGGAAGGCACCAAGCGGCAAGCCGATGAGAACGTAGCCTGCCACTAACATGCCTAGAGAGTTGGCGAAGAAGAGAAGGAAGAGAGCTCCAGTGAGGAAAATCATTCCCCCGATGATGGTTTTACGACTACCATATCGATCCTGAATGACGCCGACAGCACACAAGCCGACTAAAAGGTGAGGTAGGTGTTTTACAGTTTCAGTAACAGGTAAGGAGATTGCAATGTAAACCCTCCTCCATTGACTTACTAATCTGTCCCACTAGCCCACCATTCGACAGAGCGTTTTGCCACGAAGGCGGAATGGCGAGTTCCCCGTTGGCCGCACGGATGCCGAAACGGTTAAGGAAAGATGGCAATGCGTAGAATGAATTAAGGAGGAGTAGATCATACCCCTCCATGATCAGTGAAGCGGACATGAGCATGCACCAAGCTGCAGCGGCTTTGTGTTGTTTGACCGCATCCCAAAGCCCGAGTTCATGGTCTAACTTGTCGGCATGAGCTGCCTGCTTGATAATTTGGTGATCGAGGTCGAGATCGGTGTGGTCAGTGACGACCTGGGGTTTCTCTGATATCTCAGACATGTTGGAAGTAATAGGCAGTCGAATTCTGGTGGCAAGGAAGTAGTTATGGAAATTACCTGCACAAGCAGCTGGCTTTGCGTTTTATATGTATGGTTGTGGCTATGGCTATGGCTATGAACTACTGACGTCCAAGTGTGTCTGGGGGGTGCCTGCCATACTGCAGCAACTCCGATGGAGCGGAATGATCGCGGGCTGAACTCGGGAGGAGCTGTCCTGTCTACTTTACCGTGAGTAGCAGCAGCATTGCGCATTGCCTGCTGAGCCTTGACAACCCTCTTACCGCTCAGAGTTTGGGCATCCTCCCGCCTCCGGCCCGTGGTGTTTCCAGTGGAGCCCCTGGCCAGGGTGGCGAACATTCATCCGTTGCCCTGGGTTACTCGGATTTGTCCGTCGTGACGACCAACCACCGAAAGCCGGTGTTGCTCTAGGAAGTCATCTCTTCCACATTCATTCCGTGGGACCCCATGTGACCATAGCTCCACCACCGAGATCAATCCGTGAACATACTGCATCCCAATCGCCGGTCCCCAATCACTCAATGTGTCACCTGCTAAAAGGTAGGGAAGCTCCACCAAAGTTCCCTTGTTCAGGAGTCAACAACTTCGAAAATCACGATACGCTACTTTGCACACAAACATGACCGTCTTGTCAACACCCTTGCAAGCCTTGGCGGGCTTCAGAGAACATCCTCAAGGGTCATATGCTGCATCTTGTAAGACCAGAGTTCGGGTATCGTGTGGAAGACCTGAGCAAGTGCTGACCTCTCTCCCACCTTAATGTCAGCGATTGATGCAACCTCATTCTTCGGCAAGCTGCGAAACCTATATTGGTCAACTGTACTGGAGACCCAGCTGAATCAACTAAAAGAGCAAGGTAGCTACGATGCTTTCAAATTGAAGTGGCATCCAGTTTATGATGTTAGACGCTTATATGGTGCTAAAACAAGAGTCAGCGGGCGGAGCAAATGACTTTAACGAAGAGTGTCGTGCTGACCATGGCAACCGCTCTCAGACCGATGGGATTCCTCCCTCCTTATTCTGGGAAAGTGATGTCGGCAAATGGTAAGTCAAGACGATAAATCACAAGCTGATGGTACGTACGACACTCACGTAGGCATCACTTCAGGATCGAGGCAGCTTGCTATTATCTTTCCTCTCCTGAGACGGCTAAGAGTGCATTTGCTGCTAAATACCGAAACTCTATCGATGAGCTTGTCGATATGATCGTTGAAGCGCAACAACCGGACGGATATTTGAATATTTATTTCACTGTGGTTGATCCTACCGGTCGGTTCAAGAATTTACGTGATATGCATGAGATGTGTGAGTACCGGAATTCGATCTTGTCGTTTGGTCAACGGTTGAAGAGACTTCTCTGCTCCTGCAATTATGACCAGATAACGCTGGCCACTTGCTTGAGGCTGCTTTGGCTCATCACGCTTACACCAAGGAACGCCGCTTCCTGGATGTTATGATCAAGGTGAGAAAGGAATTGAAAAGAAATATTCGTGTTCGGTGCTCGCTCTGATTCCCTGGTTGACCCCTTCTAAAGAACATCGAGTGCTTCGCTCGTACCTTTGGTCCGGAAAATAATCAGCTTCATGGGTATCCAGGGCACCCTGAGCTGGAATTAGCCGTATTACGTCTCTATTCAGTTACCAAGGATCCTAAGCACTTGGAATTCGGCCAATACCTACTTGCTGCACGAGGTGTCAAGCGAGAGGACCAGGATGGCCGATCATACTTCCCTTACGAAGCCAGAGTGAGGCAAGACGAGGGGGTACCTCACACAATGGACAATATAGACGAACAATCGTGAGTAGAGGAGCGGGTAATTCTGTCTGAACGATCTGCTGAAACCTATCCTCAATCCTCGCATGAAGTTACAATCAATCGCATTTGCCACTTCACGAGCAGAATGCGATCCTTGGTCACAGTGTCCGAGCATTCTACCTCACCACCGCTGCTGCAGATCTAGGGGGCAAGTTTCTAGCCGATGCGACTCGATTGTGGGAGGACGCAATAAATAAGAAGATGTACGCAACCGGTGGGTTCGGAAGTGAGCCTCGAGTGAGTTTGGCTTGGTGTCGCTGTCATTAAGAACTCGGATTTGACCTCGGTTATCGTCAGTGGGAAGGCTTCTCCGAAAGCCCCTACTTCCTGCCTGCATCTACTGCCGAGGGAGGATGTTATGCCGAAACCTGCGCCTCTATCGCCGCAATGATGACTTCCGAGCGCTTGCTCTCCCACAAGCTAAACGGCAAGGTTCGCGACATCTTGGAGCTGTGCCTGCACAATGCTGTGATAAGTGGAGGGAGCCTTGATGGGAAGGCTTTCAGTTACGCTAACAAGCATGCAACGTGCGCCGATGAAACTGCGCAAAGGGCGAAGTGGTTTGAAGGTGAATATTTCTGTCGAAGGTGTCTCGAGATATAAAAACGGTTGACTTTTATCGCCCTTCCTTACAGTCTGCTGCTGTCCACCAAATCTCTCGCGCACACTCGGCATGCTGGGTGGCTACACCTGGGCCGCAGACGTGGAAGCTCAGCACAAGGTAATCACTGTTGCCGTCTATCTGTTCGTCTCGGCGGAGCGGGTCATCGAACTTCCTGGAGGAGCAGGAGCCGTCGCCACTCTCAGAATGTCTACGGAGATGCCTTGGAAGGGTGTTACCACTTGGGAAGCGACAATACCAGACGGCTGGAGTATGAAGCTGCTCTTACCTAAGCCGGAGTACGCTACAAACTATCAGGTGAGCTGTGGTCAACTCGATCCACAATCAAATTTAGGCTAATAGTGCGTACGTAGCTCTCCACCAGCTATTCGGAGTTCACCCCGGGATTCGTGCAAGTGGACATGACCGGCAGAGTCTCTTTGAGATTCGACATGGCAATCAATTTGCTCTCTCCACATGTGGACACTCGGCAGGACACCATTACTATCCAAAGGGGACCCATTATCTATGTGGCAGAGGATGTGGATAACAAAACCCTTGAAGACTCGTATCTTCATTTCGAACGCCTGGGGTTGTCGGAATCCTCGGAATTCTCAGAGACGGTGATGGAGATCCAGGGCATTCCAATCGTGCAGCTCGCTAGTAAACCCGGCTGTTTATTTGCACTCGACACCGGGGACTCTAGCACCTTGTTCCGCCCGATTCGGCGTGGCCAGCCAGTCCGTACGTGGAAAAAGTTGTTGGATCACAAGCTTACTCTCGTGCCGTGGTTCGCGCGCGCGAATCGGGGCGGAAAGATTCATGTAAGGGTTCCCTTCCTGCGGGTGGGAGAGGACAAGGTGGTGGAGTGAAGAACGGAATGGGTGGCGAGGCGAGGATTCCACTGGAATGGCGCGGATGTTAGAGCATTCTGACGTCACGCTCGAGATTACGTGAGCGCAGGTGGGTGGACGTCATCTTCGTGTCCCTATGTTTGCAACTGTAGCTCCAAACAATTTGCGGATGTGGAAGAATGTTGCAAGTGACGTCTGCTCCAGCTTGCGCTCCTTGGACGATTGCCAGTGGAGTATATATCCCGTCGTATGAAATTAGCGAAGTAGAGAAATGCCCAAGCTCCAGTATTCAAATTTTTGCACGCTGCATTGGGGACCACATCCTCCTTTCCTAGCAGAACCTCGTGCCTAGTGACAGACGGCAACTTCTTAGATTCCCCCCCCCCCCCCGTAGCCTGAACAACCAGCCACAGTCAGCTAAGATGATGGTCATCAAGGGAACGGCACGTCGAACCCGTCTTCGCATTCATCTGTCCAGTTGCTGATCGTCCCACGATTTGCAGGAGGTCGGCTATATGACCATTTGCCTGGCATTGCTCTCGTCAATGGGAGGTTTCGTCTTTGGATATGATACCGGTCAAATTGTCAATATGTTTCTTTGACAGTCCTTCATACCCCAGCTGACCTTTGCACTACCTTATCACGCACATCGTGCCCTGCAGAGTGATATTCTGTGAGTTCGCAGGAGAAGGCAGCTTGTGCATAGTGTTCCGAATAGGATCTAAACTTACATTCATTTCTCATCCAGGCTCATGGAGGGTTGGTCGGACGGCTTAAAACTGCTTCGGAATGCGTCATGCTAAGCAGACTGAACTGCCACAGACTTCTTGAAACGATTCGCTCAATATAACCCCGCCACCGGAGAATACAAATTCTCTGTCGTCCGCGAAGGTCTCATCGTTTCGATGCTGAGTATCGGTGTGAGTATGACTCGCTGAATATCGCCATCCGTGGGATCTGATAAGGGGGTGACACTCGTTTCCAGACTCTCTTCGGTGCTCTACTCGGAACTTACTTCAGCAATGCACTGGGAAGGAGATATGCAATCTCCATCTTCTCTGTGGTATTCTGTATAGGCATTATTATTCAAGGTGAGGAGGGTCCCGGCAAGATGTACTGAGTCGGGAACTGAACAGTCCTTTCCTAGTCACCTCATTTAACGCTTGGTATCAGGTAATGATAGGTCGTATCATCACTGGTCTCGGTGTCGGGTCTCTGTCAGCGGCAGTTCCCGTTTATCAAGCTGAGACGGTGCCACGCCAGCTTAGAGGAACGTTGATCGCCACCTACCAGCTGATGATCACATTCGGAAGTGGGTGATCGTGTTTGAAACACTTCAGGTTAGGGTTCAGATTCTGACTTTTCACCCATCCGATAGTCCTTATTGCCTACGCCTTTTGCTTAGGAACCCGCAAGCTTGACAAGTGAGTTGTGTGGTTTCGCAGCCCACTAAAGCGCATATCCCGTTGAACTCGATGCGGAGTCAACAGCTCCGGCTCCTGGCGAATCATTATTGCCCTCGGCATCGTTTTTGGAGTCTTCCTCGGGGTAGGAATTCTTTTCATGCCAGAATCTCCTCGATGGTTGATGCATCGTAACAAGCACGACGAGGCTCTCCAGTCGATAGCGTGTGTGCACGGCACTGAGCTGGATGATTCCATCGTGCAGGTGAGAATGTGATTGGAGTCAAAATGAAGAAGCGCACTTATCTTATCGTCACTCCAATGCCCGACAGGCGGAGTTCAACGAGATTGCCAACGATGTCGAGAAGGAAAAAATTACAGGCGAAGGTTCATGGCTGGAGTGTTTCACTGGCTATGAAGGCAGTCGCAAGACCGTGTACAGGACTTTCCTCGGAATGATCTTGCAAATGTTCCAGCAGCTCACGGGAGCCAACTACTTCGTGAGTGCCGTTGAAAGGTGTTCAGCCACCTTTCTTCTAACTTTCTCTTCGGTGTTTCCGCCGTCTCTCCTCCTTAGTTCTATTATGGAGCTACGATCTTCGTCAGCGTCGGAATTCAGGATTCCTACGTTACTCAGGTGATATTGGGTTAGATTGATTAATTTAATGCCCGCAAGAGAATTACAACTAACCTCTCGACTTCTCCTCTAGGCGGGGTCAACTTTGGTTGTAGGTAGAAAGTGGTGGTTTCAGGATCATTGGGTTCTTGAACAGACCGTTTTATCCACAGGCACCTTCCTCGGTCTCTACATAATGGAGCGATTCGGGAGACGCTGGCCTCTAATCATCGGTGGAGTATGGCAAAGCGCATGGCTGTTCGCGTTCGCCAGTGTCGGTGTAACCAAAGACACTTCCGAGAAGAGCGTAGGAACCTTCTTGATCGTGGCTGCGTGTCTATTCATTCTCGGGTTCGCCTCCACATGGGGACCTGGTATTTGGATCTTGATTGGAGAGACCTTCCACATGCGAAACGTGAGGGAGTTTCACATAATTGCTGCGGAACTTCTTGCTAACCTGTTGCTGCTAACGGGCGGCAGAGATCCCGTCAAGCCGCTCTTGCGACAGCATCCAACTGGATCTGGAACTTTTGTAAGCTTGCCTTCTGTTTTGAGAGGCTGCGAGCAGATCACTAACCTTTGTCTTCCATTCCTAAACAGTGATCGCCTTCTTCACGCCATTTATTGTCGGAGACATCCATTTCGCATATGGAGTACGTACACTTGCTTCTGCCATCTGCTGAGGACGTTTCTGATGTCGAAGCTTCAACAGTACATCTTTGCCGGCTGCAATCTGGCTGCCGCCGTGAGTTGACAGATAACTGGGAAGTGCAATGTTATGATTCCTAAGCGGTGTTGTTGATTATGACAGGTCTTCGTCTGGCTCTTCCTATACGAGAGCTCTGGAATCTCCTTGGAAGCTGTCAATGTGAGTGAAGTTTTGCAATCATTATGGAATACACCCCATGACAGCTCCGGAAATTTTCCCCCACAGGAAATGTACTCCACGCCTGGTCTCAAACCCTGGCAATCCTCCAAGTGGGCTCCCGCAGGATATGGTTCTCGCAGTGATGCCGAGCGAGACATCAAGGCCAAACAGATGTCACAGCACGTCGAAGACCTCGGTACACAGCACCGTGCGGTCTCTCAGGACTCTCAACAGACTGCAATGGATAATAACGGCATGCCTGCTACGAAGGAAATGTCGCAGCTCAACAGAGGAAAAGTTTCAAGGGTCTAAGATATTGCGTCGCAAAACCTTACCGTGCTTCATCAAGCATGGACTCGATCAGCAATCGAATCGTCCTTAACCTCTCCGAGGAATAACACCATGTATTTACGCTTAGTGAATCGCCACCCATCGTAATGACACGTCACACATATTTCCTGGCATCGGCCCAAAAAAAAAACGAAAAAGAAGAAAAGCAGGACAGCTAGTCATTTGCCAGCTTCATCATCTCATCATCCACTCCAGCTCATTCAGCATGATCACATCGTTACGTCGATCCACCACCTCTTCTCAGATGCCCGCATCAGCGTTCAGGTCATCGATGTGAAGACGCTGGTCATGGTACCTGCCTGTATGAGCTCACCGGGTCACAACATCGAGTCTAGACAGGGCCCCAGTCCTCGATCTCGGTCGAAGCGATTATTGGTGGCCCTCATCCGATTTCGAAGAAGGAATCTTCCCACTCGCTGGTAGGACGCTGTAGGATGTCTGCGGACGGCTGGCGGGCGGTAACTCGCTGCCTGGTCGAAGGTTGATAGTCGGCGGCGTTCTCGCTTGTGCAACTCGACCGTTGGCTCGTTTTCACACAGTCGGCGGTCGTCGTCCAAGTTCAGATAATGGGAACATTTTTATGTAGGAATTGTGTGATGCGTAGTATCAATTGTCATTGGAAATGCCCCTCATGACCATCAGATTGTGATGACGTCAGATTTTGTGCAGCATTTGGTCCATCAAACGCTAGCCCGTTCGACGTTTGCTGTCAATCAACAAAAATGGGATGTCCGTTATGCTCGCTGTCCAGATCACTGAAGAGCGAGCGTTCCGGAGGCGACAAGTAGCAGCGGCGACAGCAGCAGCACCAGATCAAACCTTAGAGACCGGAGATGCGGTACTTGTGACAGCAGAGAATGAGGAGCATGTTCCGAAGCGCAGACGACTGGATCACGATCTGCAGGTTGCCATGGCAATCGCTCAAGATGATCAAGCTATTTATCAGACGAACTCTAGACCGATTCCGAGGTCTGGAAACTCCCGACGTCTCATCGCGGCGAGGGAAGAGGAGCACGATCATGCAGCTCAGGTTTCTATCGTCAGCCGTCAAGGACAGATGTTTACTCTCAAAGGCAAGTTGACTGCTACCTCAGGACTTCCATCCTGACGCAGTCTGTGATCGAAACTCCATAGACCTCGGTCTCTCCAGTCTCGAAATCCCACAACACAAAGCGAAAGGTTGCACTACGTTGATTAAAGTCGATCCCAACTCTGAACTGTTTGCCAAATTGACCGAAGCGGAGACTGGAAAGATGTCAGCCAGTGGCATGAGTGGCATAGATATCCTACCAAACGCGAGGTTTGAGATGCAGTCAAATGAGGGAGTGAAGGAGGCGAATGGGATATGGAGATTTGAACGAAAGGTGAGGATTTTATTCGGCGGAATGTTGTTGAGACTGGGCAATAATGAGGATTGGCTACCAGCACACGGACCTTTTTCCAACACTCCTTAAGCGAAACTTCTTTGTGGTGCAGAAGCATCAGGTGGGTGGAAAGCTGTTTGCTTTTCGACATCGCTTCTGATATGGTCGCTGTCTTTCAGGCAACTGGTGAATGACTGCTTCAGAAACATCGCCCCCGAGGCTGTTCAGCTCGCTGACCGAAATGTCTTATTGACACAGCTCTTCATTACGACCTCCGCATGCAGGTAGACGGCGGCACCTTCTCTTGGGCAATTCCGGTGAGTTGCATCACGATCAGCAACCGACGGGCATGCCCATGCCTCAATGGTCCAACTATAGAAAGGCTTCATCGGCCTGGGTGAAGCAAGGGAAACACAGCATCAAGCCATCGAAACCACCGTTCATGGCATTGACTACTCTACTGTGGAGGGTCCAGATGGTCATAGTATGTCGTTCAGAGGAAAAAAAAAATGCTGTTTGCCAGACCTAACATCGACCTCTGCAGCGCTTGCCAGTGGCGTCAAATGCGGAACAAGTGGGTAGCTCCACTTAATTTAGGTGAACCTGCCCAATAGCTAAGTCCATGTCATCTCAGTGGTCTGGGACATCGGAGAATACGAGATTGGTCGCAGGCATGATCGCGAAGGTAGCCCAGACGAAGAAGATTCGTAAGTTCGGCGCTGTGCTAAATCAGTCACGGAGCACGGATCGTCTGATGATCCTATAGACTAGGGGTTCACGAAGAACGACAACTCGCGAACGCGCTTGACAAGACGAAGACCCGAGGCCATAGACGAACGATCTATTTCACGCTCAAGTAAGTCTAGGGTGCCTGAGATCTTCGAATCGTAGCGAGCTGACGCTCTCTTCTTGCAGACGCGGGCGGAAGGTGTGTAAGGAACGCAGGGGAGGCAACCTCTGTCTCTGATCATTCATCTTCTTCGACCAGCTCTTGGACCACAGCTTCATCCTGAAGGAAACGAACACCCAGTACAAGAGCGACGGGACGGCGAAGGTCGGCCTGTGTTTTGAAAATGTTCTTCGTTCTATGTGTTGACGCCACTCCACCGGACAAACAGATTTCCTGGATGCTCATGCTACAGAAGGGGACGAAGCCACTACCGCGTTTGACCGACATTGACCTCAGTATATTATCAGGCAGATCACTAGAGGATATTTGCTCGGATACGGCGCCTCCTCGCGTTGCTCACGAAGACGGTATCTGACCTTTCATGACATTACGTTACACTTCGTTTGTACAATTCATCACGACTTCGTTATGACCAAGGAGCTTTCCATCCTTCGCTGCTGCGGCCGTTCCCGTGCAATTCTTCGGTGATCGATTTGTGCACGGACATAAGATCTATGATGACTGTAGTCAGCAGACCGTAACCCAAACGCACGCATCGCACTTACACTCGGTGTAAGACAGTGCATCATTATTAGAGTCCTCAACAAGCATGTTGGCGAATTCCATCTCGGTGCCATCCACGTTCTGCCTTGCGAGGACGACAGGCAGGGAGTGGCCCAATAACCGCTCGTAGTGCGCTAGAATGTTTCTGACTTGAGCCGATAGGAGTGTTTCCAGTGACGGAACACCCGTCTATCAGAACAACATGATCAGCCGCGCGTCTCTGTTGCCAAGTGAATCCACACTCACAATTCTCACGTCCAACTCCTCCAGATGCTCTACGCCATACAAGTCCTGCAGAATCTGGGCAGACACGGCAGAACCAAGCCAAATAATCGCAATCTCGCCATTCGCTGCAAGAAGAGAACACCTTGTGAGAGGACAACCGACATCGCCGACCTTGTGTACCCACCAATCATGTAAGCTCCGTCAGCAACCATGTACGCATAAGACGCCCGGATGTATGTAGGTTGCTCGAGCCGTCCCTTTGGTCCAGCGAAGCCAACGTTGTCGGGAAGGTTGTGCAGAGCGATCATTTTAGGGTATAAAAACATCGAGGCCTTAGTGAGAGGCATCGCCCGGAGTGCACGCATGTACAGCGAGCGGACATCGGAAGCCACATTGCCCCCTGCAAAGTGAGATGAATCAACTCGGTGATTGCTGCAACCCTTGCAGTACGAATAGAACCTACCTTTGATCGCCTTGCTCTTTAGCAAGCACAGGGTCATAAGCGGCAGCAGCTTGAAAGCCTCCGGTAGAATGAGCTACAGGGAAAAGAAACGTCACTTAACTTCCGCGATAAGGATCGATTGACGGCGGCACTAACTTGACCTGGCTGTGTTGCCGCTGCACAGTGCTTTCGATACATGAGGAGCACCTTGACACAACGCTCCGTTAGTCCCCGTCGGATATCTGGCAATGACTTTTGAGTGGTCTGCGCCATGGCTGGGAAAGGAAGCGTTTATCAGTGCGATGTCGAAGGCGTCTTCGCAACCGTGAAAACGACTCACCTTCCTTCACGACCTGCAGCAAACTCGCGTCGAAATCGGCGAAGCGGAAGACGTTGCCGATATGACTCGTAACAGGAATTGACAGGTTCATTACACGAACACGACGCTCCCCGTTCGCGGTCGTATGCAGCACCGCTGCCTGTACGAAAGCCATTTGGCGGTCGTCCAGCTTTTTGTCATGACGAAGTGTTGCGGCGAAGGAAGACTGGGAGCTAATATTGCCAAAGTCGAGGTCTGTCAGGGTGCGCTGGTGGAAGTTGCCGGTGTATTCCTGCACACGAAGGCCTGAGAAAGGATATCGTCTCAAGTATTAGCCTGGATTATTGCCACGACTTACTCACCATTGGAGCACCGCACTCGAACGGCAGCGTTGTATGCTACGTCGTTGCCTGTGATCCTACGAAGCTCTTCTGTCACTCGTGAGCCATCACGCATCGCATCAAACCGAGGGTGGAAGAAGACACTGCCACCAGTGACGCTCGCAAGTGCACCTGGAGCGACGACTTGGTATTCAGCGCCATTCCCCTGAGCAAAACCCTTTCAAGTACGCACCGACTGAGGCGATATCCATATACCGCTCAGGGAATAGGAACAAGTCGACACCGACGCCTGCTTCTGCAAGTTCTTCTGCGGTGTTCCGCCAAAAGGGGTCTGCGGGACCGTATAGTTGTCGCTCCTTGTCCGTGCCGTAAATCAATGGATCTTCCCTAGGTTTGAGCTTGCCCGGTCCAGCGTTCGGAAGCCCGGTTGCGAAGATCGTCAACTGACCTCCTTGCGTTGCCTAAGCCGGAGGCAGATGAATAAGCAGCAATAGAGACGGCTTCCATCACCAAGACCCACCAAAGCAGACAAGACTCCTTTGACGACTGCTCCGACTGCAACCTCGCCATATGGGTTCTCTGCAAACATCGAGGGAAGTATGTCGAGCAGCGACTCGATTTGTTGTCTTGATTCGATCGGATCTACTAAGAAGCCATTCACCAGGGGTACAAACGGCTCATCGAGATCTGCAACCATCATCATGTGTGGTCTTTCTCGTTCAGGCTGGAACAGGAGAGCAAGAAGAGTCAACATTGGTGATCAATCTATCCAATGGCGAAAATGCAAACCCACAGCCAAGTCATAGAAATGCAAGGATCTGTCGTAAGTCAGTATTGCTACGCGGCCTGCTGGCGTCGGGTGTGAAGCCTGTCCGTCTCCTCCAGCGGTTTCGCCATACAACACAGTTTTGATGCTCTTGCAGACCTGGGCAATGATGCCCGCCTTTCCTGCAGCCCACGAAACATCGATAGCAAAGACACGACCGATCAGTTGCGGTCGACGCAGCTGTTGTTCTTCCCGCTGTTTTTCTTTCTGACGTTGAGACTTTTCCTTTTCCGTGGGTATATGACCGGTCGTAGCTACCACAGCGTCATTCAAAGAAGCGAGGAGGTCACCGGTATGGGATAGTCCGCGATCGAGAAGCGACGAGGGGCTCTCTGCCCAATATGCAGGTGGGGCGGCAAAGTCCACGGTACCGAATCGGAGCTCTGGCCTATTGCCAATGTCCACGCGGACTCCGGTTACGTCCAAGTGAGCATAGTAGGAGGGGTCGACTAATGACATGACAAACCCGTCAGCCAAGCTGTCCGGAGTAGAATTTATGATCATCTCATCCATCTCACCTGTGGTAAACGATTGGCACAAATTACACTGCCACCTTTGACCACCATCCACCCACTTGCACCACGGATTGATGTAACCTCTACATTGCTGACATCTCGGTGGACCCGCAGGAGTGCTCGCCGACCCCTCCGCATCGGCACCATCCGAAAATTCCATAATGAGCGGGATGGGTTCTTCATCGTATCGCGGAGGAGCGAATGGCTGGAGGATCAGGCCAAAGGGAAGTTGACAAGTGTCCAGGAGAGCTGAGGAGGAAGGGAAGTGAGTAAGGGTGGGTCTAATGTACCGAGGCAGCGAATTGCCTGATGGAGGTTGGTGATGTCAGCAAAACATCGTTGGAGTCATTCGCAAAGGAGAGCTCACCCTGATCTACACCACGATAGTCTGTCCCAGCGAGTGGTACGAGTCCCTTGGTGTTACACGTCTCAAAGTCCTCCTGATCATACAGATTCTGATCCAACTCGGCAGCCTCAATGGGGCTTGGGACCTGACTGGCGTCTATTCGTGGCTTGGGGCCGCGGAGTGATGGACCACTACTGTGTGGTGGTTGAGGGATATGATTCTCTGGTGGTGGTGGTGAAGCTACATATCCTTGATTGACGCCGCCGGAGACCGATTGAAACGCATCTGGCGGTGGTGGTAGATCGCTGTGGTAGGAGCGTTCCTTCTGAGGTTGATTTGGCTGATATGCGGAATCGTAAGCGGGAGCGGAAGCCTGCTGTCCTACTCCTCCATCATATTGCTGGTGCTGCTGATACTGTTGCGGCTGGAAAGAGGGCGTATGCCCTTGCAGCGAAGGGTCGACCGCGTATCGACGTGGATGAGCCATGGCCGCTGCAAGTGACGTCGAAGCGCGGTAGAGGACGGATCAAGACGCTAGGGAGAAATTGGACGGGGTCCAAAGGTTACTTCAGGTCAAGACCTTGCAAAAAGTATCGGATGCTTGCTCACGATGAGATTGATCGAGCTCACGATCATTGAATCGCTCTCCGTCACCGGTCACGTCGAACTGCCACGCGATGGAGCGGACATTGAATGATATGATGTCCGCGGCATGCTGTTGTTTACAACCCCATCTATTTACAATCGCCTTGCCCTCTCTCACTTTTCTTCTATGCACTGCCGTTCACCAATAACCCATTGCACCATCTATTACCCCACTCGTCGATCCCACCGTCTTCTTCGCCCTCGCCAGATCCATCCTCGCCGTGTTGAGGCTGCCAAAACCCGTATGACTCGTTCCCGTTGACTGACCGCCCAGGACATTGAAATCCCAGAAACGTCGGACACTTTCGATCGGCACGTCGACATATCGATAGGCATGGCAGTAATTCATTGTATGCATATGAGGGTGTTGACGTGAAATTTGTGCGCGGGTTCCAGGGAGTTCGTTGGATAGTGTGGGGTTGAATGGTACCGGGTGATGACGTTGTAGTATCGGCACACTGTGGTATCATCATCCGACACAGCCATTCCCGATATTCATTGAAGCAGTCGTAGCACGATGAGACGGGCGAATAGAGATCCCGACCACAGGCGATTGATAAGACCGATGTGCTAAAGGCGTTTAAACTGGCAATAAGGTTGGCATTGAGTTCGTTTGGCAGACTCGTTAAAGGAGTCGTGTTGGTATCGGTGTCGATGGCTGCCGCATATGCAATGGAGGGACAGAGTTCTAGCTGGTGCACTAGAGGACATGGAAATCCGTCTGCAATACAGTGACAGGATCTGTCAGTATGATCTTGGAGGTTACGCAAGACACATTCACTCACTCTGCTTGGTCGCTAACATGATCGGACCCCACATTGACCCTCTCCCATTCCCTCCACCGACCTCGGTCACCCAAGCCGTATAATTCTCGCCACTCTGTAATCCACTCGTCATCCAACTCCTTCTCCAACCGTCCAATCTCTGCACGACCGTCTCCAAGGATAGGGTTGTCCCCTCTCCATCTTTGTTGGATTTGGTGGCGTCCACGGCTCTTAGCATTGCGCACATAGAATTGGAAAGCTGAAGGAGGATGGGTGAGGAAGCAGTCGGCACGAATGCGATGGTTTGGGGCACGCCGAGATGCGGTTGGCCACCCTGCAGAGGATAAGGAGAGGCGAGTGTGTAGTTTGGATAAGTCGGCGGAGTGATGTTGTACGGTGCGAGGGAAGGTGAGAAGATCAGGCTTTGGGATGATGTCGTGTCTCCAAGGAGAGGTTGAGAGCGATAGATGGTGTGAATGGGTGCTGTGGCAGGAACAACGGGGTCAGCACTGTCGGGCATAACCTGAGAGATAGGTGCCGAGCAAACCTACCATCGTAAGAGACACCAAGCTCCAAGTCAACACCTTGGATAACATTTGTAACATTCACCCATAACCCGTCATTTGCGATCCCAGTCCAATTAGCAAACCCTTGATTGAATGAGAGAGTCCATACATCGGTGGTACCCTTTACCAGGAGGTTTGAAACCACGCCCTTTGTCAAAGTCGAGTAGCTGTATCCCGTTCCGGAAGTATCACTTCTTAACGATGTAGAATCGGTGGTCGGGAATTCAGTGGAGCTCGAGTTTGTGATGAAGATTCGAGGAAGGTTATTTGTTGTGTCACTTGCACCAGCAGGAGCGGAGCAGATGTTAAAGGTAAGGTACAACGTGGATTCCGAAGAGTTTGGAGGTTGGATGTACACAGCAGTAGCCGAGGTTGCTATCGGTAGAGCCAGTAAATGAGGAAACGCGGAGATGACAGAGATGTCTTGAGCTACGATTGGGAGGATGACTGTGAGGAGGAGAAACACGCAGACATGGAGAAGGAGACGGTGAGAGCTCGATGGATGGTGGAGGTGTGAGCTATTCTCTGGTAGTGGAGATTGCTTTGTCCGTGGCATCCTCTCAAGGAGCATGGCTGGATGGATGTGATTGTCACCGGCTACCACGAGGTGACATGGTGAACGGGATATATAGTTGCCGTCGTCGTCGTTGCCTTCGTCGTTGCCTTCGTCGTCGTTGCCGTCGTCGTCGCTATGACTGTCGGCTTGGCCATCGATACATCAGGGACACTGTATGAGGTTTGCTGTGCGCCTGCGGGGAGGGAGGCCTAGAGGACCGCGGTGCCCCTTGCCGAGGTGACACGTCATCATCCCGCTTGGCGCCCATCTTCTTCCACGTCATAATAACAATGCTTTCCTCATCGGCGATAACATTTTTGATAACTACTCTTATCTCCGATGAAATCTGCCGTTTGGTCTTGCCCTGGGCGTGGACTGATTTGGCTGACTAATCACTCTCCCGCCCCCCCAGCCCTCTCTCCGCCCAGGAATCCTATCTTCGCTCGCCGTCGCCCGATTTCAGTTTTACCAAACACCACATATCCAAAAACAAAGCAGCAACTCGTCAAGATGTCCGCCAAGAGTCAGTAGCAGATCTGGGAATGGCTGTTCAGGCAGGTGGACGGTGGAGAGGACGGTCAAACGTGCGGTATCTGAGGTTGGATTAGGTTGGGGCGGTAGTCGATAGAGGGGTCGGGTCATCAACTGGATCGGCAGTCCAACATGGTATCGACGTCCTGAGGAGTTTTGTTTGGGAACAATCGAGCTTGGAAACAAGGGAGAATAGTAAAGAGCAGAACGAAAGAGAAACCTTGGAAGATGTCAAGAAACAAGTTACCGCCAATTCGACAAGTCTGGAGGAAATTTACGACTGCAGCACACACGTCCCTCTCTGGTCCTTCTCTGGAACTTACGACCTTGACCCACCCACACAAACCCAATCCCGACCCATACCACTGCACTTTGACCGGACTCGTAGACCTGAAACCTGACCGAAGAGCTGTCCGTTTAACACAGGATTGGTCTAGGAAATACTGACGTTGATTCTTGTTGTACTGTCACCCACAGCCGCTGCCACCGGAACCAAGTTCCGCATGAGTTTGGCTCTCCCCGTCGGTGCCGTCATGAACTGCGCCGACAACTCCGGTGCCAAGAACCTCTACGTCATCTCCGTCGTTGGTTTCGGTGCCAGGCTCAACAAGCTCCCAGCCGCCGCTGCTGGTGACATGGTCATGGCTTCCGTCAAGCGAGGAAAGCCAGAGTTGAGGAAGAAGGGTGTGTGGATATATGCGTCTGAGAAGGTTGGAGAGCAAATAGTTGACGATGAGAAAATTCAATCACCTGCTCCCTCACAGTCATGCCTGCCGTTGTCATCCGTCAGCGTAAGCCATGGAGGAGAAGAGATGGTGTCTTCCTCTACTTTGAGGACAAGTGAGTTTGCGCTCTATTATACCTTTTGGACCTTGTCTTTTAAGTCGAAGCTAAATTTGCACGCCTTTCAACTCCCTTTCAGCGCCGGTGTCATCGTCAACCCCAAGGGAGAGATGAAGGGTTCCGCTATCACCGGTCCCGTCGCCAAGGAGTGTGCCGACTTGTGGCCGCGTATCGCGTCCAACGCTGGTACCGTTGTGTAAATGGAGTCTAGGACTAGCCGTTTTCATTACACCTTGATTTCATGCCGACGTTTTCCTCCATACTCTCAAAGCTCGGAATCCAATTATTTCTGAGCCATGATGGAAAGGGGTGGGATTCGTGAGAGGAATGATGCGGCGACTAGCCCAGGAAACAAGCGCTTCGACCATTTCATCAACCGCCGTTCCTTTCTTCCTATGCCAACTTTTATTACAAAACCAGAATCTTATAACTTTTCATTAAGAGGCATTCTTATCCACCCTGAGTGCTACTTTCGTTGGAAACCAGTTTTGCTCGAATGGAAACACATCTTCTGTTCATAACCTCATCTCGAGGAGTATCCGCTTGGCGAGCTCCTGATATTGCCAGCTGTTGCCTCCCACTCTGCGAAACTGTATTCCATTCAGTCCTAGCCATGCGACCTTTTTAACGGATAATGCTTGCCTGTCAGCGGAGTATGCCAGTATTATACATCTTACCTACTCACCTTGACAATGCTAATCTCGAATCGCACAAGGAGATCACTTCCCGTACCGCCAGATGCCCCGAATGCCCACGCATCAAAATCGTCGTCTCCAGTATGGGATTGCGAGCGTGGCAAGTGACTCGATCCGTTCGCCGCTCGAGCTCCTGATACTCCACCCAGATGTACAAGTTAGCGATCACTTCGCGTGCAGACCAGTCCAAAGCATCATCGTACCTGCACCCTCATGTCTCCTCTCCGGATTCTGAGCAAACGACCCGCTGCTCGAATCCATACCTCCCAATGACCACGGATCATCGGGCGGTGCGTCATGTCCATTTGAGGAGGCAGAATGCTGCGAGGGCTGGTTCGCTGCCCCGTTGTTGATTTCCTGTGGACTGAGCACTGAGGAGAGGTCGATGGAGGGGACATGAACACATTCAAACCCAGCCTTGTTCATTCTATATTGAATGCCGATGCGGTCCAGTACCCGTCGAATGTCAGCTTGCAAGACTGGAACCGACTTGGACGACGTGGTGGCGACACTGTGGAAAAAAGATGCGATTAATACAAGCTATTTTATAACGGCAGAACCAGCACACTCACCTAAACAATCCCTTAAGATAGACCGGCTTCGCTTCCATGCCGCCAGCATTTGTGTCCGGGCTCGGCTGATTCGGTCGATCCAAGGAATATCCAGCGCCGATCGACGGCTCCTCCAGCGGTCCATTGTCCCACTCGCTGCGCTGGCGGTACGTAGCCTTCGATGCACTCCGTGGGAATGGAACGTTTGACGAAGCAGGGTCCACGGATACCCTTCGCTGGTGCAACGTAGACGCACGCCGATGCGCTGAAGACGACATTTGTGAGGGGCCGGAAGGAGCATTTAGAAGAGCTGGCATCGCTCCAGGTGGGAGCGTGTTTGACTCAGAGATGCGATTGCGCGAGTCAGCCGGATTAGACGACGTGGAACTATATCCTTTCTTGGGAGATCCGCCAGCCTTCCCGATCATCGTACTGAAACGCTTGGCGAGGCCCGTCGATGGAGATTGACGCAGGTCCGGATTGGGGATCGTATAGTCCTCGCTGCGACCAGCATCGAAACGCGATTGCAGCGGTTCCTCTTCGACGGTCGGAGGACCAGGAGTATGAGCACCCGATGGTCGTCTTGATGGAGATGCGGTAAATACGCCGCCGTCATGCGCCAACGAAGGCGTTGTGGCCGGCCCATGTCGACTGTCTCCGCCTTGTCGGTGGAACGAGGGACTCCGTGAATGGTTTATGGCGTCACCTTCAACAGGTGCATCCTCCAAATGACTCTGCTCCTGGTCGGCTTCTGGGTGCTGCATGATTCCTGCAACCACAGCTCCAGGCTTGCGTCCAACAGCGATGGCGGGATCTTCTCCGGCCGCTCGCGGAGGCCGCGGTAACGGAAGTTGCGGAGTGAACGAAGTCACAGCGGACGGAGGGAGTACGCGGGGCGACGGTTGAGAGTTGTAGCCCATGTTGGGACTGTGCGAGACCTCTGGCACAGGTAGACGTGGGAGTGGCATGTTGTAGTCCGCAGACCGATTGTGACTTGATCCGACACCAGGCTTGCCGTTTGCTTCTAGCGACAGCTGGGACGACGCAAAATGCCCAGACCCATATACACGCTCCCGCTCGAGTTTCTCGCGCACCAGGTAATAAATGGAGATGAGAGGGTGGAAGGCGCGAGTCGGGTCCAGGGGTTCGGAAGCAGCAGCAACGTCCCGCTGCAAGTCGGAAGACGGAGCACGCAATGTTTTGCCGCCGTCGCTGCTACCATCCTTGGCGTTTGTACCGAGGTTCGGTGCGAACAGCTTCTTGCGATAAAAATCAAATCCAGAGAAACGCTTCCCATTCTTGCCGCCGCTGCTTTTCCCAGGGGATGCGTCAACGGCCGGTCGGTGAAGGCTCGCAGGCGGCAGAGTCACAATCTGGGGATGATTAAAAGATGGTGAAGGGGTGAGCGATCGGGTGTTCATTGAAGACCATCCGTGGCTCTTCCTCGCTGCGTCCCGCTTAGCTTCCCACTGTGCGAGCACTGTCTTGTACGACTCGCTGTCCAAGACCTCCCTCAGCTTGCCTTCTATGAGGTCCTCTGGGCCGAACTCAAACCCAGCCATGCCACGGATCACCTCGAGTTCTAGTTCGTCCGAGCGGAGTGGTTCACGCGGCACGAGGTGTGAGTCAGCTGGCAAATCGTAGCCCTTGTTCATCCATGGGGAAGCGAGCACCTCGGCGAGAGTGGCTCGGCTATGGGGATCGGTCACGAGCATCCGACAGAGGAGAGCTTTGCATTCTGTGAAAGAGCGGTACGTCAGGCAAGGTAGTTCGCTAGGGCGTATTACCCTTTCCACAGCTCCTCACCTATGCTCAACCACGCCGGGTATTCTACCAAACCACGCTTAATCTTGGCATGCAATGCGGGCATGCTCTGGTCGTCGAATGGTACCTTGCCACATACGAGAACATAGAGTACGATGCCGAAACTCCAAACGTCGACCTCGGGACCGGTGTAGACCTTGGCGTTGAGTAATTCAGGTGCAGCGAAGTAGAGTGACCCGCAGAAGGTGGAGAGATGATCGAAGGGAGACCAGAGATTGGAGAGACCAAAGTCTATAATCTTGATGTTTCCGGTCTTCGAGATAAGGATGTTTTCGATTTTAAGATCTGGAGGATGTCAGGGCAAATGTCAGCGACGTCGGTTTCGAATTCCCTCCGCGCCAACTCACCTCGATGGACGATCGAGTTACGATGACAGTATTCTAGCGCACTCGCTATCTGTCTAGCGAACTTGCGCGCCGCTCGTTCCCTGAGTCGACCATGGCTGATGATGTAGTCAAGCATCTGTCCTCCATCAATGAATTCGAATACCATGTAATAGTGGTGGGTGTGAACAATCATCTCGCGCATTCCGCAAATATAAGGGTGATGTAGTAGTAGCGAGATGGAAGCTTCGCGGACGGTCCTGACCTCCTTGGAAGCATCCTTTGCGATGGCTTTGGCGATGGCTTCGTCTTCAGCGGCAGAATCGGTGGTGGGCTGTGGAGGAGTGCTGTAGCGTGGTATGATTTTGACCGCACACTGGAAGAGGAGAAGAAGGGAGGGGGGTTAGGAAGGGGGATTAGCAAGTGGATGAGAAGAGGGCCGCTGTGACAGCAGCTGGGCATCTGTACTCACTTTCTCCCGTGTGTATTGATGCGTTGCCAGCTTGACTTTTCCCATGCTTCCAGCACCCAATGTCTTACCAAGCAGCCAATCTCCTACCTGCTTGCCTCGCGTTCGACTCCCGCTCCGTGTTCCCGCAGCCGACGATGACGAACTTGCGGCTTGCTTTTGATTGCCTTCATTGGCACTCGTCGATACATGCCCATGCTCCTGCTCCTCCCTTCCTTCCCGTGGTGTTGGCATCGATGTTCCATGACTGTAACTGGAGCCAGTCGTTGAGGTCGGTACGGTCGCAGCGCCGTAAGAAGACATGGGACGCGGTGAGCTGGGGACTGGTTGCAATGGCGAGCCTGTAGTAGGTGTCCGTGTCGATAGAGATGTTGCCCGTTGAAGGATAGGTTCACGTGCTGGCGAGCGATTGGGAGTGCGGCTAATGGGATGACAGGAAGGTGGTGAGGAGATGAGGAAGATGGCGTGTGTTTGAACGAACAGACTCTTAGCATCGTGATGTATCTCCTCCAGCTCTGCCACGTCCAACCTACCTCTTATCTCGCCGGGGTGAGATGGGCAGATCCCATTCTTCACCGGTTCCAACGGTACCCTAGGGATGGGAGAATTGTATCAGTACTGCTGTATACTCCCTCGCTTTTTTGACTATAGTTGTACGCTGATCTGCGCACGCCTGCTGTCCTTTTCCTACTCACACCATGCGACGGCGTATGCTGATTCATCCATGCCTCCTCCAGAACATGCTGGCCGCGCAAGGCGGATGATGGCAAGGAAATAGACATGGCAGCGGTGCCTTGCATCTGAGAGTACGGAGGTGATCCTCTATCCGGCTACGATCCCTCGGTTCGGTGTGTGAAAAAGCACTGCCTTTCCGGGATAGGGTGAGAGGCACGCCGGGTTGACGATTAGATCGACATAAAGGTGCGATAGGGGTTGACGGATGATGAGGTGGATCGATGGCAGCGAGAGTCGAGGTGCCGAGGAGAGGAGTGGTGGTGGTGGTGGTGGTGGTGGTGGTGGTGGTGGTGATGGTGATGATGGTGGCTGTGTCCTTGGTGATGGGTCCTCAGAGGATGGGACGGCGGGTCAAGGTCGTGGAACAAGTCGACGTCAATAATAATTCCTAATTGGCTTTTTGGCGCGGCCGTCGTCTTATTCTCCTTCCAGCGTGGAACGGGTAGGGGCACAAGCAGGAGGGCCCTCGCCAGCTCACGAACACCACCACCTCCTCCTCCTCCTTGACTGTTCAAGCATCGCTGGCTGTACAGTTAGTCTGTACTTCCTTCCCCTCTGTACACGTCGCCCGCCGCCCTTCCATTGATCACCCGGGACGAGACACGGCTGATAAGGTCCACAGTGGCCTTCCACTCCATGGGCGTCCGTCGCCCTTTGCTCGATACATTATTGTTCATCATGCAATGGCTCGATCGCTAGTGTGATTTGGTACACAAGAACTTCTTTTCCCATCCCCTCGGTGCTCGAAGGATCGACTGGTCTGTCACACACCACCTTCAATTCTTGCGGAAACAGCTATGGCACGGAGGGGCGAGGATCAGTTCTCAGTCCGATCCTGCCTGGCCGGTTCCCTACTCACCGACCCAGCTGGCGACGGGCCCAGAAGGTAACACACTAGGAGCAGAGCAACGTTGTTCACTCAGTCCCTACAGCTCTATGGTGATATATTCCATCCACGCGCTCACCCCGGCAAATCGGATCGCTGCCATACCGGCTGTAGCCCACAGCAAACCCTTGAAGTAAACCTGGAAACAACCAGCGGTGGAAAGTTAGAAGCTAGCACGATACGGTCATGTCCAGAGTTGCCAATCCCACGACCACTGACGCCTTGTTTGTAATGCAGTTGATCCGAGTTGGTGCTCAGCGCCGTAGCAACGCATGTGGCGTTGACGGTGGCCGCGGAGCCATCCAGTATATTATTAGGGAAACATTGTTTGACTTTGGTGTTCGTGTTGTTGAGTCCATTGACTGAGGCAATAGAGATTGCCAGACCAGCATTGCTTACCAGCCATACCACGAGTAGACGGGTTCTGAAGGAGACGAGGGAAAGTAATCAACATGATGGGGTTGGCACATGAGGCCGGGGTGGCAAATCCACACCTGAACGTTTTATTGGAGTCCTGATGTCCAGCGAGGGTCCGATATTAGTCAAGATTATCCCAGGCTACTGAAACTACCACTCACATCTATAGAAGGCTTCTCGGGTGGTGAATGATCCTTGTATGGTGCGACGGCTCGCTTGACCGACGCCGTGAACGCATCGTCCAGTTCGTTTTGGTCCTACCGGATGTAATGAATAGGGTAAGTAGGCGGCCAGGCTCGGGGTGAGTAGGAGGAGCGCACGTACTCTCTGAATATCCTCGACGACACCTGCTCCGTCTGTTTTGTCCTTTGAGGACGTAAGGGACGGCAGCGCTTCGATCTTGTCCGACCCTGTGGTGACGACGACGACGTTTAACAGTGCCAGCTGCTCTCATCGACCCAAGTAAAGCCTCACCTTTCGTTCCCCAACTGACATCGTGGAGGTTGGAGAATGCATATACATTAATGATATTGATGAAGCTGGGTGCGATGAGCTGTTCGGCAGGTTAGACATGAGCCCAGAAATTGGAGTTCCGGTCTTATGGTCTCCTCATTCCGTACCATATATTGAGGGAAAGCAGTGAACATATGCCATGGATCACTGCTCGGGATTAGCTTTCGGATCACACTTTTTCATCTAACGCTCACCGATATAGAAGCGACCCAAAAAAGTAAATCCCTGAGGAGCGACACTGCAGTCAGCATTACCGATACCACGAGGTCTCCGGCGCCTCTCAAGATCTTACCGAATGTACTCAGCACAGCTGCAACCAAGACACCGTTGGTGGAGTTGAAAAGACTAAATAGTCGTACCGATATTGGATCAGGCGTACTGAATACATCCTGGGTGATGGTGTTGACCGTCGTCAGCATCCCACAATGCGGATCATCCGTGACACAAACACTTCTCCATACTCACGACAAACGCTTTGATGGACAGGATGACACTGCAGACGATGGTGTAGAGGCTGATGATTCCGAATATGCTAAGACAGTTAAGGTCGCCGATCAACGTCTGAGTAAGATTTATCTAGCTGTTTGCCACCTACAAGAAGGATAGCATGTACAAGGTCTTCTCCGCCTTGGGGCGATTGCCTGCCGGGAGAATTAGCTGCCTTGTATTTCACACACACACTCGAGGTTCATACCTAGACCAAGAACGACCTGCAACCCAAGCACCCCCAAGTACACCCACTGTAATGCGAAGTTGATCCAGTGCGTCTGACGGCCAAGCTCATGTCAGCTATCCTTCTGCAAGTCGTCACTGGTAGCGACCATCTTCGCAGAGAACCTCACGATTTCAGCGGTACCGAAGAGGTTGATGCCAGTAGGATCGACCAGCAAGTTTATGATGATACTGAAGGTTAGCCAGAAGTTGGCAAGGGCGAACCACGTCATAACCAAGACGAATCTGCAGGCGACGAGTGAGTGACGGATGGCGAATGGCAGTGTGTAACACCTCACAAGTTGAAGAGTGCCTGAATATGAAACATGAACAAGCTGGGAGCATCTTGCTTAGGATTCGTGCACTCCGATCCACGGGACAAATACTTACCGTATTGGTCCATGACCAGACTGATACAAACGGAAGAAGTGAACAAGGGAATATATACCAGCGGCGAATGAACCATTCAACCACCTAGTTCGGCAAAAAGTCAGACTTGCCGCTTACAATAGCTCCTGCACACTCTCACCTCCGGCGTTGACTGATGAGCTCGGCAGCGCTCTCAGGGACATCGGTCTCTGCCTTGCTTGGCTTGACGTATGTCAGAGTCCATTTCTCCTTCTTCTTGGCGACGAGCTCGAAACAGAGGATTCTATCCTCAGCCAGGAACATGTTCTACATTGAACGTAGAGAAGCTTCAGCTCAGCAAGAGGGAGAGGGAGAGAAGAAGAAGGGTTGTCGACCTACGAACCTTTGTAAAGATCCCCATGCCATTGATTCCCTTCTTTCCTAACCTCTCTGCCATCGAGTGATCTCCGTGAAAATACTGCTCCAACGGTCGCCCTTGAATGGCCCGGTAACGATACGCCGAGAATGCTCCAGGCAACACTGGTCCGGAGAGATTCTCAACATATATATCTTTGGAAACTGATAGAGGATAACTAACCTGAAACATAGCCGAAAGTGCTCTCAAGCGGCTGAGGATTACGGCCCGTCAGCTCTCTTGCGCGGTAGACCCGACTCGATTCATCCTCACCTTGTCCAGAATGTTACTCATTTTGTACTCGAAGTGTTGTGCAGCCTGCAGATTAGAAGGGGATGAGCATACAGGTTTCATCGCACAGTCTTCAACGTTCTGACCACTAGCGGGTTCAACAGCTTGACTCCTTTATTTATCATGGCATGGATCTCGCCACAGGCTCCACCCAGATTCCGGTTATTCTGAATGGTCACCAGTCAGTAGCTATCGACCGCAACCTCCGTCTTACCTCCCAAGATCCTCACATAGAACGCCTCCCATACTGCATCACAGCAAAAATACAAATTAGTCTCCAACCGCCGTACTTGGTAAATGGGTCACGTACAGTGGTATATGGCCTTGTGCCCAGGTTTGGTCCCCGCATCAAGCAGCACACATATTTCCGGATCGAGCTGACGACCAATTGCGTGGAAGAGCCAACGATGACTGAGGTTATGAGGATCAGCGGCTATGTACCCAGAGCGAAGGCCTTGCCTTTCCATACCTGTTGATTTTCTTCTGATTCTGCTGTTTCAGACAGAAGATGACCTGCACAGGTACAAGGTTGTTTGGATCACCGGGATGCGGTAGCACCAACTGGGGCGTTGCGTCCACTGAAATTTGGGTAGTGTACTGCTCATTAAAGGGAAAAAAAATAGGGTCAGTCCTGAGCAGTAGGAAGGTGATTTCCTCTGTACTTGCCTCAAAGATATGAGCTTGCACTGGCTTTCCATCGATATCCTTCTTGATTACTCCATCCTGGTATACTCCTACTGTAGACAAAAGATCAAGCACAGACTTATCCATCGGTCCGATGCCGTCTGCGATCAGAGCAACAGTGATCCGTTGCCACGCCGGTCGACCTTCCTCTGCCTGAGTTCTCCAAAACTTGCTGACCTTGGTGTTACATATGTCACGTATGTTCAGCATGAGATTGTGAAGACTTCGAGCGTAGAGGATCTTGTCTTCGTTGACTGCCCATAAAGGGAGATATGAGATATGTTGCAATCAAGAGGTATATCCTAGCCGCTTACAGCTCGTCACTGCGATCAGTATCTCCGTCTGCCTCCCATAGTCAGCAGCTCGAAGCGTCCATCCGTTGGACTTGGTGAAGTCATCAGGGTCGCAAGTCGCAGCGGTATATCGCATGTGGCTGTAATGACCAGGATCAAAGTCCTGTCTTGTGGGGTTTTTAGGGATGAAGTCCTCTTACCTGAACTCATTGGTGCTACCTGTATCGCAATGGAAGGCGCGGAAATGCTTGGGCGAGTGAGCCTTCGTGAAACGACTCCACTTCTTCATCTCTCTCCTCACACTTGTCTCTCCACTTTGGCTCGATTGCAGCAAACACTGGCCGCGGGACAGGATACCTACCGCGAAGATGATTCGTCAGCTCAACGCTTCCGAATGACAGCCTTGTCTATTGCAACTCACTCATTGATCCAATTACCTTCCCTGGTGAGCTTGATCCTTCGCTTAGTAGCACCTCTTCTGGGAGCCACCTGTCGTCGAATGAAGTTTGCCTCTGTAGATCCGCTAGAGGTGGAGATACTTGACATGGGACGAGGAATGTCTCCCGATAGACTGGGCGGAATGAGAAGCGCCAAGGTTCAGCCAGGATAACCGCAGCACTGTCAGTCTCCAGTCTTACCTGCCAGGTGGGTAGAATCCTGGCTTGCCAAATCCCGGCGTGCCAAATCCTGGCCTGCTCAAATCCGCTGTCAGCGGCTTCCGCTCGTCGTAATCACCATTCAAATATTCAGCCTTGTCAGCCTGGTGATGTCGATTTTCTCCAAGCGGGCCCGGCCCAATGCTGCTCCCAGTGACGTCCAATTGCGAACGACTTCCTGAGAATGGGTCAGGGTAGGGGAAGATGAGGTTAGGCTGAGCGTCAGGCCGGGGATTTGGCGTCGCCGCAAAGTTGACCCGAGCACGAGAGGGAGGCATCGGTTGGCCGGAGGACGGTGGGTACCCCCTATTGGCGTCCCTACGAGGGTCGCTGTATGCCATCTCACAGGTATCTTGGACTAGGGTCTGGAAAGAGAGGGCCGATGGCAAATAGCAGAAATTCTAGATGCTGGGCACGAGTGATACTTGGGATAACGCTGAGTGCCGCTAGGATTAATTGTTCCAAGCAGCCGCGTTTTGGATGGCTGCAATGAAGTTGATACTCGTAGGATACTCGTAGGATAAATCTCCATTGAGAAGAATTCCCTATGTGAAAATCCCTCGACTGCCGTTTGCTGTGCTGAAGATGGAGTGGTCTAAGCTGCCCTTTCACTTAGACGGCCCCTGACACTACAACAAAGGATGTCGTGTGAGTCTTTCACGGAGACGATGTGCATGGGGTCACCATTCTAGGAACTTTGTTCCGCTGGAAGGGAAAGTCGCTGAACGTGCGGGTATGGTCCTGCATTGGACGTTGTCGCAATGACTCCCGGGTGGTGACCCCGAGTTGAAAGCTTCCTGTCCTTGGTTTCAAATGACATGTTCGTTGTGGTTTCGTGGTTTGCTTACATCTCGGTGCCCCGCATTCCCTCGCTGCTCGGAACCACCGACGCGTTCAGCAAGTCGAAGGAAGATCTAGAATTAGTACAAACACCATACCATCTTGGAGTGACAACTTGAACACTTTGTCTTTGACACGGCGGTTCAACGCCAAGGAAGGCATTGGCAGAGATCCAATCGTCACCAGAGTATCAGAGCGCTCGCTCGCTATGGCTGCCATGTCGTCTGGCGCCATTGACATCGAAGTCCCATCTGATGCCAGTGATGTCATCATGGCGGGAGATGCCAATAACGTCGATCTCACCAATCGCGATGAAGGTCACTCTTCAGCTCTTCGTGCTATCGCTCGAGCTGCTACTGGGGCTGCAACAAGCCTTCCCTTCCCAATTGCCCAACTCGCGCTCGTTGGAGGTACAATCTTGCCACCTCCTTTCGCACAACTCGTTACCGCACTCTCACTGGGCACGAGGGTCAGTTTGCGAGTCACAGCATTCTTCCTGGAAGCCATGCTGGAGTCGAGCCGGTGCGTGATATGAGTAGTTGGTCCGTTGTGCGCATGATTGACTTCCATCTTATCACTGCTAGCTATTCCACTCAAATATCTCTGGGTATCACACGTCGGATGCTCATCTCAGCGGTTACCGCAGCCAGAGCTTCCTATCTTTTGACGGAACGCGGCTTTTCAACGACAGGCGCATCTCCATCTGAGGACGAAGCAGACTCCACAACGTGCTTATGAATTCTTACCTCTGTCATGCGTGAATCACCGTTGACCACGTGAGACCGCTTTCTCACAGAACCAACTTCCTGAGGATCCTAGACTGCTATACCAACGTTGGGGTATACTTCCTTCACCACACGTTAGTCTTGGGGCGTAACGCCCCCAGCCTTCACATGTCATTCTCCACTGATACGATCGTCTCTTTGCAGTTTCTCAATGGCAGAACTCTTTTCCATGTCTGGTTTCAGTTTGGTGTCGACGGCCCTGAAGTCAACTCATGCAGTCGGTAAGGTTGAAAAGATCATGGGAAACGAAGTGTGGCTCATTTTACTGTCCACAGCGGAGGAGTCTGTCAACGCCTTTGATGCGATCTTTGGGTCCAACGAGACGTCTCGCAGCTTATCCTCGATTATATCCCTGGTACGAAAAGAGCTACTGCAAGATCCTCGCTTCGAAGCGGCTGGCAAGAGCAAAGTGGCGTCATGGACAGCTCTCACCAAGGCTTTGACGGCTTTCGCATGTCTTCAAAATGTGAGTTCGGAAATGATGAGTTGCAATCCTTGGGCATTTATTGAATTCCTTTTCGACCCACACAGGCCACTTGGTCTAGGCAGTTACCAAACTTAGGAATGAAGGTGTCAGTATCTACCTCGACTCCAATCGCTCACCATTTCCAAGCTGATTCCGCGCTGATACTCTTTTTCAGGCTTTATGACTGTACCGTGATAGTGGGGCAGCAGGAAAATTCAGGATCTGTGCAGCTCAATGGTGGACTTGAAAACCGCCAGGACAGACCGCTACCTTCCAGCCGAGATGAAAAGGACTGGAATGCTGCTGGGAAGAATCCCTCGCCTTTCCGCTCTTCCATCACGCTTGGTGCTGTTAATGCTGCCTCTGCCCCGCAAGGTCAAAGGGACAGGGAACAAACTCAGGATATTCTTGCTGAGCTCGACGAGTTTGTCGGCGAATCGGGCGATGATCTCATTGAAGGGACCATCGCCTCACGCCAAAAGAGACGGTCCCGAAGGATTTTGGAGATCCAAGAGGAGGTCATTGAGACGCGAACCTTAGCTCAACGATCGACACTGCATCGAGTACCGGTGGACGAGGCCTATCTTCCTCAGGACGTTGAAATGCAATCGGATAGCGATGAGGTATCGTGTGAAACTTTACCGGGCCAGAGGGTTGAAGATCCAACCATAACAATTGTTCATCGCCAGAAACGGCCCGCGTCCACCATACTCTCCGGGGGTAGACATAATCGCCGCGGTTCAGAATTTATGGATATGGACGAGTGGATCGAAGTCGAGGAACTCCTTCGCGATCATGCACCCGACCTGACCGGCCCTATACCGGAAGCTGGCAATGGCCAGTCGGTGATTCAGTCATCCTATCGACATGCTCTCGACCAGCCACAAGAGAACGCGAAGCGTTTCGAGACCATCTTGCGGACAATGACTACAAAGTTGATGCAGAAAAGGACAACTACTCGCCGCATTCTGCTCGACGAAGACGAAGAACACGACGAGCCGACTGTTCGACGGCATGCTAGAGCGTTGGACAGGCCACGATCTGGGAGAGGGGATGTCCGTCAGCTTGAGTGGCGGCCTGATTCACCCGAGTCTTCAGGGTCTCGCACGTCCAAAGGTACCTCTGCGGCTGGAAAGAGATCCACCTCGGCTTCCGAAGCGTCCAGGACCATGCGTATGGATACGGACCTGTCATCGATCATAGGAGAAGCAGACTCACCGAAGCGATCGCTTAGAGGAAGTCTCAGCAATTCTGGGATAGGCAGAGCTGTGGATCGTGCTCGCCTTGCACTCACAGGCATGAAACGTAACCATTCTACAGAGCCTGTCATCATCGAGCCTGACGAGACACCTAGTCGGACCTCTTCGGATATTATTCCATCTCGTCCTTCACCATTCATTGAAGAGCTGGACTTCTGCAAGAGTCATGTGGATGAATCGACTCCCGCTACACCTCGGCCATTACAGTCACCTAGGAAGCGACCCTCAACGAAGCACACACGCCATCCGCCTCACACACCTCGTATCCGAGGGGACTCTCACTTTCATGAGACTCGTTCAGTCGTCCATTCCGTTGCGGACCAGCCTGTACCGAAGATCGAAGAAGTATCAGGGCTTTGGCCGCCGTCTCACTTGGTCTCAAACTTACACCGATACATGAAATGTACGTGTGAATGTGCAGGACCCGGAACCGTTCGAATGCTGAAGAGACGTCTGTCCAGTTTCAAGCGCTGCCTATGGGGTAAGCAAGCCAATTTGAAACGTTCGAATACACAGAGCTTATCATCATGTGTTGACATGACAGCAAAATTTCCTGAAGCTCCTAGGAATGGGCAGTACTGATTTTAACTATCCAACTACTGGCACACACCATGCGAACTCCTGGTCTTTTGCTGCTGTGAGTGGAGTGGTGTGCGTACGCGACCCTCGCTGGGGTGACATAGCACTTCTTCACACAAACCGTAGCACACGAATCTCCCGATCGACAGCATACTGTTGAGTGGATATTGTCCGGCCCCACTGCTGTCTGATAAGGCGCCAGTCCTTGTGCACTATGTCGTTGTTGACCATGAGAAGCAGAGCGTAGTCTTGACTTGTCGAGGTTCCCTGGGACTTTCTGATATACTGGTAGATCTTACGTAGGTTCAGGGGCTGTTTTGTTGAAGGTCACAGTACTGAAAACAATGCTGTTGCATTTTATAGATGTGACAGCATCCCCATAGAAGTTGGTGGTGGAGACCAGGAGGCATCGTATCTGGTCCATGAAGGCATGTGGTGAGCGTCCCTCTTGATGGAAACCAACGGACCTTCACTGATTTTCTCGACAAAGGCAAGCGGCTTTGCAACTGCGCGATCCAAGGAGCACAGTACACGAGACTGTGCGTCAGGCCCTTGCTGACAACAAGGATTATGGGTATGATGCGCCTTCAATGTCCAACGCTGGCGCTGCACCTCATCCATTCGCCCCCTCTCTTACAGACTGGTACTGACTGGACACAGTCTGGGTGGAGGAGTGGCGTCTCTGCTGGCAATTGCATGTTCAGTTCCCAAGAACAAGTTGAGCGGATCATTAGCTCAGGGCAATGCTTCGAGTACTGCTTTCGTGACCAGTGCGGCCTCGGGATTCCCGGAGGGAAGGCCTATCCACTGTTATGCCTAGTGAGTAGCAAGTGTCAACTCCATGACGTTCCACACTGGTGACACGAGCGAAAACCGTAGTGGACCACCCTGCGTAGCTTCTCCGGATCTCGCAGAATACTCGAAGGGTCTCGTTACGTCCTGCGTCAATGGGTCAGATGTGGTCGTGAGTCGGTGTTTGTTTTCCATACCACCTGATGTTGATACTAAACCCTGAGTCACTAGACTTGTCTTTCTCTGGGCGTGCTGCGCGACATGAAGAACATCTCCATTACATTATATGAAGAGGGGTCAGTCGCAGAAGAGATCGTCGGCAGGGTGAGCTTTATTAGACACACGTCCAAATGTCTGCACAATCTTTGTCTCATCATACTCATTCTCTTCTCGCAGGCCGTCGGGCTGTATCAGCGTCAGTCAAAAGAGACTGTGCCTCGCAGACATCCTGGTTTCTCCTCACTGGCATCGACCGATAGCCTCCCTGCCATTGTAGACGGTGTTCGAAAGGGCCGAAACCGCGCAGCAGAGGAGGGATACGTAGATCCCGCTCTAGAAGCTGTAGCGAATACGTCTAGGATCAGTCAAGCCTCTGCTCAAGAGACGGATTGGTTGTGGAGCTTGATCAAAACCTGTGAGATTTCTCGAGATTACCCTGGGTTACCCTGGGCCGCCTAAAATCGATCTGATGGCTTCCATTTTCAACCGTCCATGCTTAGTGAGAGCAGGTGAGCGACTGACTGACTATGCCACAGACTGGCCTTTGACTTACATCTGCTCCCTCAGATATGGATTCCGAGAAGCTCCTGCCCGCTGGCAAGGTCTACGAGATGGAAATGTCGACCGTCTTCGTCACCCAGAACATAGCTCGCCAGTCGCCTAAGGAAGGGCATCGCGCGATACTCCGCGAGGTTGGCAATGTTCGAGCGAGGTTTGGGGAGCGTGAGTGATGGGAGGGGAAGCTTCTTCACAGGGGTCTTTGTGCTGAGCGCCTTTCCTGATAGCCGTTTTCACACGGACCATGCTGCATGATCATCTGCCGAGCGTTTATGAATCTACGACACGAGTGTTGGTAGAAGGGTTGGATATCTGGTAATTTTTGTAACAATATGCACATAGCTCATGACGACATAACAATGTATTCTCACCGCTTACAGTCTCCCGGCAACTTCTTTGGTCTCCCTACTTGTTAGCACCGCCCTCTGACAACCACTTGTAGACAACAGAAAAGTCCTTGTTAGCGTACTGGTGGTCAGGACCAGCGATGTTCCTGTACAAGGCCTCGGTCAACCTGCCCAATTTCATCGGCTCGCCAATCTCGTTGGCAGCGGAAACAGCAAGGGCAAGATCCTTGTGAGCGAGCTTGGTGACGAAACCGCCAGCGTACTCTCGATGAGCGGGTGGATCAGTGTTGTCGATGGTGACAGATGGGACGGGGAAATTAACGGAGGAGGCCCACGATTGACCAGTGGACGTGTTGATGATGTCGCCCAGGATCTGAGAATCCAGACCGAGACGTTCACCTAAAAGCATCGCCTCGCTGTGAGATGGCCGATCGAAAGAAAACCTTAGCACTTAAGAGGGTCTGTGAAACTTTCAATCAGAGGACACTCACGAAAGACCCAACATCGAGATACCGAGCATCAAGCTGAAAAAACGATTACTGTCAGCCTAATAACCTCCTCGTCGCTCTCACTCGACAGACACCTACTTGTTGGCGATTTTGGCCGCCAAACCGGCTCCTAGATCGCCGCACCTCAGGACCTTCTTTCCCATCGTCTCCAAGACCGGCTTGGCACGTTCAAAGGCGTCTTGCGACGATGATCCGACCATGATCGTGAGGGTGGCGTTCTTGGCTCCGATGACACCTGCGGGTAGATCAAGCACCACGTTAGCATGGACGAATGTCTGTAGTGGTGTAATTTGAAGCTGACCTCCGCTAACGGGTGCGTCCATGCAAGTAGCCCCACTTGCCTCCATCTCCTCACTGACAGCCTTGCTAATAGCCATCTCGATGGTGCTCTCATCCATGCACATCGTCTGCTTGATCTGCTCCGGGGAAAGCTTTCCAGATTTCAAAGCGGACAGGATCGTGCCACTGGTAGAGTTGGATCCGGTGCCGACGTAGACGGAGCGGACGTGCTGAGAGGTGGGGATCATAGATATGATGGTGGACGAGAGCATAGCGACCTCCTCGGGACCTGGGTGGCCGGTGTAACATATAAGCTGGGTGGCCAGCGGTGTACTTGTCAACGTGTCATGCGATACTCACTTCTGGCGACTCGAATCAATCCCTCTCCATCTCCCGTTTCAACGCCCAACTTTCTCATATCCTCCAAGAAGCTCTTGACGTTGGCTTCGCTCACATCACAGACTACGTAAGATGAAGGCTTAGTCTTTCCAATGGGACCTGGAGTAGGTGGCATTTCGCGTGTCTTGGTGATGAGATTACGGAACATCTCCTTGCCCATGAGTCCTGGTGAGGAGAAGGACGAGGGTAGTCGTCGGGTCAGCGGGGTACAATACAGTCTTGGTGGGAGAAAAGACTCACCAACTCCAATGAATCCGATGGTACTAGCTCGATCTATACCTCTGTGAGACGCAGTCGCAGCAGCTCGTCTGAGGATGGAGGTAGAGCGCATGGTGAGGGCAGATTACTGATGAAGACCGTAGAGGATTCGGATAAATGGGTATGCAGATACTGAGCGGTGGCGCGAAGTTGGTGTCAAGGGCGCATTCCTATTTGACAAAGATGTCGGCACAACTAACGGGTACTCACAATTGAGCTCAGGTTCGGTAGATTGAAAGCTGATGATCAGGGGTCGTAAATTTGGCACAGCGTTGAACAAGAAATGGTCCTGAAAGCTCAAGGCACTAAGGGAGGGGAGAGAGTGTAGGGTCAGTGACTTATGGCTAATGATGCTGAACTCGCAGGATGGTAGGGATGACAATTCCAGTGCTTCCCGACACTGACCCTGGTATTGTTGATGATGTTGATGATGGTGAGGATGGATTGTCTTGTGCTCAAGAGTTTAAGAGGGGAATATGGTCGTCAAGGTAAGAATGCTCATTAACCGATCACCTGATGCGGGGCCATGACCGGGGAACGCCGACACGGACATTGGCTACCTGTTGGTGAACGCGGCGCGAGGGTTGCCGTGGTTACCGGCGGGGAGAAGCACGGACATAGATGACCCCTTGTGCGCTTACAGCCGATCGGGGCCAAGTAACCGAGCAGAGCAGTAGCGACGCGACCACCCATCAAGTATACCTCACCTCGCACGTACTCATTTTGTTATTTAGCGATCACACATGGAGGAAGAATGTTTGTAACAGATACGCTTCTACTTACTCTGTTTCACCTGGTGACTGGAGCTCGTCTAGGATGTTTTGTTACAACGCCAGCCAACCCGGGATCTATAGAACCAGGACTTGGAGGATCCTCAAGCACGTGTATGTGTGCGCATACCAGACTTGCCGCGGGCTTGCAGTAGCACCTTTCATTGACTGTTGGACTTTGGGTGAGTGCATTACGATCAATACGCAGGGTCAGGTATATTGGTCTTTGGCATAGGCCAGCCTGCCTTGTTATAAAACATACTTGTAGTACAACTTTACTATATATGCCATAGTGTTCGTTGGGTTAACCAATCCTCACCATCACTACAACTTCCCTGTTAAGCAATCAACATCAGAACAATCATAGTGCTCCTAGAGCTACGGTTATCATTTAGCAGTCAACATGGCCCTGACTTGAAGTGGAGCGTGCCTATGTAGGAGAGGAACATAGTGATGTTGTTGTTATGTACATGAGTAACCGTCGCACTCGATGCGTCCCCTATCTAGCAAGCGGATGTGCCACGTGGCTTCGTTAACAGACTGCCACCCGCAAACACCACCCGGGACGCCTGCGTAACAGTATCCTACTCCTGTAATCTGGTCCACAAGGCTTTGCACGCTAGCAAGCACTCCCTATCGAGTATCAACGCAGGGTGCTGCGTGCAATATATCCGGACGTTGGGGGGTCAATAACGGAGATGTCAGATGGCGCAATGGCTTTCAGCGGAATCGATATTTTATTCTCCTAGTCTACACCTACTCCTCCTTGATCTTGACAATTCACCTTGCCATGATCAAGGACAAGAATCTTATCATAGAAGGCCTGTAGGACAAGATAGTCAAGTTTGGCTAACAGACACCCACTGAATAGCACAGCACATACAATTGAAATAAGGCGGTGAGCAATTGTGAGCACTGTTCCTTTGAATTCCTTCTTGATTGTCTTTTGAAATTGAGAATCAGTTTCAGCATCAACCGAGGAGGTGGCCTTCAAGGCAGTAGAACGTCAGCAGGCTTTATGGGGGGGAGGGGGAAGGGGGGAGGGGGTTACTACTGAAAGCGCACCTCATCCAATATGACAACTTTCGAATTTTTCACCACGGCTCTAGCAAGTGCAACTGAAGGTTTAACAAAAAAAATTAATCACAAAGCTGTGTGGAAATTGGCTGGATGATATTTACCAAGCTGTCTCTCACCAGCACTGGCAGGAACCTAAAATTTCAGTAACCAACAGATTGCTGTACATAGAGCAACACCCACGAGTAGTTCTTTCCATCTGTTGAGACATCTGAGTCCAATTTGAACTTCTCCAACCTCATCACCTCATATTCTGGTGATGATGACCTGGCAATAAGACCGCATCTGTCCAGAGCCTCATTCAACTGAGCATCTGCGAAGATTCCAGTGGGGTCAAGATTGTCCCTAAGTCTACCTGCAAACAGAAAACTATCTTGAGGTATCACAGAGAGCTGCCAGCGTAATGTGTCAAGACCACCAGTCTTCAGATTGATGTCATCAACAAAAATGTTGCCATTCTCGATTTCAATCATTCGGAATAGAGCTTGTAACATGGTGCTCTTGCCGGCACCTGCGAAGGAAAGTGTGAGTCAGTTCAGAAGCATTGGTTGGTGTGCCTGATTGATTTACCAGTCCGTCCGACAATGCCAATCTGTGCTTAGATCGATTATCAGCTAATATAGACTTGGCCTGCACCAAACGGTGCCTAGTGAGACCATACCTTTTCACCTGGATTGATCACAAAACTCAAACCCCTGAGGACAAGAGGAAGCTCTGGCCGGTATCTCAGCTGGACATTGAAGAATTCAACCTTTCCAGCTTGTGGCCATTCTCCTTGAGGGTCTGATTGCATGGTCGGCATTGATTCTCTGGGGAGATCCCCATAATATCCAAGTCGCTCAACACAGTTCATTGCCTGCTCAATTCTCATCCAGTGGCTAATGAGCTGTGAATTCAAATCAATATGTCGGAGGTCTTCAGCAAATTTAATTTGGCACGGCAAGACTTACTATCCCAACCACTTGTACAGTGGAAATGCTGTAAACCAATACGACACCCAACTTTGCAGGGGAAATGCTTCCCCTGAATCCAACTCCAAAAAGACCTATACCCAGGACTAAGACGTTACCCAAGGTAGACAAACGGATGGAAAGCCATCTGGATGTGCAGGAGCGCAGATCAGACTAGGCATGGACAAGGGGAACTTCTATCTCACCGAGCCAGAACAAGATTCAGATAGCTGGGAACCTATCCAACAACCATGATTAGTCCTTGGAATGGTGGCATTTCCTTTCTACGGGACTCTTACTCTTTCTTTATCTATAGCATCTTGTAATTTGCGCATGAATCTTGCCTCCTCTCCGTAGGCACGGACTGGGGAGCATAGCTATCAGCCATATCTGGTTGACTGCAACACGAGGATATTCAAGCGCCTACTAGATGTCATGCCCGCCAGCTTTTTTGCAACGCCATGTGTCAGTAATTGTGTCCGTGAGTTGGGACTTTTTAGTTACCCACCTGCTCAGAGAACGCAGCGTAGATGAAACTTCGCAAGTTACTGTTCAGGCGCTTGACCTCCCTTGATGTTTTTCTATAAAACAACCTGTGAAACGGATTGACACCAGTTAAAGCACACAAAGCTGATGGAGTTCTCTTCAATCCTTACGCCAACATCACGTATGCTAAAGTTAAAGGAATAAAAAGAAGACCAAGATAGGCATAGGTGTAAAAAACAAGTCCAATTGTGCCTAGGACATCAAATAACTTCCCCAAGAGCTATGAGAACACAAGATCAGCTAGCACAACTGCATTTACAGACCCGGTATCTCGCTGACCTCACTCCACTGCCAAGGCAGGGTTACATCGACATCCTTCACGTCATTAGACATGCGAGATGTGATGCGTGCAGTAGGTGTCTTGTCATGGAAGGAAACAGGAGACCTCATCACGCCTGTCAGAGCCCGGAGGAAAAAAAATCCTCGAAGCTCTTAGACTGTTCTCAGGGTGAGTCACTGGCTGAGCCCCACTCAAGCTCAACTTCCACACACGTACCCTGCATGGCCAGCTATGAAATCTTGACAGCACATAGGCATAACAACAGAAAGCCCTATGCCAGCATACACCGCCTTTGTGGTGAAGTCAGTTGAGAGCAGGGTTGTACCTCGGAGACATCATACTCACAATATACTGGGCCTGAGAAAATGCTGTGACAGTACTTCCAGTCCATATTCCAAGCCAAACTGTAACACCCACCCTAGATACTTGCTTCCAGGTCAGATTAGCTACATGTGTAAGAATCACAGCGAACCCTCCGACTGCTGAAGCATAACGAAAATATTCTTGCCAGGATGTGGAACCTTTGACCCTCTCCTCTTGCTCAATCAGATTGATGGGAATAGCATTGGCAGGGGTTGTCTTTTCCATAGCTGCGGATTCCACACCATCATGCCCTTCCTTGAATACCTCCCTCTCCATCTTCTTATTGCCAAACTCTTCAATCAAGCTGCGGAATATACCTTGAACCTGCAGCAGCTCACTGTATGACCCCTGTTGCACAATTTGACCATTCTCCATTACAATTACTGTTTTAGCATAGGCCAAAATGTCAAGGTTGTGGGTGACCATAACACGCGTCTTCTTGCCAAGAACATCAGTATGGAGAATGCACTCATGAATGAGGTGATGAGCAACGTGGGTGTCCACAGCAGCTGTCAAAAATGACCTTGTAAGATCCAGTAGCAACTCAACAACCAAACAAGCAACATACCAAGCGGATCATCTAGGAGGACAATGTCATGATTTGAGTACACTGCACGGCACAGTTCAAGTCTGGGTTTTTGGCCTCCACTCAAATTGATGCCACGCTCTAGGGTAGGGTAGAGGTCAGTGATTCATTCATGTCTTGAGTAAATGAATTCTCAGCTCCAATCTCAGTCTCCACGCCATCTGATAGCCCAAGAATATCAAGATCCAGAGCGCAAGCCTTTGTTGCTTGATTCAACCTTTCTTCATCTTCTGTGCTCCCAAATAAGACTTGCTCCTTGAATGTGCAATTCTGTATCCAAGGTTGTTGAGGAACGTAGCATGGTGTGGTGCTCAGCACTACTTTGCCAGGGTTTGGTCGCATCTGTCCAATCAGGGCTTGCAGCAAAGCTGACTTGCCCGACCCCACCCGCCCAGTAATGCAAACCAGGTCTCCTGGACCAATGTCGAGCTGAATTCCTTTCAGATGAAAAGGCTGAGCTTGAACACATTCCTCATTGAATTCCAGTTTACTATCATGTTTTGCTGCGATTCTGGTCCATCCCTGCGCTTTCCTCTGATTCCTGGATTGCGTGGCCATTAAATCTGCCTGAATATCAGGTGGGGCCACTGATTCAAAGGTGAATTCACCCTTCACACTTATAGCATAGGATGCTTGAGGGTCAATGACCAATGTAGTAGTCAGATCTTCTGCAACCAGAATGTCACGGATACGTCTTGATGCTATCAAGGCATCCAGTAACGTTACCATGGACATGGGCAGTCGTTTCATAGGATCCTGCAGAGTGTTGAAAAGTTGGAGAGCAGGAAAGATTGTTGCTGGCTTCAACTTGTGTCCTGTCAGTGAGTATGACATAAATGTGAGGACTGTGGCACCGATTGGCCCTGCATTGATAGTGAGCACCATCAGAATGCGGTGCCATATGCTTTGTTTGAGGTACTTCAGTTCTTGATTGCGGTAAATGAGTGCCCTGTCCTGAAAGCAGCTTTCATAGCCATAGATTTTCACAGCCCGAATGGCTTCAACTACCTCAGCCACAAGGTGGATTCGTTTGTCTGCAGCTTTTAGTTGAGCTTTGCGGGAGTTGGAATAGGCTCGGAATGACCAGAGGACAAGAGGCACAAACGAAAACATGAATGCAATTCCCTATTCATGGAAGCTCAGCTATGTTTTAGAAGGTCGTTTTCCAAAACTTACGATTAGTGCTGTTGGTCCCAAAAAGATGCACAGAGCTATAGTAGCTGCAACAATGGTAAGTGGACCCAGAAGGTAATCAATGGTAGGTCCAACAGACTGCTCTACATATGAGCAATCTGAGGAAAGCGCATTATTTAGATGGCCATTTGTAATGTTTACTCTGGCGCGGGCAGACAAACTGAAGCTCTTGCGTGAGATAAGATCGATGAGTCCACCACGCATTTGCCAAGCTTCAACAGAAAAATCAGAGTATTGTATGATCATTTTAGTGTCCTGTACCCACCAGCTGTCATGGCCTCTTTGATTGAAGAATTCGCAAATACACTTTGAAAAAATATTTAGTCTGCATTTGAAAGGAACATCTGTGTTTTACTCACGTTGACAGTACTTGCGAGACTGCAATAGCCAGAGCTAGACCAAAGCCATAAGCAGTGCTGCGAGGAGACGGAAAAGTGGCACGACTTGCATCTGTTGCATTGATGTAGGTATGTGCAATCGAGATGTAGTCAATGAGTGCTTTGGTAACCCACACAGATCCAATGTTGATGCCAGCTACACATGAAGCTTTTCAACGGATTTGTCATTGTCAGGTAGTTTTGATGCCTACTCACTAGAAAGCAAGCCAAAAAACCAAGCCATGACGACTTCTTTTTTGAAGGTCAGAAACAGTGAGAAGTAGAGCCGCTGGTCATACTGCCTTGTTGGCTGTGAGCTCCCAGCAGAGATGTCTACTGTATTCTGTGCCTTCGCTTCAACCTCTTGGAGGGGACCGCTTTCTATCCCAGCATTCACAGGACTCAGACCATGTGTTTGATCTCGATCTAATTCCAATGGGGAAAGCTCCATGTTCAGTGAACGTGATGCCATCGACTGGGAAAACGGATTGACTTGATCAGATAAGGATCCTTGTTTCTGGGAGACTTTGAGTTGTTGTTCTTTCTCTCTCTCTTCAGAGCTCTCTTGAAAAAGGCCATCAGCTATATGGACTAGCTCCATTTGTTTAGTTGGGATAGTTGGAGGATTGACCTTGACATTGGGGACAGTGGGCTTTTCTGCAATATCTACTGAATTGGTAGGTTCTGGGCCGGATTGTGGGTCTGTTGCAACGCCTGTAGTTGTTGTTCTATCCAACTTGCCAGTCGACTGGAGATATGCCGGTCTAAGTTCCGGCTGACATCTTTGGTAGAACGTTTTCTCAATACGGATGCTTAGTATAGCTGTCTGATTAATGTTGTCGATGCGCCAGAAGTCTAACAAAAAGGAGTTTCCAGTCAGTATCGACCCCACTATCAAAGGGATAAGACTTTGGGAAGCCAACCATTAGCTTCAAGCGGACGGGTGAATCCCACCTTGGAGAGTTGTCTAAGTTTAATTGCGCTATGATTCATGCAAATTTTACTCACTGCCAAGATGGGCCAGATCCAACCATAGGTGTAGTATTGCCATGAGTAGGCTTTGACATCAGGCAAGACCTGGCTGACAAAGCCAGACGGAGGTGCAGCATCTGGGTGCAGCAGTTTGCGGAATACTGATGATGTTGATGGACTCATAGACCTTGTATTCTGGGTAGATTGTGAGCTGGATTCTGTGATGGGTTGGGGTTGGGTCGGATGTGGGAAGGAGGGGAGGACCGTAGCTGCAAGACACTGTTGCTAGTGATATAAGCAAGCGAAGACAAAGGGAGTGTTTTACAAGGCCTGGACTCTAAATGTTGACGGATGCCTTTGAAATTGGCTTTCGTCTGTGAAAAAGGCATGTATATACCTTTGATGGGGTGTTATCGGTCTCTCTATGCTCATTATCTGAATCCTAAATAATTCTAAGCAGTCTTACCAGTATGAGGAACGGCCGATTCTCTTCCGTCGTGGTATATGAAAACATCACCAAGTACAACTGTTATCATCTGAAAGAACTCCTAAATTCCCTGAGGTCACATTACAAAATATCGAACGAACTGGGACCTTGAACTGGCATATTCCGACGTTCAGACATTTCGACGAAATCGTCAGAACTGTGATGGCACCAGGGATCCTGCCACACCTTGAATATACTGCGCTATCATTCAGGCTTTGACCATCGATATTGGGGTTGACGCGCGAGATCTGTCCTTTGTGATGCTAAGGGGGTTAGAGGAACCAACGAAAGTCGGAGCTCGAAAAGGTTCCCACACATGCGAAGGAACGGTATCAGCCGTGCCAGTGACTCCATGTCGGCCTCCTTGGGAAAGCGGCCGACTACCATTCCCTCGCGCCTCATAGACATTCCGGACGATTCGCAGAAGGTAGCGGTTCGTCGTCAAGTTCTTCGTCATCTTCGTCTTCCAATTGATCAAGGTACGTCTGATGAATCACTGATTCCGGGTCTTCGTCGGAGTTGACGGAAGAAGGAGAAACGGGTGGGAGGGTATATGCGGAGCCGAGCTGTGTGGTGGAGCCAGAGCCACCGAGGTAGATGTGAGATTTTGAGCTGTCAGGCATGCCGTTCTTAGACTCACGTCGTCCTCTGGGAATAGTCTGATGCTACCTGTCGAAGAACCTCGGAAGCTGCAGGACGCTTTGGAATATCAGAACACTTGTGCCGGCCGTTGAATTTGCCAGGGGGCTCATCCCACCTGATACGTTCTCTGCTTGTGGTGATTCCGTCACCTGCCCGCTTGGCCAAGACCCTCCTTACTATGAGATAACTGCTTGCGACGAGGATGACAAGGACGAGGTAATTTGAATAATCAGAGACAGGACGTGTTGGGTCTGTGTAAGGGTAAGGAAGGAGGAATTGGATTTGCAGTTAGCACGAAAGGCATACAGGAAGGTAAGCGACTTGCGCGATTGGCCACCTCACCTAGACCATCGTCTGACATAGCTACGACCAACTCGTTGTGCCGTGGATTGCAATGGAAACCGGACAGACAAGCAAAGCTGGAAGTCGAGGTTAGGTGACCATCGCGGCCCACGTGCCATCTTCAGACATTGCCGATCGCAAATCGCCCTCTTCGACCTCAAACATGTTATTCCTGCCAGCAATGAACAGCAATGCACACCTTCCTCCATACACACTCGGTCATATCTCTGCACGCGAGACCTACCCTATCAGACAAGCGGTCCTGTGGCCGCATACTTCATGTGAAGAACAAGCACTGCCACGCGATGAACACGCTCTGCATTTCGGGGCATTCCTTGGAGGTTCTAGTCACGAAGCACGGCGTCAATCTACATCTCGACCGATTGCCGTGGTTTCGGTATATCCCAACGACCCATATTCATCCATTGTAGATCCAGGAGTGCTAGGCTATGATGCCTCTGAGACGTCCTGCCACGCGCGGATACGAAAGTTCGCTACTTTGCAGGAGTATCAAGGGAAGGGGGTCGGCTCAGCGTTGCTCCAATACGCAAAGGCACAGACCATGGCTCACCATGCAAAGACGATCAGAGACCCAGTCACCAAACAGAACATCGTCAATTCACCGACCTCTTTGTTTTTCTGGCTGGATGCGAGAGCGGCCGCAGCGCCGTGGTACGAGCGAAGAGGTTGGAAGAGGTTGGGCGAGCCGTTCGATAAATACGGTGGGAAGAGGTATCGGGCTATGGGTTGCGTTGAAAAGATGTGAAATTGGCCTTGCGTTGTGATATGCACACATCATTAGACAGAAACATAGATTGTACATGTAGCTAGCAAGCTGATTGTGCTTGCGATGCTAGTAGTTACGGAAGTGAAAAATGTTCGCGTGTCTTCCAAGGTCATTTCAGCAACTTCTCCACGATCTGTGCGAGAAGCGGCGGACGTCAGCGGTAGAATAACCCTGCCGGACGTACCGGACGTGGACAACAACTCGCCTGATCATCCGATAACGACTTTCTGTTTGCACCTCGGTAGTTGTTTCGACCTAGCACCTCGACCTACGATAGAGGTTAGGACTTCAGCTATCTCGTCGTCTCGCTATATGCCTTTGACTCAAACCAACTCACCACCACATCCTCCGGAAATCCCATCTGCACAAACTTCTTCACGTCCGTTTCCTCTAATCCAGCCAAAGCCGCTGCATTCGGCTTGCCGATACCCTTCCCACCTGGCGCAGCGGACGCAATTCCATTCGGCATGGAGGAACCCGGCTTGATCGGCGCACCGGCGTACGCTTGGGCCCAATGCCGTGCGGTGTCGTTGAAGGATTCGCGAGACGTCTTGTAGTGGTTAGCGACTGCCAGCAATTTGGCAACGGATGAGCCCGCTGATGTATGAGAACGGCAGCAAACGACGTCCTACTCACCTTGTGCATCCTGAGGATCATCCGGAGCAGGATCACATAGTAGACTTTGGAGAGAGATCAACGTTGACTTGAGCGTGAGCACTGGCGACCAAGCATCTTTGAGGATATCTGAGTGAGGGGATTGCAATGCGATCAGCCCGGCTACGAAGGGATTTGCCATCGAACGCAGACTGACCGAGACAGATAGCACCCTGATGGATGGAATGGGAGCTAGACGTGTCAGTGAAGGTGACTCGGGTGTGCGATCGACACGAAGCAGTCCTTACACTTTGAGAAGAGACGTTAGGATCTGCATATAGTCAAATGGTCAGCTATGCAACCGGCGAATAACAGATATGGCGTCACCTACGATACACCTTCCTGTTGCGACCAGATCAAGAACAAAGCATTCATCAGTTTCCCATAATTTCCACATTTCCAAACAACACCAACGTAATGAACTTCATCTTGACCGGTGAGAATGGATAACCTTCTGGAATGATGATATCCTAGAAGGAACACCCATGACTACGTCAGCTCAGATCAAGCGAACACAGATCGAGATAAAGATCGACTTGCCACCTCGTAGTGACCACCTTCGTACGGAGTATCGCCCTGAAGAATTATAATTTAGCAAGTCTGGTCATTGTCAATGCCAAAGGTAGACCTACAGGACCTTTGAACGAGCCGATGAGGTGGGTTGCAGAGTGGTTGACCACTGCAAGGGAAAGGTCTTAGCGATATTCAAGGTATTCCCAGATAGTGTCTGTGTACTCACTTTGAATCGTTATTCCACTCGCCCTATCTTTCTGACAATCTGAGGACATGTAACATTGCCGGTGTGTGTTGGGGTTTGTTAGCGTGGGGATCCTCTTCAACTGTCCCCGCGATCCACCGGCCATGAGAGCTGTTTTCGGCAGACCTAGGGTCACTACCCAGTCCATCTGCATCACTCTGACGACCGCAGTCACTGTCGCCATCGCCATCGCCATCGCCACGCCCGTCTCACTTCTACTTCCACCTGCACGTTCGGTCACGGCTCGCTCGTCCGAGCAACTTGTGAGGTGAGCCGGCTCGGTTGAAAGCTCACCTAGGATCTCCTTGTTCACGCGTTTCAGCCTAGGATCCGACATGGTGGTGAGGGAAAGACTGCTGCGAGAATGTCGTCGACTGGGATGATGGATGATATGATGATGATGATGATGATGATAAATCGATCTTGAGAGAGAAGATCTTGAAAGGATATTAGCAACTCACGTCTAGGAGGTTCCAGAGGACACGGTCACGTGCGAAAGCTGGGGCGGTGGCAGCCGGGCAATCATATCATAAATATCATGGGTAAGGTAAGATGGGGAACACAACAGAGTTGACGACGGAAGGATGGTGGAAAGGTTGTCTGTCGAGTCATGCAAAGCAGTCTATACTCATCCCAACAAATCATCAAACGTCGTAGTCGCAGCGGGTTTGGATGGCGGTGCGGCCCCTCCCATCGATGGCAACGCTGGACCTCTTGGGACATTGCCTTGCGCAGCCGTGGCCGTCGTACCCCACAACGAAGCCATCGTCTTCTCGCGTTCCAGCTCCTGGATCGACTTGTTTTTCCCTGCGTTACCAGATACACCACCGGACACGCCACCGCCAATGGAGCCCAGCGAAGTGGTCCACAGATCATCAAACCCGCCGCCGCCTGAAGCCTTGGGTTTTGATGCGGGAGAGGTAGCCACCGGTGATGACATGCTAGAACTCGACGTGAAGGACGCGTACGCTGGTCGAGGTTGTTGAGCAGGTAATTGGAATGAGGACATCGCCGGTTGTTGAGCTGCATAAGCGGGTGGTGCGGCTGAAGGCTGTTGCACATGAGGAGCGGTCGAAGTGGGAGCAGCGTCTAGGAGATCGAACAGGTTGTTGGTGTTCGCGGTAGCGGCGGAAGGACGTGAGATATTTGCGGCAGCTGGAGAAGAAGCGGATGGGGCAGCTTGGAAGTCGTCAAAATCATCTGGTGGAAAGGGTTGAGGAAGTGTCAGGCATGCGGTGACTGTGATTTTCGAGGAGTCCACTCACCATCAACGAGATTGGAAGACGCCGAGATGGCGGCTGCTGGTGGAGGCACCGACGTCTCCTCATCTCCGAAGCTGAACAGATCAACGACAGGTACTTTCTTCTTTTCGACTGCGGGAACGGATGTCGATGACCTTGAAGAAGGTACATCGTTGATTCCACGTGAGTTGTTCCCACCGTTTCGACTGGTCGCAGCCGCCGAGCGTCGGCCGGATGAACCTTGATCTTCCTCATCATCTCCGGCGTCGTATTCGTCAAAGCCACCACCGCGTCGCGCTTGGTCGTTGTAGGAGCTTGAGCTGCCACCACCGACGCCGCCGTTTCCCCGGTAGACGTCTGTGAGAAAAATGGCATCGACAATCGTTTAGTGTGTGTCTCGAAGTCATGATAGAGATACTGCTCACCACCACTACCACCACCATCGTATCCACCCCCACCTCCACTCTCACTTCCAAAGCCACCGTAACGACTCCCAGTCGTGGACGGGAACATGCCTCCTCCACCACCGCCTCCTTCCACCCCTCGATACTTGTCCCTGTTCGCTTTGGCTTTCCGACGTTCTCGACGGATGCGATCGACGTCGCCGAGGAGGTCGGAGAGTTCCTTGGCACGATTGCGGACTGACGGATGGAGGGAGGGAGGGTGGCGGTGGTCAGCGTGTTTGATGATATTCTATCATGAAAAGAGAAATAACCTACCATTGATACCTTGATCCTTACCAGCCTGATCTATATAATGAAAACTTCTCAACATCTTGACGGTGGATATATGAGACCTGGCGTCGTCCACCACACGCTCCGAGCCGTTTTTCACAAGGTATTCGAGGAGAGTAAGGGCCTGGATGGAGTGGTGTGATGGGTTTTTGAAAAGATTGAAGAGCGCCCATCAGCCAATGTGTCTCTGAGTAAGATGTAATCCTGGCACTGCGCTCACCTTGTAGATCTGTCTCCATTCGCGTGCTTCTTTCTCCATGAAACGTGAATAAATGGTAGGCATTATCTCATTGAATGTTTGGCTGTTGAAAAAAAAACGAAGATGAGAGAGACCCTGAAGAGTCAATGATATGTAGTCACGAGGGTACGTTCGCGGTATGACTGACAAGTTGTATGTGCTATGCGGAGGTCAAGTACGCGATCAGAAATTGCAATGCAGTGAAACAAACCCGTAAAACAGATCACACTCACCCTTCAGCGATCTCCTTCATAAGAGTGGAGCTTGCTCCCCTGTATAGTGTGAAAGATGAGCGAGGGAAAAAGACGGGACGGGTTTCAGTCAAAAAAGCTGTCCATTGAATTCTCCTCCATGACCCTCTCCCCATCTCCTTCCGCCGGCCCAAAAAAGGTCCTCTTCATCCGCCCTTCTCTCCTCTTGCCTCCCTCCCTCTCCGGGAAAGAGACAAAAAATGATGTTCGATCCTTTGGCGCGAGAGAAGAGAGCGGGACTGCTCATTCACTCGTGGAGAAGAGACGTACTGCTTACTTCACTCGTAGACGAGGGAGAGAAAAATACTGCTCGCTGCACTCGTGAAGAGAGACGATGATGATGATCAATCCGTTCGCGAGAGTCTTCTGAAATACTGTTCGCTGCGCTCGCGGGAGACAGGAGACAATACTGATGGCTTCGCTTGCCCGAAGAGAGTAATGCTCGCTGCGCTCGCGGGAGACTGAAGACAGTACTGCTCGCTCCGCTCGCCGGAAGACATGACTGCTCGCTTCGCTTGCTCGAAGAGAGTAATGCTCGCTGCGCTCGCAGGAGACAGAAGACAATACTGCTCGCTGCGCTCGCGGGAGACAGAAAACAATACTGCTTGCTCCGCTCGTTGGAAGACATGAATGCTCGCTTCGCTTGCTCAAAGAGAGTAATGCTTGCTGCGCTCGCGGGAGACAGAAGACAATACTGCTCGCTGCGCTCGCGGAAGACAATTCTCTTCGCTCACGCTCAGGGAGCGAGTTCTCGCTTCGCTCGGCGAAGACAAAAAAAAAAGACCCGATTACTCGCTGCGCTCGCGGAAGGGAGCGATGCTCGCTGCGCCCGCGGGAGACATCATTGCTCGCTCCGCTCGCGGCCCACCCTATCCTTCTTGCTCGCTTCGCTCTGCTTGCCAACTCACCAAGCATCATCATTTGTTGCTTCTCTAACTTTTGCTTCCATCTCACTGACGTTCAATACCATATTCCTTGCTTGATTGTAGTACGACTTGAGGTCGTACATGGTGAGCTGTGAGGCCTTTTGAGCGAGGTCTGTTGTGAAGGGTGGTAAGAGGTGATGAGGATTGTGTTGCAGAATTATGAAGGGAGGAGGAGGAGACTGACTGACCTTCTAACCTGTCCATGATGATGATGATGATGACCGCTTGAGAGGATGAGGACGAGGATGAGGATGAGGATGATATGGGATGATAAGGAATGGGCAACGAGGAATGAAACGATGAGATGATTGATTCAACGGCCGGCCACGTTGTTGCTGTTTGCCCGGGGTGACGGATGGGAGCCATGCGGGATTGGAGAGAGAGGAGAGTGGAGGAACAAGGGGGATCCATGCGGGACTCTGCTCCGGCCCTGGCCCCGGGCAGTGGGAGATGATTTCACGTGCCACTCACCGCCCATCCCCCCAGCCACTCCCGCCTTCGCCACTCGGTTGACAGCCGCGGATAGTCCCTGCCGAGTTCGAGTCCCGAGTTCGAGTCCAACGACGGCCATAAAAAGGTGGGAGAGTGGGCGCGAGAGAGTGGCACGAGTGGCAGGAGTGGCAGACTGAAAAGACTGAAAGGACTGACAGACAGACACACAGAGTGATACATAGATCCCAACCACAATCATGTCCACCTCCTGGACTCATCTCATTCGGTTCCACCCAGCTGACAACCTCGACTCCACCCTCTATGGTCAACCAACTCCCATCCCGGAAGATGGTGACTATGACAATCTCATCGCTGCAGGTCAATTGAACGCTAGGATCATCACTTTCAGTGATGAACAAGGTCCACTAGGTGAAGATGCCAGAGTCTCTCTCACCGAGGTTCGTAAAGTCGGCAAGTTGCTGGGTCCATTAGGTCCAAGTGATGTCACCAGTATCAAGTGCATTGGGTTGAATTACCGAAAGCATAGTAAGTGAAACAAAAAAGCAAAAGAGAGACGGGTGCAGTCCACAATCAATCCTCTCCCTCCCTCATCCTCAACCTTGCCCTCTCCCAACCTATTATGCTGATGACATCTCCACCTATTCACTCACAGTAATCGAAGCAGGTCGTTCCCTCCCACCCTACCCATCACTCTTCATCAAACCAAACACTTCCCTAGCCGATCACGGTGAAGCAGTTCCCATCCCAACCATAGCTCAAACTCCTGCAGAAGCAGATTACGAAGGAGAATTATGCGTCATCATTGGGAAAGATTGCAAGAACGTTTCCAAGGAAGATGCATTCAGTTATGTAGCGGGGTATACGTGTGGAGATGACGTAAGTACGCGTAAGTGGCAACGAGACAAGGATAGAGCAGGTGGTGTACCTCAGTGGTGCTTCTCAAAGGTCAGTCTGAGGAGCGGCCTAACCTGTCAGCTGTCTTCGATTGCAAGCTGAAATACAAGATATACAATTCCAGGGGTTTGACAAGTTTGCACCGCTTGGGCCGGTCCTGGTGTCAAAAGATGTAAGTATCCCGACGACAACTCTCCACGTTCCTTACTTGATCGTTTGACAAGCTGGTTTGTCCTGAGCAGATCATCACCGACCCTTCCACCCTTCAAATGACAGTCAAGGTCAACGGCGAGCTGCGACAAGATACTCCGATAGCTGATCTAGTATTCGACGTGGGTGTCGTTCTTCGCCTCTAGGGTAGACCGACAACAGAACGGCAGCTGAGCATTTGAACCTCCCTCCCTCCTCCCCATTCTTCTCTCGAATTCCATCTCCAGATTCCCGCTATCATCTCATTCCTATCGACTGGAACAACCTTGACCAAGGGAACGGTGATCATGACAGGAACACCTGGTGGCGTGGGATGCACCGGTCCCGAGGATAAATGGAGGACCTTGAAAGATGGTGACAATGTAGAAGTGGCTATTCAATCTATTGGCATTTTACGACACTCGGTTGTATATGAATAAATGTGTCCATAACGGGCAGTGTTGAGATTTCTTATACATATACATACCAATAAACTCTCATAAGCTGGCTCCATACCAAGGTTGATAGCTCTGCATTGATGGTGGCGGTATAGTGTCGTCGACTGGCGATCTCCCATTGAATCCATCAAGAGATGTAACTTGCAATTGAGCTTCATTGTTCAAAAGCTCCCAGAAATCGTCCAGGTCCAATTGGAGGTGATGTGATTGAATACCACCCTCAGTGCGTGGGGTGGTATGTTGGAATATGTTTGATTCAGCTAAAAGCGTTGCGTTTTCGTTGATCTCAGGTGTTTTAGCCTTGTTTTGGACAGCTGGTTTCGAAAAGAATAGGTAAATCGCGCTGCGGGCGTTTTTTTTGAAGGAAGCTAGCACGAACGTACCCGTTTCTGCGGATGGATCTGACAGATGCATCGCATCCAAGAGCTTGTTTATAATCCACAACGCACGCTGCGCAGGGAAGTAGTTATCGTTTAGACATGCGATTCTAACAACAACTTCCTTTGCCTGTGGATGGGGAGGGGTACTACGTTGGTTAGCGGACGACCCGGCACACTTCAACCCCTTCACTTTTACCCCCTACCTTGAACAACGTTGGTATGATCGTTCCGACAGGGGTTGTGAGGAAGGAAGACCATTTGCTCAAATCCAGCGAGATTGTCGCGATCAACGACATGAACGCATTCAGACCTTTTCGGGTCACATCCACCATCAGCCCCCTCCGCGACGGATCGACAAGCGCAAGAACGAGCTCCCACGGAACTCACAATATGCCAATTGATACCATTTCGCATTCAAATTCTGGTCATCCCTCGTCTCGTGCAATGTGGCAACGATCTGGACAGCAGTAGCGACCACGGCCGACAAACTCGTACCCGTCGACATGAGAATCGACTTGGACTCGAGGGCCCGCCGATTCGTTTGTTTCGTCTGCCGCATCGGCGATGATGCTCTCGACTGCTGCTCGATTTGACGCCTGATAGCTGCAACGATGACTGGGCGATGTAATAAGAGTCGAAGCGTCAATGACCGAAGGGATAGAACAATGGCTTGACCAGATGCCTGGCTGAGATCAGAATAGCTATCGAGGGATAGTTCCAAAGGCACACAATCGGCCCATAGAGCATAGTTGCGTTCCAACTGACTGACAGCCATCATCGCCGTCTCGGCGTATTCGTAGGACGCTCGTTGTGCACATGACATGTTGGGAGGTTCGTCGATGAGTGGTGAAAGAGCCAGGTACAAGCGACTTTTTCGGGCGAAAAAGCGTATACGTCAAACCAAAGCATTAGCACCTTGAGAGAAGAAGAACTCACATCGACGCATCGAACAGGTCAGTGATAGTCGGAGGTTCGTCGGGTAGGGCCTTCGGTAATGGGGAATCCCCACGTGCGGTGATAGCGGAAGGGCGACCGATGGTAACGGTCAGCAGCCTGCGCCACAGAGCCATCTAAATGTCAGAGTCGTGACATCGCCCAGCATCGCTAACCCATACCTGTCCAAAGTGAAGCACATCCACCATGCTCGAATCCTCAGTTGATTATCCAGATCACTTAAACCCGTGCTAGTATCCGCCTCATGCAGTCCAATAGCGTACGCAGATCGGACGGCCACTGGAAATCATGTCAGAGCATGCGAGCAATCATGTATCTGGAAACTCACTGCCCAGAAGGTCCCAGCTCGCACTTGGAGAATCGAAGCTTTGCATCAGGAGTGCGCCCAAGAGAAGTACCTGGACTGTAAAGGAGAGAAATCACCGTCAGTGCGGGCTTGACGCAATGAAGAGTTCCACCCACCCTTCCTCAAAGTGTGAGGCCATGACGTATGATTGCTGAGAGCGGTTTGCGCCAGCCGGTACACTGCGGGAGAGGGTGAGAGAGGTCTCAGTACCGCATCTTCACAACCTTTCCTCTGCAAACACCTCCGCGGTCCTCTCACCATCCTTTCCGGGCAGAGTTCGGCCTGAGACTCTCAGTGCAAGAGAAAATAGTAGAGCCTGGAATGCGAGTTGAGGTCTGGTTGCCGCTTGATCAGAAGGACTCGCCGAGAGAATATCCAGATATCCAGCTTTGGTGGAAGATTCAGATATGAACGGGTAGACGGCATGGGTGTGGGAGAAGTAGAAACTCCACAGAGTCGCCGCTTCCTGTGGGTCAGGCAGGTCGTGCAAGGACATTGGTGAATCGAACGATTTGTCGGATGTAAGTGGGTTCCAAACCGACGGTTCCGTATCTCGAGGGTAGAAAAAAGGATCCTCTTGAGCCAGGCATTGGTAGCCTGGCAGCAAGGTGTCAAGGAGAAGTTTGTGAAATGAAATTCCAGATGTCCTGCCATATACTTCATTCCCGTGGCCAAAGTCGGATATAGGACGACCCGAAATCTTTTCCGAATGGGATGCTGGGGTGTCGAAAAGTGGTGGGAGGACACCCATACCATCCGCACCAGATACGATATTGCGGCCACTTAAGTCGACGGGAGACAGGTGAAAGTGATTCGAGCGACTCCTAGCGCGGACTGGCTCATGCTGTGTCGGCTGAATGGGAGAGACGGTCTGGAAGCGATTCCCGTCACCACGTCGGGAGGCGATTGGGCTGATATCAAAAGGCAATGAATCGCCGAAGGTGGGTCCACCCATCTCGAAGGCGTGATAGGTTGGTTCGTCGGTCTCTTTTTCTTGCACGCCTTGTCTATATTGCCCCACTATGCTCGAAGTGTGATCTAAAGACGTGTTGTTGGTTGGGGATAAGCAGCGGCAGTTCGGCACGATTTTGACCCATCATACCTTTATCCTGAGCATGTGTTCCTCTTCCTGGCGGTTGACTCGAGGAGCTTGGATTCCTCTCTGGTGCTTCCAGTCGTTTAAGCCGATCTTCAAGAGCGTCTAGATATCTGTGGACCAAGGACTAAGGCTCAGTTAAGATGGGCGCAAAGGGACTTGTCCGTGGCTGGCTGGTGCTCACGCTTTGCTGACGAGTACCGAATTGCGTCCACCGGACACTGTCGAAATTAACGGATAGCTACACTGGGATTTAAGCATTGAGCAAGGTGTGCAAGGCGGTCCAATCCCATCGCACTGATAGGATGGGTGCCGTATGATTAGACAACTCGTTTCGGGCCGGCTTCCGTGGGGGGATAGATACATCACGACCTTACCTTGGTCTTCTTCGTTCTGCATGGCGCACATGCTTGAGCCGTACGTTTCCGCTTGGCATGGGGCTCCTGGCTTACAGATCTATCCATGATGGTGGTGGTGATGGTGGTGGTGGTGGTGGTGGTGGTGGTGGTGGTCGCATGGAGATGGCTATCGAGATTGCGGAACTTGGACGTTCCCCTGGCTCGGCTGGGGTGTCTCGGGGAAACGGGTTCCGGTACCAAGCAAGTAATTCTAAAGTTTTGTTACCCGATTTACAAATTCGCCACTCAATCGATTCGCTCTAAAAAGTCGTCTTCACTGTTACGGTAGAGACCAACGGCGCGAATCATCGGCATGTCATCGAAGCGGTATAGATAGGTGTCTTCGTCGGCCTGAGACGGTGTGCGTGCATCAGGTCACCAGGTCATACATCCAGATATCGAACATGTCGTTGCCAACTCACCGTGTGCTCGTAAGCATGCCACGCAGGCACCGTAAACGTGTCACCCTTCTTCCATACCACTGTCTTCTCACCGACCTTGCTATGACCACTGCCGTCGATAACGTGATACACAGCACTGCTAGTCTCGTGGATCGAGGGGGAGCTGTGACCACCCCGAATACGTTCGCACTGAGCGCCGATCACTTTGGAGACCTCTTGGCCTTCCTCGCCCGGGGTTTGACTGTAGTACCTGGCAAGTGCGTATGGTCGATCCAAATCGGCGTCCAAACGTGCTTGCATATCCTTCCAAGGATAGAGGATACTGGTCTTTGGGGCGTCTTCAGCCGGGTATCTCGGCAGCGCATAGTGTTGTACGAAATGGCACGGGAAGTATTGATGATTGGGCAGGTCGAGGCCGTCGAGCCAGATCATAGGGGAGGCAGCAGAGTCATTACCGTGGTCCTACGGTGGGAGTGTCAGTACGATAACTGGCTCGGATTTCCAGTCAAACCTACATGCCAGTGCCAAGTCGGTGTCAGAATGAAGTCTCCTGTAAGCGGGAACATGCGAATCTAAGCATACTATCGAACTCCCCGAATCTATTTGCACCCACCTCTATGCATCTTGATACGACGACCTTGAATGGCGGTGAAGCCTCCGTCGCCTGTAGGTAGTAGGTTGTCTCAATGCCGATGACGCTACCTCTGATTTTTTTCTATTGTTGACTCACCCTCAATGATGAAGCGACAGGCGAAAGCCGAGTGCCGATGAGCAGCAGCTGTCTCTCCCGGCATCACCATCTGAAGCCCCGCGTACAAGGTATCAGTTGTGTTGGGAGCGCCTTTTAAGAGGATAATTCTCCGAGTCAGCCTAGGGATTCGTCGCGCTCAAGCTTTTTAGAAACTTACCCATCGCTGGATTGATCAACATGAGCACTCGACGTTCGGCTTCCTTCTCCGTGACTAGATTGCCCGCACGAATAAGTTGTGGACGAATGGCCTCGTAACTAAATGTCAAAGTTCCGTTAGCACCAGAACATGCACAGGCGACGAGGCCGGTACGTACTCCCATTTGTGCACGATTGCCTTGGGTGCTGGAAGAGGAGGATTTAACTTGGCCATGCGTGTCCATAGGGGCTCGACATTCAAATCGCTGAGGTCGTGGAGGAGGTCTGCTTGAGTGTCATTGGCTTTCATTTGGACACTGGCCACCTGTGGCGGCGCCAAAGGTCCGGTTGTTGGAATTTGAGGCACAGTGACGGATGGCATTGTTGGTAGTGGTGGAGAGATAGTCAAGGGGGAGGAGAGACAATACGCCAGGGGCCATGTGGGCCTTAATAATGGTTTGGGAAGTGCCCAGACGAATAACGGTGAGCTTGAAACCACGGACATGTTCCGAGCCTTTATCTGCCGCGGATAGCCAGCCGCGGAAATGATCCGAACCGGTTCAGAAATAAGTGGCCGTCCCATGTCCAAGCTCCATATCAACAGCCAGCAGCTGGCTGCCTCTCTGCGTTTCTCTTGCAATCTATCTTCAAGTGCTACTTGATACCAACCAGATATGCCTAATCTCTCCCAAGTAGGTGGCCCGTGTTACCCATCCACTTATCGCAAGACATTGATCTGCCTCTCAGATCCCCTCCCACATTGCAAATGGGGATCCTCACCGGAAACTTGACATCGTAGTCGTAGGAGGAGGTCTGGGAGGCCTTGCAAATGCTATTGCGTGCTTGCTGGAAGGTCATTCGGTGACTGTTTTGGAAGCGGCTGTCAAACTTGGCGAAGTATGTTTTCTTTTTTCAAGAAGCTCCCGTCGGGATATGCATCTGACGGCGTGCCCACAGGTAGGAGCGGGAATTCAACTAACACCCAATGTCACTCGTCTTCTTTCTCGCTGGGGTGTATCTCCACTCCTTGAGAAAGATGCAGTGGAGCCCAAGGCGATCTATATGAGACGTTGGTCAGATGGCAAGGCGATCGGCCGGACGAAGCTCGTGCCGGAATTCCGAGCGAACTTCGACGCTCCTTACTGGGTCGTACATCGAGCTCATTTACATCAAGCTTTGTACGATCGTGCTGTGGCCCTCGGAGCCAACGTGGTCGTGAATGCCCGGGTCGTCGGGATCGATTTTGAGAGTGCAACCGTATCTACTGTGAGTTTTGCAACGGTCATTTGTATTCCATTCCGAATCCTCATTCAACCTTTTGTCACAGGTCCAGGGGGTTCAATACACGGGTGATGTAGTGATTGGATGTGACGGGATCAAGTCATACACTCGCTCCTTGTTTATGGGAGGTACAACAGTAGACCTTGGTCCCGCCGAGACACCCTACTGCGCATACCGAGCCACCGTGCCCATCATCTTACTTCAGGATGATCCGGAAATCATGAACCTCCTTGCAAACAACGATCTGAACATCTGGCTGGGCGAAGGACGTCACGTCATGACATATCGTATTAGCGGAGGGGAAACCTTCAATCTGGTTCTAAGTCATCCAGACACCTCCGATCCATCAACGTGGTCGACTGACATGCAGGATATCCTGTCCGAAATGAGGAACAATTATTGTGGTTGGGATCCTGTGTGAGTACATACAATCTAGAGTCTCTCGGTTCTAAGGACTAACGTGCTGCAAATGGTACTGTGTACCAGACTCGTCAGGATCATTGGCAAAATAAAAAAGACTAACAAGTGGAAACTGATGAGCTACCCTCGAATCGACTCGTGGCACCATGAATCAGGCAAATTCGTGTTAAGTGGCGACGCTGTGCATGCTATGGTAAAGAAAGCCTTTGTCCTCCTTTTGGCATCTATGCTAACTATCTCAACAGCTACCCTACATGTCGCAAGGCGCTGCTGCCGCGATTGAAGATGCGGCAGTTCTCGCACGCTGTCTATCCTGGTCCAACAGGGTGCAGCTTCCGGAACTCATGTCGATCTACGAAACCATTCGCAAGGAGAGGGCATATGCAGTCCAGGATCGCAGTGCTTTGAATGGCAAAGTGTGGCATTGTGAGTATCACTTATTTTTTCCAACGCGAAGAAAGAGAGCTTCCATGTATTGAAGGTGATTTCGGTCACAGTCGCTGACGGGCCAGAGCAAGCTGCGAGAGATGCGGGGATGTCTGCCGAGCTCACCGACGCTCATTATATCCGTAGCACCAACCAATGGTCAGATCCGACAACTCAATGCTGGCTATATGGCACCGACGTTGTCGAAGAGGTCGATCGATTGCTCAGAACCAGGTTTGGAACAAAGTTGCCCGCCTTGAACAAGACGAAAGCGGTGGGGATGGATGTAATGGTGGGTACAGGTGTACTCGGTCGGGCATCCTGACGTGCTAGGGAACACGATGCATTCGACAACTTGTATTTTACTATGGTATCATTGTTCTTCACGATCTGCCTGAGTCGCCATTGCCTGATGCGAGACAACGCATGATAACATTTCTCAGTCTGAGATTATTCATCATTCCTCTGTACAGCCACATTGTGTCCTCATGGGACAATTTCGACGTTTGTAGTCTCCTCACACCCTCTGCAAACTCTCCCACTCAACCAACGCCCACATGGCTAACGCTTGACCATAAGGCATGGATGTGATTTTGATGTCCTTGTAGAACTGAAAGCTGGATCCCATCCCAGTGCCGAATGAAACGTTGGAAACCTCGCCATCAGGTTGAATTTGAGCGAGGACACCTCGCAGGGCTGCGTCAGCGGTGGCTTGGTATGTGGCGGGGACGATACCCTGTTATAAAGTCCCAAGCCTTTTTCAGTTTATGATCGGAGGGGGCAGAGAGAAGATGAGCTCACCATCTTCACCGCCATGTAAATTCCTGCAGCAAAGCCTGCAGAGGCGCTTGTCTCGACGTAACTTGAGGGATCAACAAGTAAGGTATGAAAAAGACCGCTTTGGGTATCTATCAGAGGAATAAGAGCATCGAGCTGCCGTTTCAATGTTGAAGCAAGGAATCGGTAGACTGGGTCCGATGGTTTGAGGTCTAGGATCTGAATGAACAGAGGGATGGATACGGTGATCCAGCAATTGCCACGAGCCCAGAGAGCTCCGGCAAAATTGTTGCCACTGCCTTCCTTGGCTCCTGGTGTAAACTCCCAGCCGTGATACCAGAGGCCGGAGACTGGGTCCATGAGGTATTGAATATGAAGGAGGAACTGATATATGGCTGAAAAAAGGGGGTAGATTTGTTAGCTGGATTTGTTTGCGGTTCAACGGAGACGCATGGGACTGAGATTGTGGCCCTCACCTTCGTCTATGTATTCTTGTTTGCCCAATAGCTTGCCAATCTTTGCGAGGGGGACGACTGGTCGAGAGGAGGGTTCAATCTCCTCACGTAGCCGCTGGGGCTTGGGGTCATCCAAGCCACTCACCGGTCATCATCAGCGTGTCATCCCAGAGATTTCCTTCATGCAAATTGGCGTAAGTCACTGTTAACCAACGTATAAGTGTGGGCGACCCCGCGAAAAGATATTGACGGAGCGACTCACTGTGTTGAAAGCCATTCTCCTGCGTTCCTGAAAGGTGATGGCAAGGAGGGGATCAAAAATGGGTTCACCGCAGCAGAAGCCAACGCGACTATACCAACTTGGAAGATCGTGCATAATCCACTCGGCCCATTCCTCCAACCAAGATACCCACTGATCCCTTTCCTCTGCAGGCACCATGTTATCTTCTACGGCGCAAGCGAGGCAGTAGAAGGGTGACATTGTGTTGATGTTCTTAGGAACACCTTTGCCGTTGGTGATGCGATACTGTGCGCGGAACCATTCGAGGGCTGTGTCAATGGAGTATCGGTTGGGTGGAGATGACGGCGAGAGCGCGGCATGCTGTGAAAAGAAGAAACAGTGGGCAGCTGATCAGCTATGCCAGCAGAAGTGATGTCGCGAAGTGACTCTCACTCGGTACAGAGCAGTGAGAGCAATGCCGTGAGTCCATTCCCAGCCACCCCAGCCCTTGGTGTCGATGACGGATCCATCGTCAACTGCACGGTGAGGAATGTCAGCTAGTCTGAAGGGCGAAGGTAGCATGCCGCCGCCCATGCCGATGACCCTTACGTTTCAGTAAGAACTCGCCAGTCTTGTCCACGATGTTGACCAGACCATCGGTCATGAGCCTGACAAGTTCTTCAGCGCGAGCGACGGTGACCGGAGGAGATGATACCATGGTGAATGATGTTGAAGAATGAGGAAGATGTGCTTTGCTACGTTGTCAGATGAACGATGGACCTCTTTAACATCTACTCGCCCGCGCTCGGACGGCGGCGGCTGCATCCGATCGGCGGGCCGGCGCTGTGGCGCGGTCGGTGGAATAGATGGACCGCACGGGAGCAGATGATAGGGCAGTTCGGCGATGCTCGGCACGCTCGGGCACAGGCACAGGCCGACACCGGGCCGGCAAACAGCAGGCCAGCAGCCCCAGCAGCAGCAGCACCACCACCACCACCACCACCACCACCACCACCACCACCACCACCACCACCACCACCACCACCACCACCACAGCAGCACCACGTATCCCCTGACAGTCGGTGCAGTCAATGCCGATGTGTCGGCGGTACAATCCTATACCGGGTCCACGGTTGGTGAGCATCCGCAGCAGTCTCAATCTCCTTACAAGTCGTGATTGGTGCCCTCGCGGAGCCGTTTAAAAACGAGTGAGGGTTTGCCAAGGTGGGCTTTCATCGTTCCCTAGATTGTACAAGTCCCGGTCGGTCACCTGTCTCCTCACCACCCTTTCTCCCTTGTTCCATCCTGCTAAGCCAAGTCTTCCACCGTCATGTCAATTGACCCGGACAAGAAGTCCACTTTCGGACACTTCGAGAGGGCTGATCTGCCTGAAGTCGAAGCTGATCTTCCTTACAAGCGTAATAAACAACTCGATGAGGCCGCCGAGATTCTCAGACAAGCGGGCCCCATCGATGTATCTGCAGAGGACGACGGACGGGTCCTCAGAATGATCGATTGGCACGTCTGTCTCCCGATGTGTATCGTTTACCTTTGCCAGCAGGTGGGTGGGCGGCCTTGTCTTTTCTTTTTCTTTTTTCTTTCACTGGTCATCTGGCTGCCGCGTCACCTGACCATCTTCCCATCTGCCACAAAGATGGACAAAGGAGCAGTCTCTTCGGCCGCTGTTTTCAATCTGCAAAAGGAGACCCATCTGCATGGAACACAATACTCGTGGCTCTCTTCGTCTCTCTATCTTGCTGAGTTATGCTGGCAGCCAGTCAGCTCTTTCGCTCTTATCTTCTTCCCGGGTGAGTGATGGGCTTGAACTATCATCCAGGTGGCCAATACCTGATCGGAAATTCCCGGCGATAATGTGACAACAGTCAAGTACTGGGTCATGTTCAACTTCATTTCTTGGAGTGCCGTGACGATGGCGACTGCGGCGTGTAAATCGTTTGTTCCGCTGCTCGTTTGCAGGACTTTGCTAGGAATATTCGAGGCGTGAGTTTTGCAGAGTTATCTTTGGGCATGCCTGTTGTCCCTAACTCGACTGCTAAAAACAGAACCATCCTACCCTCATTTGTCTTCATCAGTGAGCTTTAAAAACTCCAATTCGTTTCGCGAAAACTTACCAGTAATCATCTCCCTAGCCCAGATGTGGTGGACTCGGCGCGAGGCTACAGCTCGAACTACGGCCTACCAAATCGCCAACAGTTGTGCCTCGATCGTCGGGCCGCTAATGGCATACGGTATCGGCCACGTATCCACAAGTAGTATCCTCCCATATCAAGCGATCTTCCTCTTCATCGGTGGTCTCAGCATGGCTTGCTGCCCCATCGTCTGGTACCTCTTACCTAACTCACCGACAACTGCCAAGTTTCTTCGCAAAGGAGATGACAGACTCATTGCCATCCAGAGACTAAAGGCGAACAACCTCGGCACCAAGAGCAGCGAATGGAAGTGGTACCAGGTCTGGGAGACGTTCAGAGACCCGAAGACCTATATTTGGATGGCTATGTACCTGTAAGTGATAACAACGGTTGCGGAAACTCTCCAACCGAATTGGGTTGGAACGCCTACATTTTTTTCTCCATCCAGCTTCACCGCAACGCCATCCGGTGGGTTTGGATCCTTCGGTGGTCTAATCACCAAAGGTTTTGGCTTCAACTCCTTCAAGACCATTCTAATGCAGATTCCTATCGTGAGTGACAATGAATATGGGCCCACCATTCTTTGGCACTGAAACTGCGCTATAGGGAGCGATTCAAATCATCGGCTTGCTTCTCAGTACTTGGCTGATCAACAAATACCGTGTTAGATGGATCGTCATTGCCTGTCTCTGCATTCCGCCAATCGGAGGAGCGTGAGTGGCTCGTGCTAGATCCCACGTCGGTCAGGCCTGAATATGATTCCTTCCCTTCCTCCAGAATCGGTCTTATCAAGGCTTCGAGGAAAGAGCCAGGGGCACTCCTGGCATGCTACTACGTCGCTCTGACCCTTGGTATAATCCGTGAGTGGGACCGAAGAAGACGGCCGTTACCCGATCTCACACTCACAAGCCACTGCAGAACCCCAACTATACACTTGGGCGAACCAGAATGCGTGTGGATCCACTAAGCGTGTTGTCACCACTGCCTTGATGTTCGCCTGTCAATGTGCAGGTAATGTTATTGGCCCCCAGGTATGATGCCAGACCACGATCGCCCCAAAAGATACGTTAAGACTTACGACACTATACAACCAGGTATATTTCTCCAGAGAAGCTCCGTATTATTTCACCGGAATTTACGTGGACATTGCATGCTGGACTGTCCTTTTCTGTCTCATCTGCCTGCAAGGATTCTACCTCAAGCGACTAAACGTCAAGCAGGCCGAACGTCGTCGCGCTCTCGGCATGCCAGCAGACATCAGAGATATGTCGCTGATGCCGCCCGAGGAGGCAGCGGCCTACAAGCTGGAGCTTTTGGAGATCATGAAAGCCGACGGAATGGATGAGTCGAAATTGAATGCGAACGCCTTCGACGATATGACCGACTTTGAGTGAGTGGGCCTTGCGCAACAGTGGATACGGCATGAGCTGACCAGTGATCACAGAAACCCGAGTTTCATCTATGTTATTTGAGCCGAAAAAGAGAGCGGTGGTATGGGATTGACGGTAGCGGAGCTCTGTCGCATGGACGGCTGCGCCTGAAGTCTTCGCTTGGTAGTGTTACATGTATTCTTTTCTGCAATTTAGTCATCGTTTGAGCCGTCATGTCGTCTCTCCGTTGCATGAATGGAGACCCCGACTGCTTTCACACTGGAAGGACATCCACCGATATCCTTTCAGAAGCAACCGCATACCTACTTCCAGCGCTCGCTCACGAGGTAGACTCCAGAAAGGTGGCTGCCAGCGATCAAAACCTCTCATAAAAATAATTACAACGTTTGACCACCCGGTCATTCTCATGTTCACGCTGCTCTACGTTCTCGACCACTGATCAAGTACAAAGTAGCCCTCATGTCTAGGAGCGGATCGTCCGATGGCTCAATACCTTCAACGCGGGGAATTGGGTCGAAGATGATCTTCTTCTGATCCGCGAGTGAGTCCTCGTCAACGCGGTCCAACTTGATAGTGCCCAACTCAATGACCTTCCTGCTGCTGGGCCAATACACGGTAGCATCGTTTGTGACATCACCTTCCTCCGCCACCTGAGCCATGAACTTGAAAAGAACTGGACCTTGTTTGACGGTGTCTTGTATGCCTTGGTAGAGGAACTGCTGGTCCTTCTTTGCGAGTGCTTCGTCGTTCAGGAACTCCTCCGCAGCCTCTGGGACAATCTGGTATCGAACAAAAGTCGTCTTGCCATTTCTGTCGATGAGTTTAAACGCGTTGATTCCGAAATATTTCTCCCTTTCTAGCCCGGCCGGCGTTGGCTTGGGGGCTTGGACAAACGCCGCGGCTGCTGGGTTCTCTGCGAGGAACTGACCGATGGTGCCACCACCGATTGCATGGAGAAAGTCGAGGAATCCTTGTCCCGAGTTTACTGGGAAGAACGACGTGGAGTGGGCGATGATATCCGTGTGCTTGCGTTCTCCCAAAACGAAACGGACAGCCAAGCCACGAGGGTTACCATTGGGATCGGTGTCCGGGATCTGAGGGATACCGGTCGAGCTCGAGAACCTGGCGATGATTGGGGTCGACGGCGAGTTGAAATGAGGGGCAGTGGAGAGGGTAGCCGCGAGGGTGGAGGGAGTGAAAACCCCGTGAAGTAGAATTCCCTTGGCATGTGCTGGAGGAAATGATTAGAACCTAAAACCCTATACGCGATACGAGGAATAGCATACCTGGACGGAAGCCTGGCGGGGTATGGAAAGCACCTTTGAGTGTTTCCACGAGCTCCTTGCTGGTTTCGACGACTTTTTCGCTTGCGGAGAGAGGCATGGCTGTGAGCAGTTGTTGTCGAGCAGTCTGTTGGCGTGGTTTTGAGTCGGGTCGGAAAGGGGAAGCGAGACTCAGCTGCTCGACTGCTTCTTTATCTACCCATTAAAGGGCTGCTTCCACGGATGCATGCATGCTTCGGCCAAAAGGCCGTGTGAACCACCCCATTCTTCCCCTTATATCGGCTGCCGGTCCTTGGTGGCGTTAGCTGAGACAAATATCGTTCGCGCGTTTGTTCTCGACACGAGTCCAAGTGACCACTGTATCCGCCAACGGATCATCTGACGTGAACCACTCTCTGTGCATCCGAGAGTCTACGTGCTCCATGTCCTTCTGTATAAATTGTTCTCCCGGTCAGACGACATATGGAAGCCTACCCCCTTGTCTTCTGATACATCATGAAGGCGGACTTAGTGAAACTCGAACCTCGCGATGCGATCCAGTTGGGCTGGCTAGTCGATAAACCCCGCCACCCTCTCGCCAAGCATTACGATCCTTTCGACAGAACGGAGGAGGGAGGTTTCAGCTCCGACATTCCCCTCTCCTATCCTGAAGGAACGGAATCGGCACCGTCGGTTGAAGAGAACGTGGATCTCTATTATACCATCCACAAGCTAAAAGACGGGTCTGTCGAGCTTCACCCTCTGCCCTCTCTTTTAGCCCACTCGACCGTCCATGAAACCATCAGAATCAAGGCTGGTTCCAGGATCACGTATCAGTTGCAGGATCCTCGCGCCATCTGGAAGCGAATAGAACAGGCTGCCCACTGTCAGCAACCGCGACCGGGAGTAGAATCAGCTCAGGAGTGGCTGCGTGACAGGGATAAGCATGCTTACCTAGTGACCGGATTGGTGACACTCAAGGACGCAACCATCAAGGAATACCACCTGAATCTCGGCAAGAGGTCGTTCAATGGGCATGTATCAGTCGCAGATATCGTAGCCGTTGCAACGGAAGCAGAGGTGGCAGACTCCACCTTGGATGCCGTCGCTGCAGCTGTAATCGGCCTTGGCAGTCCAAAACCCGCTTCCACCTCGAGACTTGCAGACGTCAAACGACAACTGAAGTCTGTATGTACAGTGGTAGAAGGTAAATCTTCAAAGTGCATCGAGGAGAGCATTTTCCTCATCCAGTATCAGCATGTCGATCTGAAGCAGCGGTTGGACTGGATCAATGGTAGACCTGATGGCAAGGTGAGGGAGACGATGTTTGTAGGAAGAAAACGTTGCTAATCAGGAATGCCTATTGGACGCTATTCAGGTACACACATTCTTGATGGGTCAATAGCTGGATAGAAGAATGCTACACCGCTCACATGTTGTTGTCATTCGGCGATTATCAAAGGAATCCTTTCTGCATTTCCATGAAATGAATAACCAATCTCCGTCGAATCTCAAGATTTTTCGCTCAAAAGTGCCTAAGCATTTCCCGCAACCGCCGTGACAATAGGGGAGATAAGAGGCCACGTACATCCCTGCTAATCATTCCTTTCATACCGATGAGCGTGTAAATGAAACCATATCATAAATCTTTGCTCAAGGTCTGTGAGAAATATTGGTCGAGCTGACATGTGCGACAATGGAGTCGGCTCGAGGTTCAAAGAGCTTATCCTCTAATACGGAAGGATATCACGCTACACGACCGCCATTTCGACGACCATCACAGCACATCCCCATCCACCACAACCACCTCCATCCGAATGAGCGTCACCACAAAATCCCTCCCTTCATCTCTTACGGGCACTCCAACTGGCACTCTGAGGGAGTGCCAGGATGCTAGCACCATCGCTCTGTATTGCAACCTTCAGCCATCATAAGAAAGTCTCAGATATGTTTCGCCATCCATATTCGCTGAAGGCAGATATAAATATTACAGGAAGAGGCTCAACGGAAAGCTTGAAGCTGCACTCCACGTATTATCGTCCATAAACAAGTAAACTCGATCACTCACTCGTCCCGATACTGCTGGAGCCTTGGGCTTCGTGATGAGCAGACCCGAACCCCAACTTTTCGGCAATCTTAGAGCCGGTAGTCTCGAGCTTATTGCCGAACGGCCAGACCCAGTCGGTGATCTCCTTGGGATCGATGCCATTCTCGAAAGCTTCGTTCTTGGCAGCGATCTGCGCGTTCAGGAGCTTTTCTCGCACCATCCCGGCTCGGTTGCTTCCCTTCAAGCGATCGAGAGCGTCCATGGCCAAACTGAAACGATCTGTCTGGTTACGGATCGCAAGCTCCAAGGGCGTGTCGATGTTGCCCTTCTCCTTGTATCCTCGGACGTGCATGTTCTGAGAACCTGGTCGTTTATAGGTCAGACGGTGGACGAGCCAAGGATAAGAGTGGAAGTTGAAGATGATGGGTGTATCGTCGGTGAAAATGGCAGACCATTCGTGATCAGAGAGACCGTGAGGATGGTCGTGGTTCCAGATGAGCTTGAAGAGATCGACGACGTTGACAAAGCGGATCTTCAAGTCAGGCAAGTGCTCACGCAGCAGCGCAGTCGCAGCCAAGCTCTCTTGAGTGGAAACATCACCGCACGATGCCATGATCAGATCAGGCTCTTCGTAGGGGAAGGTGCTTGCCCATTCCCAGATTCCGATTCCTTTTGTGCAATGCGCGACGGCAGCTTTCATATCGAGGTACTGCAAATGGTTCTGCTTGTCCGCGACGATGACGTTGACGTAGTTTCGGCTGGCAAAGCAATGGTCCATGACTGAGAGCAAGCAGTTGCCGTCGGGTGGCAAATAGATGCGGACTACTTCGGGGGACTTGTTGGCAACTACGTCCAAGAATCCGGGGTCTTGATGGGTGAATCCGTTGTGATCTCTGAGGTGAGCGAAGGGCAAGTTCAATAAACTGCATTATCGAGGCTTAAGAGTGCCTCTCTCTCTCTCTCTTTCTCTCTCTCTCTCTCTCTCTCTCTTTTACTCACTGCCTCCAGACCGTGGCGGTCAACAAGATGTTCAAACTCGGGACCTTGGCCCTCCACTCCACCTCCAAGCACTTTTCGAGCCATTTGCAGTGTTGGTTGACCATCGAATCGATGATGTGTATGAAAGGTTCGTACGAGTTGATCAACCCGTGCCTTCCCGAAAGGACATAACCCTCCAACCAGCCTTCACAGGTGTGCTCTGAGAGCATTTCCATGACGCGACCGTTGAAGGCCAAGTTGCCTCCGTCTGCATCTTCGTCAAAGTAGTCTGCCATCCATACTTTCTTCCCGGCCTTGTACACTTCCCCAAGCTTGTTCGACTCGGTCTCGTCGGGTCCAAAGAGACGGAAGTTGTGAGGGTTCGCGGTGACCAAGTCTCGCATCCAGATCGCCATGTTACTCATGCTAGGTGCGGATGTGATCCCAGGGTTGACTTGAAGACCGTATTTTGTGAAATCTGGGATGTCTAGGGGCTTTCGCAAGATGCCACCGTTGGCAATGGGGTTGGCGGACATGCGGGATAGACCAACGGGAGCGAGGGCTTGAAGTTCTGGAACGAGTCTACCGGCTTTGTCGAACACTTCTTCGGGTTTGTAGCTCTTCATCCAGCTCTCCAATAATTTCAAGTGAGAATCGTTGGTGGCTACATTGGGCAAGGGAATCTGATGTGCTCTCCAGAATCCTTCCAAGAATTGACCATCGACTTTTCGAGGTGCTGTCCATCCTTTAGGGCTTCTTAATACGATCATCGGCCATCGAGGACGGAAAGCTTTACCGGATGAACGTGCTTGCTGTTGGAACTTTCGAATCTCGGAAATGCAGTGTTCCATGGTAGCTGCCATGGCCTGATGCATCGTTGGGAGATCGGAACCTTCGACGAAATACGGGGTCCAGCCGTAGCCGACGAAGAGGGCTTCGAGTTCTGCATGAGAAATACGGGCGAGGATGGTGGGGTTGTTGATTTTGTATCTGGAGAGGGTGGGGTAAAGAAAGAAAAAAAAGAAAAAAAGAAAAAAAAAGGGGAGTCGACGGATAAGCCTAATGAAAATATGGATTGGGAAGATGTTGACCAGTGGACAGACAGTGCTCACCCGTTCAAATGCAATACCGGCAAGACCGCTCCGTCCACGATGGGGTTCAAGAACTTTGTACTATGCCAACTAGTCGCCAGTGGACCGGTCTCTGCTTCACCATCACCGACCATGGTGATGCTGATCAGGTCTGGATTATCAAACACGGTTCCAAAGGCATGGGAAATGGAGTAACCGAGTTCTCCTCCTTCATGGAGGGATCCTGGAGTCTCGGGTGTTGCATGTGAACCGATTCCACCTGGGAAAGAGAATTGTTTGAAGAATCGTTGCATGCCTGGAATGTCTTCGGAGCAGTGAGGGTAGACTTCCGAGTAGGTGCCTTCGAGGTAGGCTTGTGATAGTACGGCGGGAGCGCCGTGTCCTGTGGTACGGAAGCAAAAGCGGAAGGAGGAGAAGGAGAAGGAGAAGGAGAAGGAGAAGACGAAGGAGAAGACGAAGGAGAAGGAGAAGACGAAGGAGAAGAAGAAGATGATGAGATCGACAGCGGGTGAGTGTAAGCGTTCATCTCGATTTTGTTATCTCTTTTCCTATCTATTTATTCCTTCCTACCACTCACCTGGACCTGAGATGAACAAGGCGTTCAAGTCATACTTCTTGATCAATCTATTCGCATGGATGTATGTGAATATCTGTCCTGCGTCGCTTCCCCAATGACCCAACAGCCTCCTCTTCAAGTGGTCAACCGACAAAGGTTCTAGGAGGAGAGGATTCTTCTTGAGGAAGAGCATTCCCATGCAGAGATACAAGGATGCTCGCATGTAAGCGTCAGTCTTCCTGAGTTCATCGTCTGACAAGGGAGAAGGGTCAGATGAGACAGTGGAACGAGTGGAGCCATACGGATGAATGGCTGCGATCTCAGGGATGGCATTGAGAGAGGACATGATGATGGACTCTGGGAGGGGAGCGGATGTTGCGACATTTTTTGGGCTCATGGTTTATTATATTCGATTCGCCGTGGGCCTGGCCATGACGTGAACCACCTGCCGGGCTACCCCCGTGCGCCGGGCCACCCCGTCAGGTCAGCATGCCGCTTAGATAAGCGGCCTAGATAAGCGGGCATGCTGACTCATCGGCGCGGCGCGAGGGGGGCACGGCACGTGCGTGCGTGGGTGCGTGCGGAATGGGGGGCAACACACAGCATTCCGATAATAATAATGACGTGTAATCAAATCATCTCTCCCCTCTATCACACCTCGTGGAAATCCACGTGACCCAGCTTCGCTCCCTCCCATCCTCCTCGATACTTGTTCACCTCCGGTTGGAACCACGGCTTCTCCATCCACTCGAGATGTCGCTCACGGCTGGGCCATCCTACCAAGCACGTAACCATCCTCTCATCCTCCAAAGTCTCGCTATTGCTAATCTCAGCATGACACTTGTCCTTGAGGAAGGTTCCAAAATGGGACCATTCATCCATGAATTCCGTGCGAGTCTTCGGTGGGAGCACACGCAAGGTGAAGATCTCCGTGGTAGGGGAGGAGAGGATGTTATGCAGTTGTCTCGTATTGATTGAGAAGTGATGGAGGTCGATATCTGGCTCGCCAGGGTTACGTGATTCACAGAGGCTTTGCAGGTATTCGAGGAAAGGTTTATACTCGGCGCTATTCATGAAGGCATGATGGGATCCCAACATGTCCCATTCTAGAATTGATGAGGCGACGCGCGCAGGTATCAATCAGTTGTCGAACCCGTTCAACCGGTGGCCCACCAACCTTGAGCAAAATAATATACCCACCAACAAGCCAGTAAACATCATTCATATTCTCCTGCCATCGTCCAACACGAAAATGACTCAACCCAGGCTGCTTCTTCAAAACTCCTAGAGCTCTTTGATATTCGGAGCTCTTCTCAAGCTCGCCAATCGGGTTGGCGACTTTGTCCTTGAGGTGTAGGATAGCAAGTTCGACGCAGGTGTTTGACATGGTGATGTTGATAAAACCAGTTGTCGGATCAAAAGGGTAGAAGGAAGTGAAGTAGCAGGATGCAACTCGATCATATGACTGAACTTGCTCTGACAAAGAAATTACATGCGCAAAATATTTTTATTGATTGCGAGTTCTTTACTGGATCCGATGATCATGACAACTAAGTCGGCGACGGCCGGATCCACGTGATGTTTCTCCAGAAAAAGTACATCCCAAATCGATGCCCATACAAAGCTAATCACTTGAGGTTGCAGAGACACCTCGGAAACACTTTTGTAGGAAACATGACCATAACGAATTCATTCTTCCCCTAACGGGATGGAACCTTTGGTCACTTATTATTCCTTGAGCATTTCCTGCCATAGAAATGAGGGATTTGGAATCCCTGGCCGGGCCTCTTCTGGCACCCTGGGTCGTCACCGCTAACGCTAACCGAATCAAGCCGGGACTTGACAACCTCCCCTTCTCCTTGTGTGACTGAAAAGCCGCATTTCATCATCCAAAATCAATAATATGGCATGCCCCCCCCCCCTGGCCGCCGCTGGCTGTTTTGGGCGACGCGAATGATTTGCCGACCGCCACCCGAAGATTCCAGGAACCGACCGGTATGGCACTCAGCGTGGCAGCGGGCGGCCGCGTCAGTCGTATCGGCACATTTCCCGCTCGAACAGTTTTCCTCTCCCTAAGGGAACCTGTGCGCATCTCAAATGTCGGCACGGACGACAACAATCACATTCCATCACTCATGGACATCACACCCTTGGGGCCCAGACCACGGCGGTCGTCGGTAACGCCATGTCGTTTCTGCTTGGGAATGTGCACCATCTTCACCGTCGTAATCGTTGGCGGCCTCGTGTGGCAGTTCAGCAGAATCTTCGGCTCATTCACTCACATCCATCTTCCCATTCATCACCGGGCCGCAAAGGGTAGTCTCGTCGGGCAGGCGATCAACGTCTCAGAAAGCGATATAGTTAGATCGTACTTTGGTCGACCGGAGCGCGGCGGCGTGGACTCGATCGACCTCGTTGCCAGCATTTGGTACAGACCTTCCTCAACAAGTATAGATGAGGATGAGCGGGAATGGGAAATGTTATGGACCGATGTGGTACTCGAGGGACTCTCTCCAGACCAAAGAACCAAATCAAGGACTAAAGTAAACGTATCTCTGCCGGAGCGCGCAGTGTAAGCCGATCCTACAATTCGTAGATCTCGCCTTTGCTCATTGCCCATTCTCACCTCGCAGAGAGGACATCACCATCAACTACAATAGTTCCCGGCCACCCACCATCATTTCCACCTTTCTCCTGCTCCCATCTTCTCGAAACCATTATCCACCCACTCTGCTCCCAACTCGATACTTTCACTTCTTCACGCCGCAAGCCGATCTGCCCAAATGGCCCTGGTTGCAGCCCAGCATAGCTCAGCCGCTCAACATCTCCAGGCGACCCGAGTATTTCGGTCTCCCTTGGTCGCCTCAGCTGCAGCCCTACAAGACGGAAAATGCAGGATCGAGTCTGGCGACGATGCTTCACATGGCGACCCGCCCCCAAGGCCTTCTCATATGGACAAATACAATCAGCGGCGAGCGATCCCAGCCCGTTTTACAGACCCGCTCATGGATTACTATGGCGAGAGAAAATCCAGTATACGACCTTGCCGCATTCCAAAGGACAATGTCCCACTTGGACAAGGAGGAGGTACGAATATTCTATACGAGGTTGTCGGCTCATGCTGAACTGCTTACTATAGACATCCTGCCTCAAAGCCAAACTCGGGGGGGAACGCTCCAACGACGCTGGCTGTCCTCATAATCTCGCCAGGATGGGTCATGCCGAGGGATTATTGGAACTGGTTGACCAGAGCTCCAACAACCTTTCTCATTGGCGCTATGCTCCTTTCACGACAATGCTAGGGGTTTCCTCGCCAAAGGATTTTGTGTCGTTGCCCTCCCCGGAATCTATCAGAGGTGAGAATAAAGAGGGTATTGCTCAGACTGAGGCTCTAACGCCGGTGACCGACTCAGACTTCTCGTTCGTTTGGAGCATCGGCTTTTCCACATCATCTACGCTGAAGCTAGGCGTACCAATGTTGGTCGCCAATCAAGTGGTCCAGGCGCCGTCCACGAACCAGACAGCCTTTGAGGCTGCACAGCAGAAGGACAACGCGGATTGGTGGAGTGCGTCCCGTGCTGCATGGTGTTTACTCGAGCGGCTGACTTGAATTTTGCCACAGGCGTTGCTCTCGGCAGCCACCATGACCCCTCAAACCGCGCTATCCTGCGATCCGTGTTGTACTTTCTTGCAGGACTCTCGGACTTCATGACTGACATGACCGATATTCACTATCTTATCACTCGCTCACTTACGACTGGCATATCTGTCTTCCCTCGGGTGGTCTGGGCGATGACATCAGTCATCTTTGATTTGACGGAGCTTCCCGACGAGGAGTACAACTTCAAGGAGCCCACTATGTGGATTGTGCTTGGCTTCAATTTGGCAAGACTAATACCGATTCTCAATCTGGCTATGCGCCTCCAGTGGACGTGGAGTCACTATCCTTGGATGAGCTGGATCCCGACCTCGCTTTCGACGAGGAAACCCACACATTCTGAACGTGCCAGCACCAGGCTGGACTGGCAATTTGGATGGAGAGAGCGCTTGACGGTAAGTGAGTCTTGAAGTAAGGCAAACACCGCCTCTAATCGACATCCCATCCAAGTTCTTGGCGGGCAGCTTCGCTTTCATAGTCTTGTCAGGGGATCCTCATCTTATCTCAGCGTCACCTCCCGATGCACCGCGAGGTAAAGCTATCTCAAGCTCTTTCTTTGCAAGACGCATCGCACGCTACGTCGAGCCTCTACGATTGGCACTGAAGTGGAGCGAAGTCTCTCAGCTACTCCTCAATTACCGTGCACAGACCTTCGGCGGACGCCATGCCTTGACCGCCTACTTCATGCTAGCTCACCGGATACTGGACAGCCTGCCTGTCTGCTTGAGCCGGTTCTGGGGCAGAGACGAACTGATGGAACCTTTCACATTGTTTATGTTTGTCAATCTGCTTGGCTTGGCATACCTAGCTGCGCAGGCCGTAATGTATCCGGCAGTACCGCAGGTCGAGCAAGAGGATGAGTAGCATAGCCGAGTTGTGCAAGCCCAGGCAAATTTAGTTAGTGTACAGAGAGCGGAGCTTCTATAGACTGGACAGGTCTGCCGGCTTTGTGGGAACTGCTGTTACATTTTGCGATATAAATAACCCCCTCTTCAAGCAGCGTTCTTCCCTCTTCCTCTTACCTCCCTGAGGTATTGAAGCACCACCATTGGCCATTTTTAAAAGCGTTGCTTTTCCACCAAGCCTTGTCCAACTGCTCGAGCGCCGAGAGATCCGTAATGCCCCTTGTCGATGACTTAGAGACCCAGTCTAGCAGGGTTATGATGATGATGACGGTGATGTGGAAAGGGAGGAGGAGGGGGACATGGAGAGAGTGCGTATGAAAATGATATCGAAGAGGAGGAGGAAGAGCGGGAAGTTGTCGGAAGAGGGGGGGTCCCCAGAATTGAACAGTGTGATCAGCCCAAACTGAACGATTATCAACGATGCTCTTCACCTTCCCAGTTTGGCCGCGAGTCCGTGGCTTTCCCTTGTTCCCTTGCAGTTTGATAGCGGTGATTATGTCGGTTTTTGCCCAAATTGGTAACTAGGTCCTATGACATGACCGATCGGTGGTCGACCTCGGTACCAGCGGATACTGAGAACTCTGCAAACAACAAGGGCGACCCATCCGCGGCAGTCAATGTGCCCAGGACCTCAAGAAGCTCCTCCTTCGCCGGTCCTTCCTGCGCAAGGCCGAGTTGGAGTTGTTGTTTGATTGGATGGGTGGAGGAAAGGATGACTTGGGAAGTGAAGTGATTCCGGCCCGCTTTAGCAACGGACGGGAGATGATTTTGTGAACAGTAGACTACATCCTGCATACGAGGCCGACAACATCAGCATCGCGGTGTTCTGAACAGGACCGAGAGATAGAACTGACACAGTATTTGAACGCTTGCGAGAGCTTAGCCAAAGCTCCACAATATCGCTTCCATAATTCAATGAGTGCTTCAAGGAATCGTGTATTGTCAGCCAGGGTGGACTGAGGGATGATCAAGGGCAGGAGCCGTGTGGCCATCGATCGATCTAGGCTATTAGAAAACAGTTGTTTGGTGTCGGCATATAACTGTCCACCCTGAGAAGTGTGAGGCATAGTCGGGTTGAGATCAAAGACTGCCGACATGATGGCACTCACCATTTGGTTCAATACCAGAATGTAAACATACCGATACATCTCCGTGAAGCTGAATGAACCAGTATCTTCGCCTTCCAGCACAGAGATAGTGAAAGCGCGAAGCGACTCCCGTTCCTAGGCAAGTCCGACGAAAAGTTAGCGACAGGTGCAGGTATAAACAACGGGACGGAAAGGTACCTCCAAAAACGTAGCACCCGAATGTAGTCTAGAGCTAGGTGTTGTAGCGGTAGACATGAGAGTGTGGAGGATGGGGCGGTCAAGACAGCTTGATCAAGGTGAACAAGTATGGCTAGGTGTGACTGTTCTCGTCTCCACGTGGCGAGCCAGTTTTCAAGAGACGGCGCCTTTGTTATCGAGACCTGCTTGCCATGACGATGAGAAAAAAGAGGGGAAAGCAAGGCTAGCTACATTGTAACAGATGTAGTGCCAGCGCCATCCACTCTATAACCATAACAGGGCTCAACCCCATGCCACATCTGACCTTCATGAAGCAGATCGAGGGTCCATTAAGGTTCGAGCTGTATCAACGTGGCGATAAGTCAGCGTGACTTTCCATAGTCATGCCGTGGCCCAGTGCCAGCGTCAGGCTCAGAAGACATGGCACTTCCCAGGAAAGGTACTTGCCAGGAGTGGAGCCACACTCAGTAAGATTTTCAAAATGTTGTTGTGACACTGAGATTCCCGCAACACCTGTTACCGTCATATCTTCACCCGTGACAACGTCTAACACCACAGCAATTGCAGTCCGGGACACTACTCTTGTCATGGCTGATGACGGACAAGGGAGAAAGGACATTGGTTATCATGAGCGCTCGGAGGTGGTTGAGAAGGTGCCTCGGCACGGCTTGATAACTCACTGTTTTCTGGTGAAGTGATTATCGAGCAAGCACGGAGGCCCTCATCCTCCTTTTTGAACAGCTGTGCATATTCAAAAATGGATCGGTGCGCTGCATTAATGCATTGTTGTCTTGTGAGCATGATATCATATTACCTTCTACTGGAGGGTTGTTCCTTGCCCCTCGCTACGACAATCATACCACTTGATCTTCTGGGGTCAGCACATTGTTTCAAGGATGTGCCAGATGATCAGCAAAGGGAAGGACGTGGTGGAAGGGGCGGTGAGCGACTGCTTGATCGTATACACCCTTCATTCCATCTCTGAAGTACGCGGGGATATTGCTGGCTTCGTCTGTTGGAAGCTGCTGGAGGAAGCTTTTGTGGAGCGAAACTAATACCGACATATCTTCAACTCCTCCCTATACGATTGCTCTGCCCTCAGCTCTGCGACCCCGTTCCTGCCACAGTCTTGGGCCACGATTGACATGAGTGATGCGACACACAGTCCCCTCTGGTCCATCACAGGTTGCGATTGCACTCGTTGTCTACCCAGATTCAGCAAAAGTTGAATGGGTAGTTGAAGTACGTCTTTGGTATTACAAACAGAGGAGTCAAGCAATCCATAATGCACACTCTCGTTGGCTGTTCTCCCGGTCCTTCTCCACGTTAAATCATAATAGCGAGTTCATGATAGGTGAAGTAGCACCTAGGGTGGCAACTGCATCCGCCGCAGGGAAGCAAGATCACAATCACAGATGCCGAGGGGTTATTTTGGCAAGTTGGGGAAGTCGTTGGTAAAACGAGCTGTGCGGAGCGGATTCACAAATGGGAAGGGAAGACCGAGCCTTATCAAATAAGGTTTTGCGGACTGCGATGCTTATACCTTGCAGGGTGGCATCGCGACACCTGTTGAAGACCGCTGACTAGGTGGAGCAGACATGCAGGTCGATGTTTTTGGTAATGCATTGTAGTCGGGTCAGACGATGAAGGCAAACTGGTATGGTCGCGCAGGTAGGACCCGAGATGAGATGCGCGGCGGTGTGACAACTTGCACACGACGTCGAGGATACATCAGCGGGATTGTGCGATAAGCAGAGACGCGTTCCCGCTCGATAACCGACACCTCGGCCACTGGTGGAGGCCGATGATAGCGGGAGGCATTCCCTAATTGCCCACGGCGGCAAGCTGCCGAGACCGTCTCGTCTCTGAAAATCTGCGAACTCAGGTTCCGTCGTCACATAACACGAATCACCAGACCTGCGGCATTGTTCCGGAACGATAAGACTTCCAGGCAAGCGCTGTTATTGAACTCTGGGAAGCGCGGCGCAGCTATGGTTTCTACTGGTCCCGGCCCACTGAGCACCACTGAGAACCAAGACAACAGCTGTGAAGCTGAGCGAACACTCAAGCCACATACCAGAGCTGATGAACGTTGGCATCCAGGGAATTACTACACATATATAAAAGTTTCATCGCTTGGCGTTAGATGTACTCAACCAAGATTACCCCATGTATGTTGGAAGAGAAGCCGGAAAGAGATAAGTGTCCCTAAGAAAAAAATCAGAATTCTGACCAATACATAGGAGAAAGACGGGTCAATCCCCGTATAAACAAGGTCCTAAAACACTTGCTGACTTACGGAAATGCATGAGCCAAGCTGGGTGACGGACAACCAGATCAAATCAAAACGCAGTTCACGTGATGTAAACGGCACGTAATTAATATTATGAGGTGATAAGTGGGCCAACTTACGGTTGAGAACCATCGGCAGAAGGATGTGGCTGCTCATAACAACCCCAAGGGGAAGAATGGCATTGAATGCTTTTATCTGGTAACCCACAGGGACGACATTGGTCATCATGATAGCGACGCCAGCTATGACCGTGGAGGACGCCAGGAGCATGAGCCAGAAGCGTTTGAGAATGGCAGGAACTTCTTTGAAGAAGTTGGACACTCGAACCTGATAGCAGGGAGCCAGAAAAATGGGGATCAGCATGCGAATGTGCGGCGAATATTGCGTCGCACAAAAACTCGCCTCCTTTATCGTTGTAGACCATTGCACTGTGCCAATATCATGAGCACAATCTATCGTTCCTCGAGGTCAGTGAAATGCTTACTGTTGTACCCCACCATATGAGCGATCAACGCGGTCGACAGATGCCAAGCCAATCCCCCAAAGAAAATTGCGAAAAATGGCTGCAACAGAGGTAGATAGAGTGAGTGCTTGACACAACTGACTTGAGCTGCCGTTTAGACCCCTCACGATCCACTTGACACATCTCACTATAGCGTGCCCGAAGCCTTCTTTTCGCAGTCGGTAAACAAAGATCTTGGGGAATGCTAAGTAAGTATCCTCCTCTGGGAAATAATCTCCTCTGGGAAATAATCTTTGGTTTCACTCACGCAGAAGGAGACATTGCTGAGACCCGTGAACACAACGACCATACTAAGGAAGACCTTCCATGATTCAAGATAGACAGCATCCAGGGAGCCCGCAAACATGCCCACCAGTATCCAGTTGAGAATCGCCAACACGAAGGCGACCGCGATCGCATAGTAGGAAAAGACATAGGCCATCACGGAGAGTTTAGAGTGAATGGGAGTGGTTGACCAGAGGTATCGATGAATCTGGGGAGATATAGGGCCACGATACCACCTCTTTATAGGGCGAAATAGCAGCTCAGAACAACCGTATGCATACTTCTGCCATCGGTTGCTAAGGGAAATTTGGCGGAGCTTATTCAAGGCGTTCCCCGTGAATACGATAGTGAAAACTCACATTTCATCTTCAATCGCCAATGACACGCCCTCCTTGAACTCCCCGTCGCAGTACGTGGCCCAACGCAGAATGTATCCCTGACGGATGTGGTTTCTCCTGACAAATCAACAAACCAGTAGAAGATCGGGATCCGGAGACTCACCTTGAGTTGCAAACGAAGAGACATATCGAAATCTGTGTTGCAGAGGACCGCGCTCAGACTGGCAATCGGATGAGGGTCTTATCGTGCGCCTCACCCTCAGAAACGTGTGACTCGGACCAAATCTTGGTGACGCCGTCCTCTTCATCGACGAAGGCAACGTCCTGGACGGCGGACCACCGCAGAAAGGCGTTCTGTAGAGCAAGCGCGAGAAGATATTAACGTTCCCCTTCCGATGCACTTCAAGTAGACTGCTTACGTGTCCCACGAATGGAGCTACGGGTGCGAAAGGTAAGCTCAAATACTGTTGGGTGCCCAGCAGATGGGAAGGACTCACCAACTTCGCCGTTCGCACAGCAGTAGGAGATTGCTAACAGTGAGAAGGGAAGTTTCAGCGACCGAGCAGTGACCCAAGATCCAGTCCTACCCACCTTGGTTTACTCTCTCGGTAAAGAATGCTATACCATTCTCTGTCCATGACGACATTTCCAAGGGCAAAAAATTACAACGCCATTTTGTGCAAGTGAGGTTGAGGCAGCTTACCAAAGTAATGCCCAACGACTTTCAGGACGCCGCTCTCATGCTGTGTTGCCAAGAAGATCCATTAAAAAGGCTTCCACTCCAAGTTTGCAAGCTGCGTACCTGGATGATAGCTAGTTCCGGCCTCGATTCAAACTCGCTAGCAGCAGCCATGAAGCAGTCGCGGGGAATCCTGCAAAGGTTCAGTTAGTGACGGCTACCCAGATACATTACCGGTTTGTTTGTTCTCTAACCTAGTATCGCAGTCGAGCAGTAGAAAATGATCACCCCTTTGATACGAAGTCTTTGTCAGATTGACCGCACCGCTGGCTGACCCGCCTCCCACACCTACATTCGGATATCACCCGCAGCTTGAGCCCTGCCATTGGACTCCTCGATGGCTTGCTGAAGTGCTTGCGCGTAGTCGCTCTCAAACATCGTCTCGAAGGGGTTTTGAACGCTGCTCCGGGGGGAACCCAATGCACTGTCTAAGAGCTCTTCCACCCGCAAGGATAAAGCCAATGCGAAATTCATGTTGGATGCCTTCTTGAAGCGACCTTTTCTCACAAAACCATCTTTGCCGTGAGGTGGACGAGAAACATAGGCTATTCCATGCCTGTAATAGTAATCGCGACGATCCTCTGCGTCCAAATCGTTCAGACATTGCATTCCATCCTCACCTGCGATATCAGGTGAATGAGCATCTCTTTGCGCTTTAGTGTAACTGATTCGGGCTTACAAACGAGAACATTGACCTGGCCACCTTTTGGAATGCGGATGTTTAGCGCATATTTGATACTACAAGAAAGCGGACTACCTACCTTGACGTTCATACCTTGGTGTCCAGGGTGGAAATTGCGTGGTCAGATTCAGGTGTCATGGCCACGCAAAAAGAAGATCACTCACGTCATCATGGCAGCTTTGACGCTTTCGATTGTGGGCGCAATGACCGTGGTCAGACTTTCCTTGTACACAGGGATAACGACGGTGAAAGACGGCAGAGTTGTGAGTCGGAAACGCGGTCGCTCGCCCGAGAAATATTTGCTATTCAATTTCAGGTGTGCAATGGGGCCTAACATCTGCCATAGACTGCCGATGAGGAATAGGCAAAAGACTGCAAAATATCACAAGTGTTCAGCAATCATTGCAAAGGAAAAGAAAGACAGAGAGAGCTAGCTGATCCGACCCACATGATGACACCATCAAGATAAAAGGTAAGGCTGCGATCAAGACAAAGCGCATGGCTTTTCCATCAAGCAGGTATTCCTTCAAAAGTTCCCCTTATGTGTAGCGCAACAGTCAAGACCAAGTAGTTCAAGCGGCCCACGGCTACACGTACCTATGAAAGCACCAGCAAAACAAAGACAGAGCATGATGGAGAGACCGGTTGAAATGGCTGAAAGAGACGTTGGATGTTCAGGTACTGAACGACGGGTCAAAGAACTTGCAGAGAGGGAGGTACGCACGGGCAAACAACATCACTGGTCTTTGATCGAGCTTGTTCTGCATCTCGATACCCAAGTCAGCTTGGGAAACACCGCCGACAGTGGTAAGAGGCGAAGTTGGTCCCCCCTGGAAGAGTTGAATCATAGACGGAGACTGAGAAAAAGTCAGAGAGCCAGGAGATCCAGGAACTCCGCTGGACCCGGTCAATCTGCGGTTGCTATGCCTATTCTCCCACACACAGTGGACGATTCTGTTTGAAAAGCAGTTAGTTACCGACGAACTGGGAAAGTTCTGTCCTTCCACGAACTTGCGGTTGAGTTCAGCTGCATCATCAATTAGGGTTCCGACATCGTCACTCCATACCACAAGCGAGCATTTGTCCTTGATGAAGGCTGCCATTTGGTTCCGCCGAGCGCTGCCCAGAGAGCTGAGAGTTGGTAACACTTGAATGCGCGAGTTGTGATCCAGCGCCACCTCAGCCATATTGGACGGGCTGTGAGGTATTTCTCGTTCAAAATCTCTGCTTGCCAAGGTTTTATCGTTGCACGACGTTGACTTACAGATGTCTAAGGAGCTTCTGAACTACCGGGCTTGACAACTTGATCGCAGCTTCGGCCGTCAAGCTGCCAAGAGCTTCTTCCCAGAATCCTAGATCTGGATGAGTATTGGTCTCACCGTCGTAGGAGCTGTTCCCAGGATAGTTGTTCAGCAAATATTGCAAGGTGATCTATAGTGTTACAGAGATTCCACTTACACGTATATATTCTTGCTTTTGCGAAGCGAAACGACATGCAACCCCGCCTCGCCATCGAAAAAGCCGGCTACTGCGGCAGCTGTCCAGAGGTGTTCGGCCATGATCACATGGGCTACATCATCCTTTTCATCCGACGCATCGAGGTCGGACTCGTTAGTGTGCACATGGCTGCCATATGGGTGAGCTCCATGCGGGGAGTCCTGCTTCTCGTTGTTTTCTGTTTCGTTGCTCTTGCCAGGCGAACCGGACTTTCGTCGGAACACGGAGAGAATGCCCATTTCTTTAGCGACTGAGAGTGGGCGGCGGGATACGATGGGAAGTTCGGGGACAGACTGATACCCAATGGCAAGAGACGTGAAGGGACCTCCAAGTCTATATACCCTTTCCCTGGCCCCACCGGTTTGCCACCGGATGCCATCCAACCCTCCCCATTCCTGGACCCCATTGCTGTCTTCTTATCTAAGCGTGACAACCGATGACTGATTGCGGGAATGACCGAGCGCCACTCCCGCAATTAGCCGTGGCGGCGGCCCCGGCCGGCTGACCACGTGGCATTTCGGGACAGGCGCGAGGCGAGGGAGTTCCGAGCCACGGCGTGACAAAGGGATTTACCCCGACAACACAATTCATCACGGGCGTGACGAGTGGCGAGTGACTGACCTGCAGTTGATACTAAGAATACGACGCAAAGCAGCGTGAAATGAGCGAGAGATAGCTTGGGAGCTTCCGATAACGGGGTTGGTTCGGAGGGGTCCAGATGAACGTTAGGGGGTTAGTCGACGCGAGGAAACCTTGCACGCCATGAAAGCCCTGACATGGAATCAAACTCGAATTTGGTGACAGCTTCAAACTGGCTGGTGGCCCAAGCAGCATCGCTTCGCACGGATTGGATACCACTGACCCCCTCCCCCTTTCTTTCTAAGTAGGTCATGACGGACTTGGATGTAAATTGATTTGTGCCGCTGCGAATGCTCATTTACACTCATCGCCTCTTCCAGTCTCGCCATAGTCCGTCGACCACACACTTGCAATGATTGGGCTGCGGACTCAGGAGCCTATAGCGGGAAGTTACCACACATACGATAATGAGGGATGACCAGACCGACTTCAAATTCACCATCCGCGTGCCTGAGTCCTACCCGCGACAGACTCTGTACACACGGTAGTCATATTGCCGTTCAAGCCACGGGTTACAGCATCCAATGGCAGCAGATGATTCAGATTAACAGCAAAGGAAGACAGGTGTTCGAGGTCATGCCAAGGGACAAGCGCATCAAATGACAGTGCCGCAGTCCACCAGGAAAAACTGTTAATGCGTTGATAAGGGACAAATACATAAGTAGCGAGACTTTCTTTGCAGGGGCAAGGAACGGCGCATATTCTTCAAATTTCCTAGCAACGTCCTCCCCATCCCTTCGGTTTCAGCACCATGTCCACGTCAAGCCAAACATCCTCCGTAGAGGTACTCGACGAAAAGGCGACAGGGCCTTCGTCAAATACAGCTATCCCACAGGCCACTCACCACGCAATCCCGCGCCGCCGTGTGAGCTCCTTGTCTCCTTGTCGTACTGTGTGGCTTTTCTAATGAGGCCATGCTCAGATTTCCTTTCGAGCTCGACCTATTTTGTCTCCATCCTCGTCTTCGGGCGATGTCCACGAGTTCCGGCGTTCGAGCTCCGGCATCATCATTGCTTCGCCCTCGATGCCGGGTTTCTCCTCAGAAAGCCCATCTTTCACCCGTCGGCAGAGAAGGAGCACGCGACTTCTCTCTGGGACCGTCATAGAAAAACCTTGGCTCGATACACCTGACAGAGCAACAAGGGCAAGGTGGCTTATTTATGGGGCAATTTTGATGGGATTCGGTCTCGCCGCCATGAGTATGTCTTTTGATGAATACGTCCGTGGCCCGGAAATTCCTTCATCGACTGAAAATCCTACACATCGTTACAGTCTGTTATTTCTATTATCTGACTGTTCCCCATGTCGGTGTGAGTACCACGTGTTATCTAGCCATTCGCAGTGCACCGTTGCTGATAGGGCTATACCTTTTCTTAGAAACTATGCCTTGTTCTGCAGGATGACTTCTCCACCTTCGATAACTCTGTTTGGAGCCGCGAAGTTCAACTCGGCGGATTTGGGAACGGTGAATTTGAGTGGACTACGGATTCTGATAAGAACGCGTAAGTGGCAAATTCTACAGCTACATCTTGTCCATCGACGCTAACCACTTAGTATGCTTCCAGATTTGTCCAGGATGGACACTTATACATCGTGCCGACTCTGACAAACGACGTATTGTCGATGGATCAGATGCTCAACGGACACACCGTGAATCTTACCGCCGATGGTACTTGCACCTCTACCGTTACCTCCAACTGTGTCATCTCCTCGAACTCGACCAAGAATACTGTCATCAACCCCGTTCAGTCCGCCCGTCTCACCACCAAGCAAAAGGTGGGAATCACATACGGTAAAGTGGAGGTTACGGCGAAGATGCCCAAAGGCGATTGGATTTGGCCAGCTATCTGGATGCTTCCTACGGACAACAAGTACGGAGAGTGGCCATTGAGCGGCGAAATCGACGTGAGTGACGCTTGGAGCTTCATGTTATCCTACGAGTAGACTAACCTGCTTGCATATGTTCAATTGTTTCTGTTGTAGCTCGCCGAGAGCAGGGGTAATGCCATGTCGTACCTCGCAAACGGAATCAACACTTTGTCGTCTTCATTACACTGGGGGCCGGTAACGGGTTTCGACAGGTGGTACTGGACCACTGGGACGAATGTTCTCCGCCGGGCAGATTATACTGAGTATCACACTTTCGGTCTGGAATGGACCCCTGACTACTTGATGACATGTGAGTGTTGATAAATGGTTCTTCTTCCTCCAACTAGGTATCGTATTGAAAGATGATCGTGCCATTCCTTAGACATCGACAGTCGTGTCCAACAGGTGATTCATCTAAATTTCAAGGGCAAGTCCTTCTGGAAGCGCGGAAACTTCCCTGCAATCATTCAAAACGGAACAGAGCAGGTTAGCTTGGTATGTAAATATCGGGTTCTGCTGTCGTGTTATTGCAGCTGAATAATAGCGGACGACCCAGAGCAACCCTTGGTTCAGCAGCGGGAACAATTCAGCCCCCTTTGATCAAGAGTTCTACTTGATCCTTAGTGTAGCGGTTGGTGGTACGAACGGCTGGTTCCCGGATGATGTGGGGAAGAAGCCCTGGTGAATAATCCATTGGTCCGCCGGCATCTTACTCCCAGCTGGCTGATCTTTTCACTCTAGGGTCAACCAAGACAAAGCCGCGCAAGCTGACTTTCTGAATGCTACCGACACATGGTATAAGACCTGGCCAACGGAACCTGCGCAGCGTGGGATGGGCGTCAAGAGCGTCAAGATGTGGCAGAGTTGCTGATGGCGACTTTCGATGTCCGTGACTGCCTTAGGACACTGATGCTTGTGAACAAATATATGTGGAAGGACTAGCATGCAAGATATTCCTCTTTCCTCGCCCTGACTAACCATTCAACTGGAGCGATGTGCAATTCTCGGAATTTGATTAAAACAAGGGCAGACGAGACATATTTGATTCGCGGCGCGGGAAAACATTCTCGGCGTGAGAATGTAACGGCTATTTGCGTCTTGTGCGGTGGAGGAGCAGCGTGCCCTACTCTAGTTCCTCGAGGAGGGCCCTCCAGGAGGACGACATTTCCAGAACACAAGTTCGAAGCACAGAGAGCTCGATTTCTACGTCCAGTACTCGCTCAACCCCCCCTCTCAATCCTCCTCCTCACCGACTCCGCCGCTGATCACCCAGCTAATCCTTAAGGTCCGGCTCTTATTACACAAGCACCATCACCACCCATGCAACCTGTCGCAACCACTCCGCCCCAAAGCATTCCATGATGGCTTTAAGCATACCCTCTGAGCAACTTATAATTCAGCACCTGGAGAAAATCACCAGGGAGGTAGGACCTCCTGCTTTCTGCATAGTCCTTTTTTGGGATGGATGTTCGACTGAACGGCTACCGAAGTTGAAGAGATTGTGATTCACGTCTCTTTACAACCCTTTTAACCGAACGGGGTTGGCTGTGACTCTGACAAAGTGCTCATACATCATATCGAGTTATAAATTTATTCGACATGCGTTAGCCCGGATGTTCTCCTCGACTCCCCCTCTTCAGCCGCAAAGAGAAATAAGACGGTATCTGGCATGACAATTCATATGTTCAACTTTGCATCGACTCAATACTGTCTTCATTTGCTCTACGATAATCTTGGGACTCCACTATCAGCAACTCAACCTCAGGGTGGTGTCGGCAACCTCCGCATTACCCCTCAATATCATCAAACAAGCAACGAAAGAATTTCCTTCAGGTGAATGTTGTCACTACAACATCTGGAGGTCTGAGATTAAAGCCTTTCTTCTGTCTGCCACACCTCATAATAATCCAAATCTTGAGTTAGGAGAGATTGAGGGTTAAGTAATATCACAGAGGACAATGATGCTATCCAGTGATGTGCTTAAATCTTGTGGTTATGATGGTTTTCATAATGGTCATCAGGGTCGTGAGGAGGACCTGGATTAGAGCAAGAATGGTGTTCTAGGTGGGCCGGTGTCAACGTGGACACGCATGGCAAGCTACAGAGCTACTGAGCGGTATAGGGACCCGCAATGATAACATGATTTAGTTTCATCTGTTACTTTATCATCTGAAAAATCGTTGGCCGTGAACAGATTTCGCGCATTATTAACAGGCTCAAACTAAATATTTCCGGGGATCGTCTCTGCCTGCCGATGGTGTTTTGGAGGGCCATCCCCGAGGAACATGTGATAAGCTCGCAGCCTTTTATCTCAAGAGGACGTAGTCAAGCTATCCTTGGAATTTGGTGCTATCGACCGGAACCACCGAAATGAGGATAGTACAAAGGCTAGACAACGTTTTAAACAGTGATGTGGGAATCGCAACCAGGACCGACTAATTTTCGTGATACCGCACTCCGACCTATTCATCCTTCTTGACAGATAGCGTCTGATTCTTCCACTGTTCTTTCTTCTCTTCCAACCCTTCACCTTGTCGTTGAACTCCAATGCCGTACCTATCATGAGGAGTGCTTTGTATCAGTCATAAATTAGGGGAAGTTGCTTCGTCAAAGAGCTCACTTGTAAACGAGTTCGCCTCCCATGTAAGCACTGTAGATCAACAATGCCATGCCGGCCACGCTGATGAAGCTTTGACCGTCAGTTGGGATCTGACCTGGTCGATTACGACGCGATAGCCAGTTGTACAGGGAGATACCCTCTACAATGACAGATGTCAGCATCTGAATCACCCCCACTGGATTGAGCGTTCGATACTCACCAATAAGCACGTTCATCCCTGCATGGTAATAACCAGCTTTCAGAGTTCTCTCATTATGATCTTGCACGACGACTCCTTCCGATACCTGTTTCTCCGCCCGCGTTCCGGTGTTCTTCCAAATTGCGTAGAGCTCATGGGTTCCTGTGATGCTGGCAGGAACTAGAGAAAGTAATCCAGCGATGTTTGCGTAGTATGCCAACTGAGATATCGTGGCCGTAGCTGGGAGGACTCTGCTGATGAAAGAGGGAAGATAAGACATGCGTCGGAGAGGAGGAATGATGTCGAGAGCGAAGGAGGTCATGAGGAATGTGATCGGGTAATGGACGGTAATGGGATGAACACTGAGGTAGGAAGCCGTATATCAGGGAGTTTGTCAAGACAGCAAGTCGAGAGAGAAGTCAAAGGAAAGGTTAGGCCACGCACGGATGAGCGTTCTGCCCGACCTTGCCCAAATTGAGATCATCTGTTGGGAGGTCGGTGGTCAGTGAGTGACATCAAACGCGTGGTGCCAGTAAAACCATAAGCTACTGACGATAGTACTTGAGAAGGCTCATATTAAGGGATTGTGTCCGATTGTAATAGACAGGTGTGATAGGTGGATGTTAATAGGAAGCTAAGGAAATCGATTAGGTTGAAGCCCATCCGCGCGATCAATGGTCGAAGCTGGGAATAATCGAATATAACCAACCACCCAAATGGCGTCTGGTCTGTGTCGTCATTTGGGGAGCTGCTGGTGTGACGTCACCCTGTGGGACAGGTGGGAGCACGTGGCGCTGATCATTCCCACGCGCGGGTGGCGGATCGGATCGCCGAGGCGCGGCGTTGGAATGACCCCGGGCGTGACAAACCTTCGTCCGCCGTCGGCACCTCAGTTTCAAATCTTTCAACTCAACTTGGCGGTCTGTCATGTGAGATGTTCTATGTGGATGTTAGGAGTCATTATACAAGCGTCCCAAACTCCGATTCGTCCCAGTTTCTTCGCTCACCAAGTCAAGGAGGTATTCTGGCAGACTCGCTCGATGAAGAATCCCACTTGGACGTGCGGCGCTTGACTGGCGAAGTAGCAAAGACCTCATTGTGACCTTTCGAAGTTCGAAGCTCTGGTATCCGACCTCCGCCAGTTCCCGGCGGAGACACGTTCAAACCCCGGCAACTTTTCTCCGAATCGCCACCTATGACTTCAGATTCCCGAACAGATCTGCTTTCTCCTCCTGAGCACTTCAACAAGTCTCACTCGGTGCTCCCGACACTCCCGGTCTGCCATCTTATCCTTTCTTCTACTCAGCTTCCAACGAAAGATTGTGAAATGCCGCTCAACAAGACAAGCTGGGCATCGTGGGGAATTCAGATCAAACTATATATCCTTGCAAATGTTCACAGGCACTCATGGTGGAGCTGGGATCAACCCCCCTTCTTCCACGTTTCTCCACAAAACATCACGTACAGGCTGCACGGTAAACCCTGCCACAAGTGCGTTGTCTCCATTCCCCTGTACGTGAGCTCTCCCATCTTCCCAAGCAACCATCAACCATGTGATGAACGTCTTTGGGGAGGGATTGGGACCTGCCTCCTTCCTCATAGCCTCTTTGTCGACTAAAGTTGGCGAGATAGTGACATCCGCAAGCCTGGATGCCATGTCGATCAAGTCGATGATGGTTTTTGGATCGCCTTGAATGTTGATGACGCGGTTGGCGTAAGTGATCCAGGGGACTGTAGCTATAAGCCGCGCAATGTAGCGTCCCACGTCCGTAGACGTAATCCAGCTTATGGGGGTCCTGCCTTCACCAGTCACATCAGCTTGATAGTGGCCCTCGAACTCAAGTCTGAGGCGTAATAATCTTGAGGAGGGGGAGAAGGGAAGCATCAGTAATAATCGCCATTTAGGGGGGTTAGGGGGTTTA